>BPLS01000460.1:23018-52186 GCA_019656275.1 Rhododendron kiyosumense | reverse complement strand
ATGTAAATTGCTCATTTTTCTTAAATTTGTTTATGAGTTATTGTAAAGAATCGATCATCTCAATCAAATATCAATGCATTAAGGGTTTTTCAAAATTCGAGAGCGGACTACTCAGTTTCAGTCTATGAATTCTAAAAAGGCCATTACCGATATTCAATTGGATTGATTTCTTTTTTTTTACATGAACCCTTGAACAGAAGTTTTAAGAAAAATGAGCAATTCAGATTATCATAATGGAACCTGAGATGAGCCCAAAAAACAATGATCTGTGCGCACAGGCCTTTTGACATTTTTGTACAAATAACAAACCAAATTCGTGATAAACCTGTGTTTCAAATTTTAAAAAACATTTGCTACACCCACCAAATTAAAAAAGGGCAAAAGAAACAATATAGAATAGTATAGTCAATGGCTGAATGCCAAAATAAGGAGTCAGCAATGACCTTCAATACTTAACATGTACGTTTCTTTAACAGGATTTCGTTTTTTTATGGGTCTTTGATTGGATTTTTTTAGTAGATGGTGGGATTAATCCACTAGATTAGTCAATTCTTTTCGCCTTGTATCGATTAACCAATTAAAAAATGTGGCGTGGCGCTTCGAAAACTGAGATTTTAAATTTCCTTTCTCACTTGAGTGCAAGGGCCTCACTTCTGCAAAATTTGACTGCTGCGCGATTTTGCAATCTTCCTTGTTTACCTCTTCGACATCAAATACCAGCTGAATTGAGATGCAACGCATATATTGCATGTTTCAAGAAAATTTAAATGTTTGATTCTTGCTAAGAGCGCGAGTGCTTGGTGTGGCAATTGATGCCCTTTAAGTTCTCCCAACCCTTATGTTGCTTAGGGGTACTCATTCCTCATCCCCTTATGAGTAATTAGCAAGACATCTATCGAGTACAAGACAATTTACGCGGTCATTTGCCACCCCTGTGATGGTAACCAGCACTCCATGAAAGAGTCTTAATTAGTGCCAAAAATTAGAAATGACTCTTTAGGATAAAATGATAAAAAAATATTTATATATTCGCACCGCTACAAACAGATTAAAAATTGTACCATTTAATTTTTCAATTATAATTTTTAATATTTAAAAATTGCTAGAAACATGCTGTCCGTTTTCAACTTTTTCATCTTTTCCTGCCCCAAAACGACGTTGTTTTTGGAGTGTTGCATACAGCTTCTTCACGGATGTTCCATGAAGAAGTTTTTCTCATATTGATTATGGTAAACAAGACGTTATCGGCAACTAAAGAAAATATTAACATCTTCCAGTCGTCCACAAAATTGAAGGGAAATTTGTTCCACCTGCTTATGGACAAATGTGGGTGAATAAGACCTTATTTCATTTTTATACTTCTTAATTATGAGTTAAGAAGTATAAATCACACCCTTACGTGAGAAAAAGAAAATTGAAATCTCAATTCTAAATTAAAGCTCTTTGCCTTTTTTGTTTTTTTGGTCAATCAATATGCAGCGAAAAGGACCGACTAATCCGGAGGATCAATCCTATCATCCCCAACAAAATCCTGTTGAAGGCCAATCCAAAACAAACAAATAAATAAACAAAATCCTGTTGACTGAGAAGGAGTACTTGGGTTTTGATTCTTAATTACGAGAAATTTTTGGGTGCCAAGCTGGCACCACGTGTGCCTGCTCAGTGCATTCGGATCGTTTATTTTGATTTTGAACGGCTCAAATTTGAAAAGAGAAAAAAGACAGAGAAAGAGGAGAGACTAGAGAGAGTAATGGGATGAGAGGAGAGAGTTTCAATCTGGATTGTTCAACACACTTTTGGACGATCCGAATGCACTGCTCGAGCACCACGTGGGCACAGTCACGTAGTACCCACCGGCACTTAAAAAAGATTTATCACGATTCACCTTGTTCACAAGCAAATTTTTTAGAAGAATCTAATGAGTTCATCCTTTGAGATTTGTGATATGATGACGACTAGGCTGAGTAGACGAGGGATCGGATAAGGTTGATGGCTTGATTTCTTGGTTACTCTTATGTTAGCCAATCAAACGTAGTGTTTTCGTCTCTCTCTCTCTCTTGTTTTTTCTGTTTGATTGACTTTCTCATTCCCAATCTCTGCTTCTCCCCTTTTTGCCTGCCCTGGTCGTCGTTCTATTTTTTTGCTTTCAGATCTAGTAATAACAATAACAGCATAGAAGAAGAGGATGGGAAAATGGGCAGAACTCCCAGAAGACCTGCTTGTCCTTACTGCTGAACGATTAATTCTCTTGGAAGATTTCCTCTCTTTCAGTGAAGTTTGTAGATCTTGGCGTTCTGTTGCAATCAACGACAATTTCAAGAGATCTAAACAGACCCCATGGCTTATGCTCGCTAAGAAAGACAAACCACGACCGTCAGTTTATTAGCCTGAGAAAAGGCGGCGTTATTCGCACAATCAATTTACTAGAAGCAAGGGGAAAACGATGTCCGGAGTCTTTAGGTTTGTTGGTAACCATATTTATTTGGTAATCAATCTGATGGCAAAAAAGGGAGTAAATTCATGCCCGTTCCACTTTCTTCCAAAACCCACTTTTTTAAAAGAAAGTAATTTCAAATTTAAATATAACGAAAATGAAAAATGGTTTTTCAATTTTTTTTTGCACAATTTAAAAGATTTTAATGAGATCTATCAAATAAGATCTATATTTGTAGGAAAATTAATTGCGTAAACACATACTCCCTCCGTCCCTTTTTTAGAGTTCGATATTCCATTTTGGGCTGTCCCTTAATAAGTGTCCATTTTATAAAGTTAGTGGGTAAAAGTTGGTGCATTGTCTATTTTGTCCCTAAAAGTGAATTCCATTTTGAAAAGTTAGTGAGAAAAAGTGTAATGATGATGGGTAAGTAGATAAAGTGAAAGAAAAATTTGATGTGAAAGGTATAATGATGATATCTTTTTAATAAGTTGGAATTACGAAGCAGGACACTTAAAAAGGGACGGAGGGAGTAATTTTTTACCTTGAAATTACCTTTTTTTTCTTAAAGTTTTTTTTTTTTTTTTTTTAAAAGTGGAACGGCCTCAACAGACAAACAAGCTAAGTTGAACCGGATGAGGGGGGCTACAGCAGCGTGCTGCTGTGCCCGTTTCTGGGCCCACCCTAGTCTCGCTCCGATAATCGGAATTGTTCACTTTGTAAAGCTCGTCGAGTAAAACAACAATGCAAAAAATCAACTTAATTGGATATCATTAATTGCTTGATCGGAGCCCATATAACTCTCGGTCCATGGGTACAGTGGATTTGATTCAGTGTTTCGGATCCATTCTTTTCAAGATAAAAAGGTTCCGATTAGGCCCTTAATGATATCCAATTAACCTGATTTTTTGCATAGTTGTTCTATTCAACGAGTTCTATAAAGTGAACGATTCTGATCATTAGAATGAGACCGGGGTGGGCCCAAAAACGGACACAGCAGCGGCTGCCGCTGTCCCCAAGGGGATAGCAGCCCTCCTCCCCGCCCCCCCAAGTTGAACCCAACCAATTTGCTCCAGTCATGTATGATTCGTTCATTTTCGACTGTGAAGCTAATTAATATAATAGTACTCCTATACTTCTATTGTCCAAACCAGAATTTGAACTTGGAGGTGGCACTCAAAGAAGTTCAATGTACTCCCACTGTCAAAAGAAATGTCCGATTCCTCAAATTGAGAATTTGTAACGAGTATTTTTTATGCGAACAAATTCAAAATTTTTGCTTAAATTAAAAGAACTCATTGATGCCTAGTATCATGCGAAAGAAATTTGAAATTTTTAGAACAGTTTTGGGGATAGGACAATCTGTTCGCAAGGGAATTAATATTCAATAGCGAAAAAGTACACATTTTCTAACATCAATCATCAGAAAATACCAAAAATAAATACATGTTTTTATATGAACCATCCATCAACAATAGTACACATATTATCACTAGCAGTAATCATGTGGTTGTTCTTAAGGATAATAGTTGTGGTTTAAACATTGTAAATTAATGACAACAAAAGACATCAAGGAATTTATCGTACCGAAAACCAAACAAAAAGGACACAGAAGTACTAGTGTCGTGTGTCAAAAAGACGATGGGTTAACCCACAAAGGTGGACATATCGGATTAAAAGACTCCCCTTCATAGCAAGGACTTTTGCTTTCATCTTCCAAGCTATAGATACCCGTGTGTCTTAGTACTCCTTCCCATTTGAGAACTTCCCAGTACTCGTCGGTGTAATAGATACAATTAGCCTTAATTCCTGGAAATTTTGAGGCTTCAACAGAGAAGGAAGCATTGTCTCCCAAGAATAGAGCATTGTCGCCCAAGCTCGTTATCTCCACCCATTCCCCTTTTTCTCTTAGAGCAGCCTGGAACACTCGAAGCCTGCGTCTTCGGTAAACAACCCTTGGCCTATTCGTATTATCTATAACAAAGGGATGGTTGTCCCAAAAATTCTGCGACCATAAATCACGAATCACCATTAGTACCATCCCTTTAGATTCCACAATATACAGTTGCTCTTCCATTCCAGTGCCTGTGTACATGTCAGGTGCATGCAGAGCAATCCATGGCCGAGTCGGGTCAGGCCCCCAAACGTCGAAAGCAAAAACAAAGCCCCTACCAACGACCCCGTAAAATAGTCCCTCATGAAAAATGATATCATGGAAGTAAAGCAGAGTTCTGAAATCGGTCCAGGAGTTATCTCCAGGTCTCCAAAAACCAACATATCCGCTGTCTCCATATGCAACCACGAGTGCATAATCTTTGCTCTCCTCTGGGCGCGTAGACAAGACGGCCTTACGTATGAAACTCATATTTTTGTCACAGGTTCTCATGTGGTAGTGTTTGAAGGTAGTGACATGGGGAAGATTTATTTGAACTCGAGTGAAAGGATGGAGTAGATTAATCTCACCGTCTTCGGCTACGGTAACTAACCAACCCAAAGTTTCCAGGCATCGTTTGCCCCTTACTTCTGGTAGATTGACAGTGCGAATAACGCCGCCATTTCTCAGGCTGACAAACTGACGTTCGTCGGGTTTGTCTTTGTCAGAGAGCATAAGCCATGGGATTTGTTCAGATCCTTTGAAATTGTCGTTGATTGCAACAGAGCGCCATGATCTGCAAACTCCACTGAAAGAGAGAAAATCTTCAAAGAGAGTTATTTTGTTAGCAGTTAGAATGAGTAGCTCTTCTGGGAGTTCGGCCCAATTTTGCATCTTCTTCTTTATGGTTGGCGAGAAATCTACCAAAGAAGCAAAAATACAGAAGACAGGGCAGTGATCTTAGCCCTCAAAAACATGAATGGGAAAGTCAGTCATGCAACAAAAGAGAGAGAGAGAGAGAGAGAGAGAGAGAGAGAGAGAGAGAGACGTAAATGACCAGTAAATGAAGCCTCACTACGGTTGATTTTGTCACCCCATCATATCTTCCATCATCGTATCACAATCCATATCATATCTTTCATCATCGAGTCACAATCTTAAACTCATAAATGTTACCTCAAAAGTGCTACAACACAAACATGCATACAAACGGTTCATAGGTACACTCACATTCCTTTGAGAGTCCCACACATACTGGAGGTGCAGTGTGTGTGGATCCCCATATTGATGTGAGTAGTGTGTGTAGGTCTCCATGTGAATGTGAGTAGTGTGAGTGAAACTGATTGTGTAAGTGTTTGCGGTTGAAGAAGAATTGATTTTACCCATTGTGCTATGCGCACAAATCATGCACAAACAACTTTTGTGAGGCCCATCTCAGGTCCCGAACAGATGATGCAAATTGCTGATTTTTCTTAAATTTAATTTATGAGTTATTGTAAAAAATAGATCATCTCAATCAGATATCATTAAGGGTTTTTCAGAATTCGAGAGCGGAGTACTTAGTTTCAATTTATGGATTCTAAGAAGGCCATTACTGATATTCAATTATATTGGACTAATTTTTTTTTAACAGGAACCCTTGAACAGAAGTTTTAAAAAAATGAGCAATTTGGATCATCATAATGGGACCTAAGATGAGCCCAAAAAAAATGATATGTGCGCACAAGCCTTTTGACATTTTACAAATAACGAACTAAATTCGTGATAAACCTGTATATCAAATTTTATAAAACATTTACTACACCAAAATAAAAAAGGCAAAAAGAAACAATATAGAGTGTTATGGTCAATGGCTTTGGATGCGAAAATAAGGAGTCAGTAAAGACCTTCAATACTTAACACGTTCTAAGTGCCGGCTTTAACAGGATTTCGTTTTTTTTATGTGTCTTTAATTGGATTTTTTTAGTAGACGGCAGGATTGATCCTCTAGATTAGTCAATCCTTTTTGCCTTGTATCGATTAACCAAAAAAGTGAGATTTTAAATTTCCTTTCTCACTTACGTGCAAGGGCCTCACTTCTGCAGAATTTGACTATTGCGCGATTTTGCAATCCTTGTTTACGTCTTAGATCCAACGCATATTTTGCATGTTTCAAGAAAATTTACAAGGACGTATGGAAGGTGAAGGTTCAATTCTTGGTACGTAGGAGCACAAGTGCTTGATGTGGTAATTGATGACACCCTTTGGGCTTGCCTAACCCGTATGTCGCTTAGTGGTACCCATTCCTTATCACGTTAAGAGTAAGCTAGACATCTATCGAGTACAAGACAATTTACAAGGTCATCTGCCACCCCTGTGATGGTAACCAGCGCTCCATGAAAGAGATTCCTAGTGTCAAAAATTAGTAATGACACTTTAAGATAAAATGATCAGAAAAATTAGATTTTTGCATTGGTACCATCGGATTAAAAACAAGAGCACTTAATTTTTTAATCATATTTTTTAAAATTTAAACGCTTGTGGCTTGCTGGAAACGTGTTATCCGTTTTCAACTTTTTCATCTTTTCTTGTCCCAAAACGACGCCGTTTTTGGGTGCTGCAAACACCTTCTTCACGGAACAGTTTATCTCATATTGATTAGGGCATACAAGACGTTATCGGCTACTAAAGAAAATATTAACATCTTCCAGTCGTCCACAAAATTAAAGGGAAATTTGTTCCACCTGCACATGGGCAAATGCGGGTGAATAAGACCTTATTTCATTTTCATAATTAATTATGCGTTAAGAAGTATAAATCACACCTTACGTGAGAGAAAGAAAATTCAAATCTCAATTCTAAAGCACTTATGCCTTTCATTTTAATTTTGGTATATCAATATGCAACGAAAAGGACCGACTAATTCGGAGGATCAATCCTACCATCCCCTAACAAAATCCTGTTGAAGGCCAATCCAAAACAAACCAACAAATAAACAAAATCCAGTTAAAGCCGGCACTGAGAAGGAGTACTTGGGTTTTGATTCTTAGTTACGAGAAATTTTTGGGTGCCCACTCAGTGCATCCGAATTGTTCGTTTTGATTTTGGACGGCTCGAATTTGAAAAGAGAAAAAAGAGAGAGAGAAAGAGGAGAGACTAGAGAGAGTGGTGGGATAAGAGGACAGAGAGAGTTTCAATCTGAATTGTCCAACACACTTTTGGACTTAGGGGGCTATTGTGTCTTGAGAGACAGCAACCTGCTGTCCTGGGGCAAAACAATATCGTCCCGAGCCCGGAAATTTGATCTGAAACGTTCGCTTAAAAGATCTCATGACGTACTGTGGCCTTGCAAAAAACCAAATTGATCAAACATCAATAACCTTGTGAACAAATCACTTTTTTGACTGAATTTTTAGCTAAATATTTAAGACATTGCTAACAACACTTAAAACAGATGATTCGTTCACTTAGTTATTGATGTTTGATTGACTTGATTTTTAACCGGGCAATAGTAAGCGCTGAGATATTTCAAGTGAACGTTTCGGATAAAGTTTCTAGGCTCGGGACGATATCGTTTTTCCCCGGGATAGTAGGCTACTGTCCCTCAAGGCACAGTAGCCCTCCCAACTCGCACACTTTTGAACATCCCGGATGCGCTGCTCGGGACCGCGTGGGCACGGCTACGTGTTACCCACTGGCACTTAAAAATTTCTCCTTAGTTACGTTACCACACTATTCTATACTTTTCCCATTTTTTGTATCTGTGGGCAATAAAAAAATCCCTTTAAAAAGATTTATCACGATTCACCTTCTTCACAAGCAAAATTTTTAGAAGAATCAAATGAGTTCATCCTTTGAGATTTGGAAATGATGACGACTAGGCTGAATAGACGAGGGATAGGGTGAGGTTGATGGCTTCATTTCTTGGTTGTTATGTTAGCCGTAGTGTTTACGCCTCTTTCTCTCTCTCTCTCTCTCTCTCTCTCTCTCTCTTTTGTTTGATTGACTTTCTCATTCACAATCTCTGCTTCTCCCCTTTTTGCCTGCCCTGGTCGTCGTTCTATTTTTTGGCTTTCAGATCTAGTAATAACAATAACAGCATAGCAGAAGAAGATGGGAAAATGGGCAGAACTCCCAGAAGACCTGCTTGTCCTAACTGCTGAACGATTAATTCTTTTGGAAGATTTCCTCTCTTTCAGTGGAGTTTGTAGATCGTGGCGGTCTGTTGCAATCAACGACAATTTCAAGGGATCTGAACAAACTCCATGGCTTATGCTCGCTAAGAAAGACAAACCCGATGACCGTCAGTTTATTAGCCTGAGAAAAGGAGGCGTTATTCGCACAGTCAATTTACCAGAAGCAAGGGGCAAACGATGTCTGGAGTCTTTAGGTTGGTTGGTAACCATATCCCAGGACGGTGACATGAATCTACTCCATCCTTTCACTCGTGTTCAAATAAATCTTCCCCAAGTCACTAAAAACTACCACCTGGACAGCATGAAAAACCATCTGAGTTTCATACACAAGGCCGTCTTGTCTTCTCGCCCGGAGGAGAGCAACGATTTTGTACTCGTGGTTATATATGGATGCAGCAGACGTCTTGCTTTTTGGAGACCTGAAGATAAGTCTTGGACCGCCGTCAACGTTGGATTAATTTCCTTCTGTGATATCAACTTTCATAAGGGACTATGTTATGGGGTCATAAGTAATGGCACGGTTCTTGCTTTCGACGTTTGGGGGCGTAACCCGACTCTGGGTTGGAGCGGTGGATATGGACCTCGTGAATTCATTGGACACAGTGGGCTCAAGCAACCATATATAGTAGAATCTGCAGATGTGGTACTAATAGTAATTCGAGTCTTTCGAGAAGCATGTCTGCCTGTTTTTTTGGAAGACGACCACTTTGGTTTCAATAACGGTGAGTCTAGGGTTTATTACGTGACGTGCGGATTTAAAGTATTCGAGGTCGGGGAATGTGTGGAGAAAACAAGCTTAGGCGACAACGCCCTGTTCTTGGGTGACAATTCTTCGGTCTCTGTTTTCGCATCTAGATTTCGAGGGATTAAATCTAACTGTATCTATTACACCAACAATTTTAAGCGAGGAGAAGGAAATGGCATGTATATCTACGACATGGAAGATGGAAGTCACAGGCCTTGCTACGAAGAGGAGGCTTCCGGTCTTACTTGTCCACCGATCTGGGTTAACCCACCTTCTTTCTAATCTGCTGCACTGATACTTCTTTTGTTTTCCTGTTTGGCTTTAGGGATGAGCACCCCATCATGTTTTGATTATCCTTAATCTACAATGTTTAAACCACCGCTAAAAATATACTTCCTAAAGAAGCGTTGGATTGTATATTTGTCATGTTTAGTATGTAAGCTGTTATCATGCGTTTATTTTCAACAATGAAGCAGAGAGCTTCATCAATACACATGTTGTGACAGTATCGGTTCTCGTATGATTCGTTAAGATGAATGAGTCTTCAAGCGTCTCCTCATTTTGTCATGGACTCTCCTTAGTGGAGGAAATTTTTTCAAATCGGGGAATGTATCTCCGAAAGACCCTTTCAAATGGTGAAAATCGTTCAAAAAACTAACTGCACTAGAGTGTTGCAACAACAATATTTTCTTAGAAAACAAGACTCATTTCCACCCATCCAACCTCTTTATAAGAGTAGTACTAGAGCCCAAAAAGACTTCCCCCAAGACTAACACCCCCCACACCAAGTGCTTGAATGAAAGATGCTCAATGGCACGCCACACGCTAAGTCGCTAACGTACATGTCAGTCCTTGTAATCAGTCACGGTTGTAAATCCCAAATCAAACATACAATCATACAAAATTTAGCTAACCGACAGTGGTATTGTTAAAAATAATTTTTTTGTTACACTCTCACAATATAGCCGTCACACTCTTACGGAGTAAATTATTTCCCTTCTCGAATAATAATAATAAAAAATTTCATCCTTGTTTGTTGGTTCCTAATGTGAGTACTAGAAAAATAGTGGTAAACAAATGCAAAATTTCCTAATCCAATTTTTTGAGGAGTGCTAGGTACAAAGAAAATGTAACCCGAAAAGATAAATTCGTAATACATTTCAGGGTACATTTTCTTTGTACTTAGAATTTCTCATGCAAAAATCATTCCCATAAAAATTATTTTTTGCTAAAAAAATTGGAGGCTATTTTCATACAACAAAAAAAAAAAAAAAAACAACAATACTACATACCGATCACTTCTGAACTACTCATCTCTCACATATATATTGGCCCTACACATATTACTTGATGGATGAGCGGCTCACACAGATGTGAGAAAGAAATGGTTAGGGTGGCCGGTATACACCATAACATTATTGAAAAAAAAATAGGTTCCTGATTTTGCCACTCCCTTTTTTATTAACGTCACCCCCTGCAAGTGTATTTTGATGCAAAAATACATTTGTAAGGTAGTGGTGTTAACAAAAAAGGAAGTAACAAAATCATTTCCAAAAAATACT
This sequence comes from Rhododendron kiyosumense, assembly GCA_019656275.1. Classification (NCBI taxonomy): domain Eukaryota; kingdom Viridiplantae; phylum Streptophyta; class Magnoliopsida; order Ericales; family Ericaceae; genus Rhododendron; species Rhododendron kiyosumense. Next base: position 41,397 of record BPLS01000460.1, on the reverse strand, counting down.
GTATTATTTCCAATCACAAAAAAAATTGGCTTATTTACTTTTTGGTCCCCAATGTATTTAGGGGGTGCCATTGTCATTCCTGAAATAACAATTGCACAATTTTAGTCTTCAATGTTTAAAATGTGTGCCAAATAAGTCCCCAAGCCCAATGCCGTCCATTTCAACCGTTAAATTGAGGGGTATTTTTGGAATTTAGCATATTCTCCCTTTCTTCAACCTTTGAAACCCTCCGATCAAAAAAAAAACCTTTGAAACTCTAGCCCTATTTCATCTAAGCCACCACGATAACTCCTTCGTCCAACTCAGGCGAACACTTCAACAATTGTCCAACTTTCATTTGCTTCTTTTCCTTCACATCCTCCTCCATCAAAACCCTAATTTTTGTCTCCAAAATTTCACTTTCAAGCTTCAGTAAAAGTACACAAAATTAAAGAGAGATGAGGGTTTCTCAAAGGCTTGCTTAAAATAATCTAGCTTTAACTCTCTTTTTGTGGTGGCGGTTGGTGTAATGGAAGATCGTAAAGGCATAGATTTTTTTATACTGCCTTTGTATGCTATTTTCCTTTTCTTTCATTTTTTTGTTCGGTTTGACATGTGTATAACAACTTGGCGATTGAGGTTGGGTTTTTTTCCCAAATCCTTGTTTCCTCAAGTCATTGATTTCAGAATGAAGGTACTTGGGGATTTTACATTCAACTTTATTTATTTATTTCTTGTAATTGAGGGGTTTTTCATTTAATAATGAAATTACTGATCCATGTGAGATAATTAATGACTGTTTGTAAAACTGTGCTCGTAACTTTTTCTTTCAGAATGTTATTCAATGGTGGCATTGATCTTGCAGTGTTTGGGGCTACCGGAGATGGTGGCCACTATTCATCGTTCAATGGTTGATTGAAGCGGGTTACTTGACTGACGGTGGTCAGTGGTTTTGGGCTCAGGTTGTAATGGAGAAGAATGAGATTTTTTAAGGATGAACTAAGTAGGGTATAAAAAAATAAATTATCCTTGAACTTTAAATGCTGAGGACGTAATTTTTTGTTTTTATTAAAAGAAATCTTATTTGTTAATTTTGTGTCAAATTTTTGTGACTTATTAATTCGTTTTGTTTTGTCGAGAGGAATCCAAATTTTTTGTTTATCGAAAAAGTTTTTTTAAAAGAAGACAAGTCAAAAAGACTGTTTTTTATTTATTTTTATCTTTATTTAAAAAATTATGAGTTTCGATCATAATTTTTGACTTTTTCGACTTTCTTTCAATGAGACGAATCAATAAGTCATAAAAGTTGAACGCAAAACGAACAAATGATTTTTTTTTTAATAATGACAAACAAAAAAGTTACTAAACTTTTTAATCCAAACTCATTTAAAAAAAAAAAAACTGAGTAGGTGGGTACGGTCGTACCGAGAAGAAAGAGGGGTATGGATAGAATTCTCCAACAGATGGGATCATTTCATATGCAAACTTCCGAAAGTACCCCTCAATTTAATGGTGAAAATCGATGGCATCTAGCCTAGGGACTTATTTGGCACACATTTTAAACATTGAGGACTAGAGTTGTGCAATTATTATTTCAGGGACGAAAATGACACTTCCCAAATACATTGGGGACAAAAAAGTAAATAAGCCCACAAAAAATCTCTCAGAAAAATTACAAAAAAGCGGATAAAACACACCCACTCCCCTTTCCTCCACGTCCAGAGCCGCTCTCTCCCCTCCTCCAGCCTCTTCATCATTGTTTCTCACTCCTCAAAAACTCTCCCCCAACACAGAGAGAGAGAGAGAGAGAGTCAAAAAACTAATCACTGTCTCATATCTAACCGAAATCCCCCATTCCCTTCTTCATCTTCTGATTCATTTGAGGAGTTCAATTTTGATTTGTCACTAATGGACTTGGGTCTCCCTCTCACCACAGCCTCGGCCACCAACAACCCCACCTACATTCGGTTCTTTTTACCTTCTTATTGTACACCCACAAGAAGTATTAGAACCAGTAACGTATCTTTCCCTTTGAGAAAACCCAGTAAACTTCTAGTTCGTGCCTCGAATGATGATCCCCAGCTTGACCAGAACGAACAGATGGACTTCGAATTCGGCCGGTTAATGGGCGAAGACCCCAACCTCACCCTTGCCAAGGTTTCTCTCTCTCTCTCTCTCTCTCTCTCTCTCTCTCTCTCTATATATATATATATATATGTGTGTGTGTGTGTGTGTGTGTGTGTGTGTGTCCTAGTCGCCCGGTGCGAATCGTGTTGCTACTAGCAGAAGATAGAAAGAGGAAAATCTTGAATTGAGATTAATCTGTAATGAAATCTGGGAAAAAGAGGGGATAAGAAATTTGGGATGATAGTTCTTTTTTTTCTTGGTAATTTCTTTGAGTTATTTTATGTAGTTAAAGGGTAATTTGAGCAGCCTCACAACTGAGGTTCACATCAAAAGGGGTGTTTCGTTTATAATAGTAGTACATTTGTGTACGCATGCACTAGACCATTCGATGCACGGGAAAAAAGAAATTTTGGGTAGGCTCGACCATTTATAGTGGGAACCACAAAAATGTGGGGTGGAGAGATGAGTTGGGTCACTGCGTGCCAATGCCATTGGGGGATTGAATGATTTTTCCTCAATATATACATTCCCCTAAAATCTCTCTCTCCCCCTCCCCACGTTTTCTATCTGTCTCTCCCTCCCTCCCACGTCCTCCCTCTCTTACTCTCATTGAATAATAATAAATGAAAAATCCCAAAAAATAGAATTGGGTGTTTGAAGGCTTGGGAGCACACAACACATTTGCTTAGTATATTGATTGATTGATTAATTGATGTATGTGTTGGGTTGCTAGCAGAATTAAACGTGTTGAGCAATGAGAGTCATGAGACAATAGTGTGTGGTGCAAGCTGAGCACCTAAGTGCTATCCCACTCAATGCGCTCATATACCCGGATTTGAGCCTGGGGGCTTGCCCCACCTCTGGCATAAAAGGAAAAGAACTAAATATGTTAGAAAAGGATAGAATTATTATCAGTGTTAAGTTATTCAAACTTCTGCGGCGCCTATGGATTTCAAGAATGTGTGGGAAAAGAAAAGATAGGAGAATTCAATCACTTGCTAATTGCTTGGATAACTAAAATATGTGCGGAGTGGTAGGAAAGGATGGAAAATGGAAGCATTCTACAGGCTGTAATTCAATTATGTGGTTCAAATTTCCGTGAGTACTGAGTAGAAGCCCTTACCCAATGTAATCTGGGAAAAGAAAATTTTCCATGATAATTTCCTGTGGTTAAAATTTACTATGCACGAAAAGAAGATGGTGATCTAGATAACCAATATGGGATATGATCTTTTAAAGGTTTTGTGGAGTTCTCCTAATTGTAAGGTTTCCTATTGGTTAGTTTTTTCTGGTTATGCATGCTTGGATTAGTCATCCTGTTTTGTTTTTTTTTTTTTTTTTGGGTCACTAAGGATTAGTTTGCCTGACCATTGGGTTGTTTGTTTCCTTCAGATAATGGCTAAGAGATTAAACCCTGATGTTTCTTATCTTGAAGTTGAGAAATCTTTTAACAAGAGAAAGGGTAAACCAGTAGTTATTGAAGAGCTTCCCTTTGATGTAGAAAGGAAATCGACAAGTTCACTGAATGGATTGAATTTGGTCAGGCCAGTGCCAAGGAAAGGAGTCAAGTTTGAAGCTGATAATAAGCCAATAAAAACCGATTTTAGGAATGGAAGTCAACTAATGAGGAAGCCAATGGATAATCCGAGGGATCCTCTTCCTAATGTTATTTTGCGAAAGCCAACCGCGCTCAATGAGGATTATAGTGGACCTCACACATCATCACAGTCGAGAATTAAACCAAATCCATTATTGGAAAATTGGAAGATCCAAGCGGAAAGGATGGGAGAAGATAATACAAGGGGTAGTCTTCCGAACGTTGTTTTGCGGAAGCCAACCACACTCAATAAGGATGATATTGTCCCTCAGACATCATCACAGTCGAGAATTAAACCAAATCCATTATCGGAAATGGAGAATAGCCAAACAGAAAGGACAGGAGTAGATAGCATGCAGGGTAGTCTTCCTAATGTTGTTTTGCGGAAGCCAACCACGCTCAATAAGGACGATATTGGACCTCAAAAGCTGTCACAGTCGAGTATTAAACCAAGTTCATTATTGGAAATGGAGAATAGCCAACCAGAAAGGACGGGAGTAGATAGTATGCAGGGTAATCTTCCTAACGTTGTTTTGCGGAAGCCAACCACGCTCAATGAGGATGATATTGGACCTCAAAAATCGTCGCAGGTGAGAATTATACCAAATTCATCATTGGAAGTGGGGAATAGCCAACCAGTAAGGACTGGAGTGGATAATACGAGTGGTAGTTTTCCTAATGTTGTTTTGCGGAAGCCAAGCACAATCAATGAGGATGATACTGAGCTGAGAATTGAACAAAATTTATCATTGGAAATGGGGAACAAAGAGACACAGGACAGCTTTAGTGATATCACATTGTTAAAAAGACCTGATAGCCCTGATCAGATGAGTGGGAACTTGAATACTGATATGAAGCAAGAATCTGATGCTGAAGCAAAATCCAAAGGCGTTGATACCTTTGAAGATGATAGCCAGAAAAAAGCTTCTATAGCGACTGAAGCAGCTAACATGATCAGACTCTTAAGCCAGCCTAAACAAACGGGATTCGGTAAATATCTGAGTGAGAAGCTAGAATCTTCTAATGATAATAAACGGTCAAACTCTGGTGATGATTTCAAAGTGAAAAACTTGGAAGTTGTCAACTTATCTGCTGGGAAGGTCAATACAGGCAAAAGCAATTATGCTGAATCTATGGAGTGTGGAAATGATTCACTCCCAAGGGATTTTGGGCTCGAGGATTTGTTTACCACAGGTAGTGCAATAAATTTAAGGTAGATATTCTGTGTACGGAACTTTTGAAATTGATGTTGGAATTGTTCTCTTCAAGGATTACAGCTGCTTGAGCAAAGTGTGATGGGTTCTTCAGAGAAAATAAGTGCTTCAGAGACGTACTTTGTGGATTCAAATATGAAGGGTTTTGTGGATGCTGCTCTGCAAGGAAAACCTAAAAGGTAAGGAACACAACAATTACTGTAGTACGTACTTGTTATGATTTGCTGTGGGGTTTAGTGTTTTCTTTATTTGAATAAATTGATGTGTTATAGATTAGAACAAGGTGTAAAAGCAACATCAAATCTGAGTAAAAGGGCGGTAACCACATCAAATCCTGAAAGTTATGGCAATGTTTGTGAGCTTGAGAATTTTCTTGCAACATCAACTATAAAGGTCTGATTTATACTGTTCTTATCTCCATTTTATTCGTTAGAGTAATATCACGTGATGTATCCTGAGTTTTAAAATACAATGTAGGAACATGAAGATGTTGATTGGAAAAGGATGGAGGATCTGACAAAGACAGGACAAAGAGAAAAAGTGGAAGTGATTAGTTATAGTACCAGAGGCTTTGTCGTGAGTACACTTTATGTCAGAGTCTTCCAAGACTTAATATGCGACTGCCTTCTTTTGTCCCGATTTATCTTTTTGTATTTCGAGTGTTATTATTCTCATTTTTCTTCTATATCATGACATCATTTTACAGGTATCTTTTGGCTCTTTGATAGGATTTTTACCATACCGAGATGTTGCCTTTAGGTGGAAGTTCTTAGCTTTTGAGTCATGGCTCAGACGGAATGGCATTAACCCCTCTAAGTACAAAGACAATCTAGGCGTCATAGGAAAGTATGGGATTGCAGATGAGACATCTCTCGATTCAAGCCTTGGCCCAGAGATTGGTCAAAATGTTGATGTTGACATTTCACCTGATATGGCAGTGGAAGATCTTCTGAGGATTTATAACCACGCGAAACTCAGGCACTTGTCATTCTTTGTTGGCCAGGTTTGAATAACTTTGTTTCATGTCTGAATCTATTTTGTCCGGACTCTGTACAAAATAATTGATGATGCATGTATCTGCAGAAAATGTCAGTTTGTGTGGTGTTAGCCGATAGAAACACTCGAAGGTTAATATTTTCCAACAAGCCAAAGGAGGCGGAGGAATCAATAGAGCAAAAAAGAAATCTCATGGTAACCCCCTTTGACTAAGAACTTATTTGTAGATACTTTTTTCTTTGTTCTTTTTCATTGATACCGCCATACCAAGCCAATAAGTTTTAAGGTGTCTGGGCCTCTATAGAATATCCATCTAGCAGCAAGGCACATGTTGCCACCATACCACATGCATCATGCAGTTAACGTAAGCGGAAGCTAAATCTTTATCTATACATAAGCGGAAGCTAAATCTTGTCCTAGTAGGTTGCCTTTTCTATTTATATTTTGTTTATCTATACATAAGTGGAAGCTAAATCATTATCTCATATAGTTGTATATTTGATTGCAGGCCAAACTCAGCATTGGAGATGTAGTTAACTGCCGCATAACAAAATTTAACTACACTGGTGTTTTCGTTGAGGTATACTATGGTTTGCTGATCCATGACATTTCAAAGTGTTTATGATGAATGCTTCTGATATCATTTTGTTCCAGCTACATGACAATGAGATGTATCTTAAATGGTTTGAGAGTGAACTGTTTTGGATCGGTATCTGGTTTATTTGATTTTGAGATCTTTCAGTTATGTTTTTCTCTCTACAACCCATTGTTATGGGGGCCAGCCACGGATATTGTTTCTCCATAAGAATATTGTTGTTCGTCAATGGTTGACCTAAATGCCCAATGTAGGTGGAAGGAGTACCTGCACTTATTCACGAGACAGAAGTATCATGGGATGCAACTTTGGACCCTGGATCATATTTCAAAATTGGCCAGGTATTCGAGTTTTCTCTCCAATTACAATACACAGAGGTTAATTATGTGCACCACGATTACTGTCCACCAGCCTGAGTAATATGCACTCCCCTACATCTATTTTTTTGAGGCTGTACTAAAAGTAAAAACATCATGGCTGAAGAACATTTTTATTTGGTGGAAGATGGCTATCGCAGTTTAGTGCTTTAAAGCACTTCGTCTGGGATGTTAATGTACACGTGTAGCTCCTTATCATAGTTTATGAGATGCTTCTTTTCGTTTCAGATCATCAAGGCAAAAGTTCACCAGTTGGATTTTTCAACGGACCGTATTCATTTATCGTTAAAGGAAATGGTAATCTATGTCTAAGTTTTTTTTCTTTTATTTATTTAGATATCTGTTATAGAATAAGGAACCTTTTGACACCATATCTTTACTTCTTTTTCTATCGCAGGCAGATCAATCAAGTGAGGCCAGGGATACTATAATTGGCGAGCGTGATTCTTTGGATGGGAGATCAGAAGCAGTCCAAGCAAATACTGAGGTTTTACCGCTCACCATTCTCAATAGGAGCATATTAGTGATTTTGCAGATCAGGGTTGGATTATTCTTGTTGTTTCACCAATTGTTGACCCTGCGACTTTGGCCCTTAATAAGTTATTTCTCACCCTTCACTGCTTCCATGTTCCCTTTGAGGTGGAAATGTGTGCATAGAGAGATCAATGTCTCCAATCTCCACAAATATAACAGTAATATCTCCAAACAAAGGTTTTAAGGAGAGCAATCTCTTGCTTGGTGCAATTTCCTTCAGCAACACAGTGGAGTAATCACTGTTTAGCATTTTTTCTTAAGTGGCAGATGCTTTTCTCTCACTAGGTCTTTTACAATGTCCTTCGTACCTTTTCTTGCATAGTGCAATTTTCTAAGCTCACTTGGTTGTCAAATCTGCATTTCCCATGCCCATACCTTGCCATGGCCTAGATTTCTTGCAAAATTGTTACCAATTTGTCTCGATTGATGCCACGTTGAGAGTCAATTGTGCTACATTCTCTCAAACCTTGTTGTATCACATTACAACCCATAAATTTTGAATTCAATAGTGTAGAGATCATGGTAGTTGGATTTCTATACAGTGCTATGCTTGATTAGATTATAGTAGAGTGAGGAAAAGATAATGTATCCAATTTCCAAATGGTGGTTGTATATATTTTAAGTTAACAATGTGTCCAATTTTAGTTTGTTTTTTCACTACCTACCCCATCTTACCTGTTTTCCAATATTGTACGAGTACCACAGGTCTCGCATAGAATTTGCTTATTATCTTGTTTGCACTTTTGCTATTGAATAGTTGAAGTAAGTATGTGGGGTTTCTATTGTTGTATAATATCACTTTCTCATTCTGAACAAAAAACGGTACAGTGGACTGAAGTGGAATCACTAATCAAGGAATTGCAGCAGTTTGAAGGTATCCAGTCTGTATCAAAAGGACGTTTTTCCTTGAGCCCTGGACTTGCTCCTACGTTTCAGGTATTGACATTTCAATATGTGCCCATTGTCAGGGGCAAAAGCTCTTGCTCTAGTGTCGGGCTTATGGTTAAGCTTTTGAGAAAGAATGACGCAGTGAACTAATGTGCTTCGATTATGCTTATATCTTGCTTCCAATCCTTTTGGCAGGTTTATATGGCATCCATGATTGAGAATGAATACAAGCTGCTTGCAAGATCAGGAAACAAAGTGCAAGAGGTAAAATTTCATGATTCTACTGGTATTGGCTCAACTTCCCATTCTTAAGTCTTAACAGAGTAAAAACCATTGACTTGTGAACTAAGATGTACATTCTGTTTGCATAAAAGATCATTTAACTGGCGCGTAAAGAGTTCTTGAATCTCAACGTAATGAATATGAGCATTAGGCTGGCTTGTTCATTTTGTGATCCACTATGCTTAATGCTTTACGTTGTAGCTTGTTGTGGCCTTAGCCGATTAGATTCCACTATGCTTTGTGTAGTCACGAAATCATATGACTTATCTAGAAGCTATTTTTTCCTTAATGGAATGCTAGATCTTTCTATTGACTATCAGTCTCACATTTAGGTGGAATAAAACGTTACCGCTACCACTTTGGGCATGATTTTGCCTAGGGTTTTCCTTCTTTGTAAATAAGGATATATCCATTACATGCTAAGCTAGGTACCTAACCTGAGTATGGAGCTAGATCATTTAACTCAGAATACTATAATCTGGAGTGGCTGCCCACATAAATATAACTTAACATGGTTAGGACATCTTTGTATTTTACTCTATCCTATATGTGATGCTGCCCTATGTCTTTAACATACCCCGAATGGGAATGTTGGATTTTTCTATTTCCACTGAATGGATTAATATCATGCATAGACTGCTACCTCTGCAAGTCCCATATTGAGCTAGGAGAAAATGGTGGTAAAGGCACCTTGTTATTTGAGGGATTGGAAGGTGTAGGGATGCATTATCGTGCACATTTTTATTCATGTTCTTGCGGGTACTGTGATTTGGCATTTTTTTCCACCAATATTTTCTTAGTAATGATCTCAGTTCATCTGGTAGAGAATCTTAAGCTAATTTTGCAATATACATTATTTTTTCACAGCTGATAATTCAAACCACCTTGGGAAAAGAAGAAGTGAAATCCGCGATTCTAACTTGCACCGAACGAGTTGAATGACTTGTCTACTGCCGGGATTTTGTATGTGCCTCCCCCATCCTCCCAAGTGAAAGAGTGTGACTATGATCCTTGTTGCCGTTTTGAGGCTTGAGTCCTGATACAAACGGGCGTTCGCTGTAAAAAAGAAAAAGAAAAAACAGGTTGTAGTTCTTATTTTACACAATTTCTTGTATATTTTTTTGATCCAGAAACTGATAGTGCCACTTTGTTCATATGGAGAAGTGCCTGCTAGAAAATGTGCCTGACATTATTCTACTAATGTCGATCAATAGGTTATCTTCTTCTTTTTTGGCTTTATTTTCTTCATGCTCTAGATGCTTCTCTGGATCGACTTCTTTTTGTAAGATCATCAGGTGCAATTTTTTAATTTTTTTCCCCCAATTTTAGTATAGATCTTGTGAGGACTGAGGTGGTTTGGTTTACTAGCCCACTTTAAGTGGTGGGCCTAAAGTGTTGGTTAATCTGTAAGCAAATTAAAATCCGGTCATGAGCCTGTTTTTTTTTTTTTTTTTAGCGCGCGCTATTATGAGCCTTTTTACTCGGTTGAATTTGGACAGAGGTGTATAGATTTCGACTGACGCCTTTGCCCATGAGGCTAAACCCCTATACACTTCAAACCTCAAGAGCTATCATAGAGTTTGTCCGATCGGTAACATCAAATTCTTGAATTAGTTGAGGTGCATGCAAATTAATTCAAATGTCTGTTTATCAAAAAAGTGCTTCATTCACTCTATTATCAAAAGTTGAATTTTAATATTGCCATTTTTTCCCCTTCACAAAAGTGAGAGTGTTAGCACAATGAATAATAGTAAGATAATTACTCCCTCCGTCCCCTTTTTAAAGTTCAGTATTCTATTTTGGGTTGTCTCTCAATAAGTGTCTATTTTATAAAGTTAGTGGGTAAAAGTTGGTACATTTTCTATTTTGCCCCTAAAAATATATTCTATTTTAAAAAGTTAGTGAGTAAAAGTGTAATAATGATATCTCCATAGAGAGAAAAATGGATGTAAAAGTTAATGTGAAATATGTAATGATGATATTTTCTTAATAAATTAGAGTTACGAAGCAGAGCACTTAAAAAGAGACGGATGGAGTATCATGAATTGATGCTTCTCCATAAGCTTCTCTAACCTGTCTATTGAAATCAAATGTTACAAACCGCTTCATCTAATCTCATGAAAAGTTAATCAATTTGTTTCTACAGTTGAATATTTAAGATCAAATTCTCGTTGGTCGCGTTTGTTTCATGGGACTAATAACGAAATAATATTTAATCTCATATGGTAATAATGGTATGGTATCTTATCGGACTAATTAATAATGGAATTAATAGTATCACAATTCCTGATACATGTCCACGCTGTGTACTTACATCTGCTATATAAGATTTGAAGGGTTTTTTAAGGGTTTTTTTAAATGTCTCTGGAACCGCCCCGATATATATGGCGGTTCCGGAGACACTTAAAAAAAATCCCTCCAAGTTCCCGGATTGAATTTTGATGATCTGAGCTACTCAATATAATCAGAATATGATTTTAAGGGTGCTTGCGAGAAATCAGCAAAAAAAAAAGGACCGAGAAGGGCTTCATCCGAACAGTTTTTTATTGAACAGTTTAATAAAAAACTGCTCAAATCAAGCCCTTCCCGGTTAGTTTTTTTGCCAGTTTCTCGCAGGCACCCTTAAAATCACGTTCTGAACACATTATGCGGTTCGGATCATCAAAATTCGATCAAAATCTATGAGATTAAAATTTGGAGGATTTTTTTTAAGTGTCCCCGGAACCGCTCCGATATATTTATATTTATTTATTCAGTTGGGGCCAAAAATGTTTTAACCAATGCCGATAAAATACTAAAAATAGAATAGCATATGATTCATTGGATCGATATACTATAAATATAGTTCATGCTCAGTTGCTCACATCCAATAAAAAAAGAGAGGTGGAACTGATTTCTCTCGAGCAATACTATAGTGCTTGTCAACATAATCTTCCGGTAGAACTCTTCGGATGCTCGGTTTTCATTATCTAAATTACTCTATACCCTTTGCATCAGACTTAATCTTACCTTTTTTTTTCAGGAGATAAGTACTCCTTGCCACGGCCAAAAGTTACATAATGTAAGAGGATGAAACCGTCTTTGAAACAAACCCAAAACTAATAAAATTCGCGAAAGTGAATATTAGGAGCGCAAACGTTATACAAGGATTGAGAAGGGAAGCTCATGACATGCGACTACGCTGCAGCCTATAGAACCTCCAGTGCCCGAATAAAGAGAGTGGTTGAGCGACCAACCGTTACAACAGTCAAACTTTAAGTTCGACACCCAAGAGGGAGAGAGAGAGAGAGTTGAGATCACCCGTGTAAAGTTCACGCCACCGCTTTCTGTTATCCAGTGTCGTGTCGTGTTTGCCTGTTTGGTAGTGAATCATCAGAGAACAGGATCCACGTGGGTTGTTTTTCAATCTGACTAGAATGCACTCCACTCTCATCAATTATATTCCCCAAACAGTCCCCTAATCTCTTTGCCCCCTCTGCCTCCCCCTTTTGCGTGCAGTGCAACTCAAGTGCACTTCCCAGCTTCATCTCCACACTGCTGTGCTTCTCTCTCTCTCTCTCTCTCTCTCTCTCTCTCTCCTCATTTTGTGTGCAAGTTTTTTGAGAGAGAGAAAGGGGTGTAAGAGATTGGAGAGAAAATGAGTACAGGAACAAGCACATTTGTGATCAGATGGATCAACTTTCTCACAATGGTATGTGCCATCTTCAGCTTCTGCTCTTTATAATCGACAACTTCATTCCATTGATTTTCATAAAAGACCATACTTTATGCCCTTTAACAGTATTTTGAGCTTTCACCCTGCTGTTGATAAGCTGCCCCTAGTGGGTTTGCTTTTGTCTCTTGTTCATTACTAATGTCTGGTATAAATCTTTTTTTTATTTTTATTTATGTTGGGTTTTGCTCACTGTTCTTGAATTGGGAACTTTACTATCCAGAGATTTTCTTGAAAGACCCTCTTCTGTATTTATTTGTGTGAGCTTTTTATCAGCTGTTCATAAGCTGCCCCTTGTGTGTTTTTTTTTCCTCTTGTTCGTTATTAATGTAAATTGTAAACCCCAAGGGATTTGGTGAATTGGGCATTTGAAATCAATAAGTCCTTGTCCTCTGTGAGGTTGCGTGTTTGAATCCCAAGGAGGCCAAATATTCCATGCCTTGGGCCAGTAGAGGGTTTGCATGGTCGTTGGGGCCACTAGAGGGTTTGCGTGGTCGTTAACTTCAGGACTTAGGGATTAGTTGAGATGCGCACAAGCTGGTCCGGACATCCAGGGAAAAAAATCAATGTCAGCTGTTAATCTTCTAGATTTGTGTTGGGTTTTGCTCACTGTTGTGTATTTTACTGTCATTGAGTTGAATTTGGGGTTCTAATGTACATTAGTTCAAGATTGGTACTGTTGGTTGAAATTTGAATTCCTTAGAGCGGTGTTTGGGCAGAGGATTTGTTGAGGGTTTTTTGGGCTGGGGGAAAGGAATATGTAAAGAAAACACAAGTGAAGAAGCTAATTTAGTTCTTCGGCTTTCCTGTCATGTTCTGTTCTCTCTCGTAACTCGTTGACAAATTTATGATCCTAACGCAGCCTAGTACTTTGTTTTTAAGTTGTAGAAAGAAAGGGACAGGCAGACCGGAATTATCTTCCCACCATCTCTTTGTTTGGAACTTCAAAAAAGATGAAAGAAAGGAACAGAAACACGTGCAAGACACTTTCGACTTTCTCTAGGATTTCCCTCCTACGTATTTTTCTTTCCTTTCCTTTTCCCAATTTCAAAAAGAACATAAATTTTGCCGTTCCACTCTACTTGAAGCAAAAAATCATTGTGGTTGTCATTGCGGTAGAATAAAATTGTGGATATGCCAACTTCCATTGGCTATTGTTCCGTGTGGTAGTTCTAGTTTTTGTGCCATTCACACCAAATATTCCAAAAATTATGACAGGTGTGTTGTTTTTACCTTTGGTTGTTTAAATTTCAATCTTCCTTGCAGCTATTAGCAGTCGTTGTGATGGGTTTTGGAGTATGGATGAGCACTCATCATGATGGCTGTCGGAAGTCTCTCACTCTCCCAGTTCTAGGCCTAGGTGCTGTCATATTTGTAGTGTAAGACTTGCATTCCTTGGAATTTCTGTGATGCCTTCTGTTAGTTCTGGTATTTTTTGTTGGATGTTTAATGGTTTATATAGTTACAAAGACTTGTTTTTGTTTGATATTAGATCCATAATCGGCTTCTTGGGCGCGTTGAAGAAGAACTCCATACTGTTATGGATCGTATCCTTTGCATTTGATTTTCTTGATGTATATATACGTTGGGATGGCTTTTCCCTGCAATTTTACTTCCTTTCCCCGCTTTTCCTTTTGTTCACCTTCCTTAACTCTCTGGCATTCAGTATTTGATCATGTTGTGCTCCATTTTGGTTGCAATTTTGGTCTTCACTGTTTTGGCGTAAGTATTTCTGGTGCAAAAAATGGCTCTCAAGAAAGATTTTGTTTCTCTCAACTTCAGTAACATTTCTTCATCATAATTTCTCTCTCATTTTGCATAGTTAGTTCGAAAATATAACTACTTTACAAGCATTTTTTTTTTTTCCGAATATAAATTACTGGTCATCCTTTTTATTCCCCTTCCCCTTCTTGTACTCATTTTGATCAACCTTCTTTTGTCTCTCTAATGTGGATATGTAGCTGAAAAACTTATTCTTGGATATCAAACATATAGTCAATGTCCAAGTGGTCAAATCAATCGAAGAGGTGGGGGAATGACTATAGGAAGAGGATATGACACTTGAATGAGAAGCTAAGTAGGATTGGATTTGAAAAGTTGTAGTATTTAGTCACTGTAGTTCAAATTCGAGAATGGATGGTATATAGAAACACAAATAAAAGTAAAGAATACTGGAAAAAATAATGAAATCTTCCAGTTGCTGGTATGCAACTTCAGGCAGGGGCTTTAATCTGCATGTTTATTAATGGCTGAAGAACCTGAACAACTGGGGGAAAAAAAAAAAGAACCTGAACAAACTCTCACATATCAGAGTAACTAGGCCTCACTCTCAGATAGCCAATGGTCTATCTTTGACAATATTCACTGATTAGAAAGGCACGGCTAACTTTCACAGTTTCACCACATCATAGTTGATGTTCTATGCGTTTTGTTTTTCCTATTATATAGTTCTCTATTTTGCTGATACGTTAGTCTGTGGGATTGTCCCTTCTCGAAATACTCATAGTATGCATACCATACACATAATTTCATATCCTATGATGGACTGGATTAACTTGTTGCATTTCAATTTACTGTGTAATTTTTGAAAATCAGGCTTCTCTTTTCATAGTTGACCTATTTTCCTGATTCTTGAATTACGTTTGCATGTAATGAACAAATCAAAGGGTACTTCTCAAGTGCTGTTAGTACACGAGACATAAGTGCACGCATAGCAAATAACTTCGACTAATCTATATGTTTATCTCTGAGATGGATGATGCTATGGTGTCCCCGGTCATTTTGGGGACACCGTAATTTTTGGCATAATAGAACCCTTGCAAGCATAACAAAAATCATTACAAGTATAATAGAACCATAACATGGCATAACCAAGGCATAACCAAAAACCAATCAAGGCATAACCAAAAATCAACCAAGGCATAACCAACCAAGTTATGCTTTGTTATGATTTTGGTTATGCTTATAATGGTTTTGGTTATACTTGTAATGAATTTAGTTATGCTTATAATGGTTTTATTATGCCAAAAGTTACGGTGTCCCCAAAATGACCGGGGACACCGAAGTCATTCCCCTCTGAGATTGCTTTACTTTACAAATAAGGGAATGATTCAGGTAAACTCCTTCCTTTCCTATTTATCTCTCTCATTTTGGAAATCCATGAATAACTTCAACTTCAAAGTGGATTTCCTGTGCGAATAGTGCATTATGACTAGTGCCTTCAAGGTGAATGGAAGCAAGTTCTCTTTCAGCATTCATTAACTTCAAGATTACACAGTAAATGACCAGTGCATTCTGACCAGTGGGTTGTAGACCTGTGCTTGCTATGTGTTATTGTCTGAATACACATTATGAGTATTATTTGATAGCATTGTTCAATTTCTGCTGCCTCACTTTTGTAGGTTTATCATAACCAATAACGGATCTGGTCACAAAGTAGCTGGTTTGAGGTAAGGTCACCGTTGATATTAAAGATAGAATCATTGCCAATTTTTCCATTTTCTTCAATGCCAAAGCCCTTGTAATTCCTAATGCCTTTGGAAACCAGCTTCAGTTCTACGAGAAGAGAAGTATAAAAGGACAGTGCAGAAGTAAACCGTCAAACCATCTCTCTCTCTGAGGGAGGGAACACTTGTTGCCTTTTCAATGCAGCTTGCTCTCATTTAATTGAATATTCTAGGGAAGAAACATTTGAATAGTTTTAGCCACAAAAAAGGGTTGAATTCACATGCTTTGGAAATTTTAGAAGGACTATCTTCATTTGTTTCAATGTATTCTTATTGGATGTGTGAACTGGGATTAACTCAACAGTGGATATTGATGTCTGCGCAGGTACAAGGAGTATCAACTTCAAGATTATAGTTCATGGTTTCTAAAACAGGTGCAAATTGGTCAGTTTTGTGTATTTAGCAGTTTAAGAGTATCAAGAAGAAAGTACCTTATTTAGCTGTTGTTTCTCCATCAACCATTCTTCCTTTTTCCAGCTAAACAACACCCATAATTGGGAACATTTAAGGGGCTGTCTTGTGAAATCTGATGACTGTAACAACCTGTTGAAGAACTATAAGGTCCACTTTGCAACTTTAAGTTCTGATATATTGTCTGTTAAAGTCACATAATGGCGAAGTTTTCACCTTTTCATGCAGACTCTAAAAGAATACAAAGTGGCAAAACTAACCCCCATTGAGGCTGGTTGCTGTCGACCACCATCTGAGTAGGTTCCTTATCCTTTATCTTCTGAATTATTGGACTTTAGTTTCCCTCCTGTAAGTTTATTTCTAGTCAAGTTACTTCAAAGAGCAAATCTTTTGGAGTAGTATGATTCATCAAACTCAATATGTAATTGTACCAGTGATAAAAGTTTTGCGTCTTTGAAAACTGCTTGTAGCTTGCTCCTCTTTCAAACAAAGTACTCCGGAAGTATGAACAGTGCATGTAACTGTCTCTTTTCTTTTCTTTTTCTTTTTGTGTGGGTTTGAACTCACTCCTTAGGTGCGGTTATCCAGCTATTAATGCCTCATACTACGACTTGAGTTTTCATCCAATCAGTTCCAACAAGGATTGCAAGCTTTACAAAAATTCCAAGGCAATCAAGTGCTACAGTTGTGATTCTTGCAAGTAAATAATGTTACTCACCCATCTTCTCCCTCCTTTACCTCCTTTACAGCATCCTCATTTCCCTTTGCTTTTCTTTTATCGTGGTTCCAGGGCAGGAGTTGCACAGTACATGAAAACTGAATGGAGGGTGGTTGCAATCTTTAACGTGGTTCTGTTTGTTGTCTTGGTAAGAAACTGTTCTATCTGGTTCAGTATCTTACTAGTATAATCTGGAGTCATATTTTTATATGTTGTTTCCACAGTCAATTATATACTTTGTGGGATGCTGTGCGAGACGAAATGCAGCAAGGAACCGATCTAAAGTTTGACATGGACCTACTATCTCCACGGGTTTTCTCTCGGCCAGAGATTAGTTCACGTACCTTATGAATCACACGGTCTATATGTGAGTTGTAAATTGTTCGTAGTTCTGGAGAAACAGAGAGACAACATCATCTGTTCTCAAGCACCGCGTTAGAAATTCGTTGCTGGAGCATGTCTTTTCTGAATCATTAGAATTTGTGTAAAGGTTTTACCGTTTGAGAGTAGAAAAAAGTTGTACGTAATTGCATGATTCTGTGCTTGTAGTGGGGTTGCAATATTGGTTCTTGCATTGAATTCTCCGACAACTTGCAAAGATATTGGAACTAAGGAAGTTATGGTAATTTTAATGCATTTAGATAGTGTAGTCTTCTTTTAAATAAAAGCAAAGACCTACAACTTACAAGGTTGTAGGTCACCAATGTTCAGATATGCAAGCTATGTATTACTTGAAGGGTAATACATACGTCTCATTGAAGAAGAGTGCCAAAGGTCCATCATCCAGCATAAATTCCAGCATCACAGAAACTCTAGCACCTTCCTCAGGGGTCAGGTTTCCCGTGTCACACCTCATGTCTGTTTTAACATATCAAGGATGGACATAATTCACACAAAAAATGGTGGTCTTCTATTTCTGCAGTACTAGTTGGGATGGGAGTTGACTTGGAAAAGTTCTCCATCTGCTTTTCCACTTAACATTCATCAGAAGCGCTATTGACCTCCAACTTTATACAGGAGATATGCGGTACTTGACATATAGCGAGGACCAAGAAAGTATAAATACTTACAAAACCACCTCCAAGTTTAAGGCTCTGAATCTGAATGCTTCATAATGTACAACAAGTGTACTTTCCGCAGCATTGTCGACCTGCATACTATGTCTCTTTTTTTTTTTATCGGCATAGTATCTCTCATCTTAATATTGTATGGTTGTCTGTATTTCTCTCACACTAGAAAAGGTTATACCTACTATCTCTTGTGTTAATACTGTTTGGTTGTTTGTACTTCTCTCATAACTAGAAAAGTTTATAGCCCGGCAGGTGATGTTTCTCACAAGGATATTGAGTTTTCTGAAACGAGTATCCAGAATTACTGCCGGTGAAGCAATGCTAGCAGGATCTTTGACATCAAGTTGCTGAAACACCACATTTGATAGCCCAG
>BPLS01000460.1:11071-23008 GCA_019656275.1 Rhododendron kiyosumense | reverse complement strand
TACTCCATAGTAGTTTGTTCTCAGACAAGCTTCTGCCACTTCCCAACTTTCATTCAAAACTTCTCTTAGTTGCTTAGCTTCTGGACCTGCAATCTGTCATCCAAATTGGGAATGGTAAATCATCTTCTGCGTCCCCCACGGTTTCTAATCAGTTTTGATTAATAGATAGTATTGTTAAGATGTAGAAAATTACGTAATCGATCCCTAATTTTAGCCCCCTTCGAACCTCTGGAGCAATCGTGGTTCCAGAAACTGCTGCATTATTCACCTGCATTGTTGTATTCGGATTATTTTCATTTCGAAACATACGAGAAGAAGGCTTATGACATAGTATATATACCACGTTGTCCGAAAACCCGAAAAAATACAGAAATACATAACAGTTAAAACAAACTCCAACTTTGAAACTACCAATATGTCAAGCTTCTTGAATTTGGTTTTGATGAACTCAGCCAAGGAAGCAATACTGGTTTGGCTCGTCACATCAAGCTGATGAAAAAGTATGTCGGATTGTCCACAAGCTTTGAGCTTTTGCACGGCTTCAAGACCCTGATTCTCATCTCTTGCTGTTAATATCACGATAACTCCATTAGAAGCTAATTGTCTACATATCTCTAACCCAATTCCTTTGTTGGATCCCGTTACAACCGCAACCCTGAAGACAAATGTGAAGAAGAGTGAGAGCTAGCCTCAGATACTGGGTTGAGCAAATTAGCTAGAGTCTACGTTTATTTTTCTCCAAAAAACAAACTCATGGACTTTGAAATGAAAAGTATAGGTTCAAATTGGGGAATAGTTCAATGGTTAAAGTACTTCCTCCATCCCCCTTAATAGTCTTTTTCCAGTAGCTGTGCCTTGTAATCGAGTTAATAGTTATTGTATTTTACCAATTAAAAGATATCAATAAATGTTTTCAAACCAACTTTTCGAAATCATCTAAAAAAGCAAAGGGTAAGCAACAGACTTTTTTCTTTTAAGAGATATCCAATGGAAGTGGACGACGACATTGAGATGGAGGGAACATATTGTATAAGTTTCATGCTCAACATATGTGAGAGATGTCGGCCGACACGGAGCGGATTGATAGCGAGAAAGCCCCATACATAAGAAAATAGATCCAGCAGGGAACGAGAACTGAAGATGTATGATTTGAAAGATTCAGATGCAAAAGAAAAAGAGTGAATTAATAACAGTGTCATCATATACCATGACTTACCTCTTCATCGTCGACCGAGTGATCCCTGCTTCTTCCGTTGGATGCGAACTTTTTTGTTTCGTGATCGGCTCCATTGTTCGCGATTATGGCGTACGTGCAGAGTAATGGTTTGGGCAATAAGGCTGCTTCTGATTTTCAGGTGTTGGTATACAATGATATTAATACAATTTTTGCAAGAGAAAATCAAAATTTTTTTAACAATGAGTATTTTTAATTTGTGAAAAAAGTTTAAATTTTTTCTTAAAAAAATTGTATTATTTTAAACACCTCGTTTTACGGATCAGATAAAAAATTTGGAGAGGAAGAATAATCTATCTATCAATATACTATGGAAATGTGTGTGAGCTTCCAAAACCTCCAAACCCTAAAACCTTAATTCTTAGATTTTTCATTTTCTTTAAAAATAAAAAACCCTCACGTCACTTATCTCACACCAGGGAAATTATCCCCATGTCCATAGACCATACCCCATGTCAGCCAACTTCCATCCCCTCCCTCCCTCCTTTCCAGCATGCCACCTACCCACTACAACACCATGTGCCCACTACAACACCACGTCTAAGCTCTCCATCCCCATTCTTTTCTGGAACAAAAACAAAAAACAAAAACCCCACGTCCTCATTCTCCCCTATTTTTCTCTTCTTCTACTATTTATTCTTTCTCATGCAACTCCTCACCATTTCCGTATTGCTGCCAGAAGATGAAGTTTACAAATCAATCCATACGGAGTAAGTCCACCGCTATATTTTTCTCATGTATCTTTACTTCCCCCACAGTCCCTCTCCTAATTAACGGAATTGATTCGAGTTTTTGTTCCGCAAATTTTGAAAGCAAGAGGCTATGTTCAAAAAACTACACTACATTAGGAGATTACTCAGTTCCCTACAATGTTTTGTTAGTTCTCATCAATTGCTCAAAGCTTGCTTAGCACAAAAAAAAAACTGTATTCATGCACTTTTCTTGCTTCTTTCTTTAATATTTCAATTTCCCCTTCCTAATGGTGTTTTCACTTTTTTGTCTCTAGATTTTGATTAACAAATTGTAATCACCAACATTTGGTTTCAATGCTCAAATTCTCTTCCTCTACTTCTACCATCAAATTGTGAGCGAAACAAAATTCAACCCACATTTCACCCTTTCATTTGAAAGCATCTGGAAAGAAAAAAAACAGTCTCCCTGTGCCCATATACATGGTTGTTTTAATTATTTTGTTAGCTGTGAATCTAAATAAGTCTTCTTACTTGCATAGGTCGTACATTGACACATTGTTTCTCTTGAGTATTTTTTAGGTCAAATAATTGTATACAATCAATTTAGCGTTGTGCTCGTTTGATATACGTTAACGAGAAAAAAAAAATATCATGAACTTTTTTGTGTGGCCCCGTGTATCGAACGGGTACAACGCTAGTTATATATACTGAGTAGTAAGTTCGATTTCTGGTTTCTGGGATCTAGTTCATCGTATGCAATGACATAAGGATGCGGTCATTTTCTCTCTCTCTCAAAAAAAAAAAAAAAAAAAGAGAAGAAGAAGACGTAAGCTATGACATGTCTAAACTTTCAAATTTTAGTTTAATTTCACTCCACTTTTTTCGTAGGCCGGCCCGGTCTGTTTGAGCGGTAATCATTTTGGGCTGGACTGGACTGGACTATGTTTTTCTGCGCTGGGCCTCCTTCATTGAGGCTGCAATGCCACTGGATTGCACCCTGAGCCCAGCCCGAGAAATTTTGGGTTGGGTTTCGGGCAGTTTTTCAACAAGGCAAACTACTGTTTGAGCCCCACGAGGGGCGGGTTTGGAGTTTGGGGTTACGGACAGTCTCTGAACCGACTAATATACTAACACCCCGTTAACCCCCGTTCATGTACAAAGACCCAATGGAAAACAAAATTCTCTTATGGAAACAAGAGACATTTTTCCTGGAGGTTGGCTTTGTTTGGAATGGCTAAAAAAATTTGCTTTTGGCAATTCTTAGAGTGTAGTGGCCTCGGAATAAGGGTTCGGTCACCTTACCGAGCCAAGGTGAACCGAGGTCCCGAGAGGGAACCATCTCATGACTTAAAGGCTTAGGGAGGGTCTGGTACATTGCTCTGCTCGGTCAAATGGTCAGGGATAAAACCTCGGCGGAGGTTTCGGGGGAATCTAAGGGCATGGAGCGTATCCTGTCCAGAGCTCCCGAAGCCGCCTGAAAGAAGGTAGTTGTGCCAGGGGGACCCTTGAGGATTGTGCAACGAGAGTGATCATTAGGGTCTGACCTGATTAAGTTATTTTGTGGCTTAGTTTTGAATTTTGTTTGTTGTTATGGACTTCACCGTATTTGGACGCAACAAAGGAATTGGTAGATCTCAAATAGATGTATAAATCGGTGCCAAAAATCTTCAAACAAATAGTCGCGAGAATAGATATTGTTTTGCTTGAAAAGATGTACGTACTATGTGTTTCGAGCATTTCATAGATGAATAGTTACAAGCTTTATTCTTGGCACTCTGTTCCGGGATACATGAAGGTGAATATATGATTGTATTAACTTCCTAAGCTCAATTAAATTCCTTTATTCAAAAAGTTGATACTTTCATCTGTTTATAAAACAAGCCAGAGGGCCCAAGACCAGGAACCAAAGCCAACATCACAGGCCCTTTTGCACCCTCTTCTACCGTCAATATGCCACTATTATAGTTAAGGTCTGTTTTCACATAACCAGGGCACACCGCATTTATGGGAATATGAGGGTAATTCCTTGCCATAACCCTTGTGTAGCCATTGAGTGCTGCCTTGGACACGATGTAAGGAGCAAAATTGGCGGGCCATCCTTTTGTTTCAACCAAATCCGCTTTATAATCCTCAAAAAACTCCTCAACCAACTCATCCACTTTCTCTACTGTGAGGCCATCAACATTGGTCAGCTCCTTCTTAGCATTTTCGTGGGGAACAAGCTGAAATAGAAGAATTGATGAATTGGAGTTAGAAGAAGCAGACAAGCTATAGCTAGCCCATGTTTATATTTTCAATCTTTTGTTGAAAACACAAGTTGGAAAGTCTTTTTGGCTAGTATTGTGAAAGTGATTTGTGCTTTTAACTATTGGCAAAAAGAATTTATTTATCATTGCATTTGTTAAAACGATTAAAAGAGACACAAGCACAAAATGGCATCACTACAGGGTAAACTTGACATCCCAACGAGATTGGCATCTCAGGCCCCGAGTGATTTATTTCTAGATAAGTTTTTTTTTTTTTAATACACGTGTTGAATTGCACCCAGAAACATCTCCTATTCATGTCAGTTTAATTGTTTATGTGTTTTCGATAGGGTAATTTTGTACCTTCAATTGTCCCAGGGAGGAGGAGATATTGACTATTCTAGGAGAGTCCGATAGTTGAAGAAGTGGAATAAGCTCTTCCGTCACAAGCTTGACTCCATAATAATTTGTTTTCAGACAATCTGCCGCCACTCCAAAATCTTTCTTGAACATTTCTTGATTCAGTTTCGAATCTGGACCACCTACAAGCTGGCATCAAAACCGGAAATAGTAAACCATTTTGTTTCGCCCACGTAGCTTCAAGTAATGTTGATCAATAGCATATTAAGGGTCAATATCTTGTAGCGGATCCTTGTTCTTTTTCCCTCGATGTACCCTTGTCGAATTTAGTAATATTTTTTTTTTGGCCGATAAAGAAAAAACAGGCTATAGGGGCATCTTTTGCTTGCCCCTTTATTTCGAAATAACAAAAGATAATATTGTTGTCAAGATCGAGAAACTTACATCATCGATCCCAATTTTTATACCCTTTCGGGCCTCTGGATCAATTACAGTTCCACTGATTCCTGCATTATTCACCTGCACCCATGTTTCTCGATTATTCCATTTCCAATCCAGAGAAAGATTAGGTTTATGGAATTGGTGGTGCCGTGCTGCGCACCTTTGAGCTGTCAGATTGTGCATCCGATGGCTCGAATCTCATTTCGGCAATGAACGGCTTTCGATCATTGGTTGCCGAGATGAGATCCGAGCCGTCGGATGCACGATCCGATGGCTCGAAGGTGCGCAGCATGGTGCTGCTCTGCGCCTCCCTGCACAGCACCAACCCGAAATCCAGGTTTATGACTCAGCATACACATTGTGTACAATTCCGGAAAAAAAAAGATGAAAAGAAACTAATGTATCCAGCCTTTAAAATTACCAATATGTCGAGCTTATTGAATTTGGTTTTGATGAACTCAGCCAAGAAAGCAACACTGGCTTGGTTTGTCACGTCAAGCTGATGAAAGAGTATATCAGATAGCCCAGAAGCTTTGAGATTTCGCACGGCTTCAAGACCCCGGTTTTCATCTCTTGCTGTTAATATCACCGTCACCCCATTAGAAGCTAACTGTCTGGAAATTTCAAGTCCAATTCCTTTGTTGGATCCAGTAACAATAGCAACCCTGAGACAAAGTAAAAACAAGCATGTGTAAGCCAAGAAGGGAATCCAACATACCGTGGTTAAATCAGCCCCAAACATGAAACCACAAATTACATGGAAGGTATGAAATACAGCAGAAGAATAACTCAAAGCAATGGAATTATCTTTGTCAACGACATATATCAGATTAATCATATGGGATCTTGTTCCCGAATCATCTCGGTATCGTGTCGAGCCACATCTAGAATCGAAACACGTGAGGCGCCTGAAAAAATAAACTAATTATAGCCTCGTTCGGTTCAAAATTATTTCGTGAGCCCAGATGAACTTGTACATACCTCAATCAAAACCACTCCATGAAGAACGTAGAAAAAAAATAAATGAGAGATCCAACATGGTGTAGCCCACTCCATTCATACACTTCAACAGCCAAGAAAAACATCATGTGGGTCATGCCACTCCTAAATATGGCCTTCCCGATCTATATATCCTATTTTGCTACTTATGTAATTTCTTTTTAGATTTTTGAAAACCTTAGAAAATAATAGGGATCCTCACACCAAAAATATGGGTTGTTCCATATTAGTAGTCTCTAGATGCCCAAAAGTCATGCCCAGGCTAGAAAATCTATAAAAGTACAATTTTTCGAAATTGTCGTAACATAAAATTTTACCACATTTTCTTGTTCGCAAAAAAATTACGTGTGATGTCAAAAAAAGGAAAAAAGTAGGAATGAAATAAAAATCGAAGATGTGTATAATCCAAGAATTTAAGATTCAAAAGAGTAAACACCACACCTACCTCTTTGTTGGTGGAGTGATCCTTGCTTCTTCCATTTGATGTGATTATGGTGTCCAGAGAGGAATAGTTTGGGTACTTAATCTACTGGTTTAGATGATATGTTTGTTGGTTTAGTTGCTCTGATTTTCGGCCTTTGACCTATATATAGGTGTACGTAGAGTTTTTGATGATTAGTTTGGCATTATCTAAGATATTTATAATAAATTCCGATAATATAAATTCTTAATTGTTGACAGAGAAAAATGGGTGTTTGATTTTTAAAATTTTCTACTCCATCGTATGCCATGACATAATGCTGCCTAGGAATTACTAATTTATTACAGGGTTAAATCCTCTCTCTTTTTTTTTTTTTATCCACAAATCCTCTCTCTCACTAATGCATTTACTATGAGAAATTGCCTGTGTTCACTACATATTTTAAAACCAAGGAGGAGAGCGAATCAAATGGCCGAACTTGGGGTGCCTGTTGTCCCTTTAGGCACAGTATGTATGTTGGGCTAATCCGAGTTGTCTATTGCCGAATTCGAGCCGTCGTCCATGCTTAGCAATTGATGATGGCTCAAATTGCATCTCAGCCAATCAGATCTCAGATGCAATCTGAGCCGTCCATTGCCGAGCATGGACGGCCCAAATTGGCCCAACACGCATGTTGTCCCTCCAAGCGCTGGCGCAATTGAAACCCACTTGCGGTAATACTTCTCGTGAATCAAACGGCCTGTGCATATCCAAGCGCAACTCTCGATCCCAACAAGTGGAATTCTATTAATTACTATGACCATGTCCAGCAAGGGTCATCAAACCGTTTTCAGAGTCGAATCCACTTTGAATTTGATAATTGCATTTGCTTGTGAAGTACTCATGCATGAGAATGACATCGTATGCCATGACTATACATATGGTCTTCCCATTGTTGTTCTTGCTGATTCCAAGCAAAAAGAATGGGACCATATCAAGCATGGGCCTGGACTGTTCCATTAACTATCGTTTTGGGCTGGGCTAGACTATGCTTTTTTAATTGTGGTGGGCCTCCTGCTTTAAGGCTTCAACGGCGCAACCCTGAGCCCAACCCTATAAAGCTCTGGTCGGGTTTGGGCAATTTTTTTTATCGATCGTTTGGTTTTTGTTGCTAAAGAAATTAGCTTAAAAAAAACATATGAATTAGGTTAGAGGAGGTTGAATCGTTGATTCTGATTCTTCTGTGACTTTCCTCTCCCGTTCACTCTCCTTGTAGTCCGGCCATTTTCTAGTAGTTTGAAGAGGCACAAGCTTTCGTCTCTGCAAGCTTGGCATAAGCACTGGATTCCTCCCCGTATACCCATGCGGGCCACGCCCCTTTGCGATTGGATGCTTTCCAAATCAATTTTCAATGATTTCCAAGGGGAATGGAATGGGGAAGAAGATGGGCAAGCATCAAGATCAAGATCAAGATCAGGATTGGAATCTGAATGGACTAGGAATCGAAAGCTATAATTGTAGGCAAAACCCAATCAACACCACTTTTAAATATTGAGTCAAAGAAGGATAAGTAGGCACGCTAGTCTGTAAGATCCAGCTAGCCAAAAGTAACTCAAAATAACAACTTAGCAAAACACCACCTTAGAGCATCTTCAACTGCTAAGCAATTGGAGTTTTTTAGCTATAATAGCTAGCTAAAGCACAAAAACGGCAAACCCAACAGACTCGTTTCACAGTTGGCAGATTGGCGTGATGCTACAATACCTAGCTGCTCTTGGCAAAATACTTTAGCCTTGCTGGGTCGATTTCAACCCCTTCTCTCCCTCTCTACTTCCCTCATTTTCTCATCTCCCGCACAACATTTCGTTACTTCTTTCACATAACTCAAAAAATCAACATAATTAACTAAAATAGCACAACAGGCTTTCACGTTTTGTCTCCAAAAAGGTTTTCCCCCAGCTACAGAATAATCAAAAGGTGGAAACAAACATTCAGAATTTCAATGTGAGGTACCCGTACCCTCATTTTTTAGATAAACATTCAGGATCTCATTACAAGTTCCGGCGCAATTCTCATGCTTCAATCCAACTGTACCTTTCTTAAATGCTATAGTACTCTTTGGGAGATATAGACAATGCAATCAATTAATCAACCCAACTAATAAGGCCAATACTTGAGGGCCATAGGTCAACATCCAAGGTAAAAAAAACGATCCCTACTATTCGCAAGAAAGATTTACAGAGAATCACGCAAGGAAAAACGTATTTGATTATAGGCATGGAAAATCATTTATTGTTTGATTATATATGCACGGTTTTTAAAAAGAGACTAATTAACAAAAGGATACGAAGGATGTACTACATAGATGAGTATAGCTGTATAGCTAGCTACAAGCTTTATTCTTTGCTCTCTTTCCACGGCTACAAAAAAAAGTGAATATATAAACCTCCTAAAGCTCAATTGCATTCCTTCGTTCAAAAAGTTGATACTTCCGTCTGACTATAAAACAAGCCAGAGGGTCCACCATGAGGAAGCAAAGCCAGCATCACCGGTCCTTTAGCACCTTGTTCAACAGTGTAGGTCCCAGTGTTACAGTTGAGGTCAGTTTTCACGTAACCAGGACACACCGCATTTATGGCAATCTTAGGATAATTCTTTGCCATAACCCGAGTGTAGCCAATGAGAGCTGCTTTGGACACTTTGTAAGCAGAAAATTCGAGAGGCCACCCTTTTGTTTCCAGCAAATCTTCCCTCAAATCCTCATAATACCACTTGACCACCTCATCCACCTTCTCTACTGTGAGGCCATCAATTTCGCTTAGCGTTTCCTTAGCCTTTTCGTTTGAAACATACTGCAACGCAATTTAGTGAAACGTTATTGGAATAAAACAAGCAAGATCCCTATTTAGCGTGCGTGGTTTCTTTGAAAAATATGTAACGGAAAGGTTAGTATATATACAGATACTTTATTTAGCAAATACCACAAGACACATGGATGATTCAGATTACAAAAGTGTCATCGGAATAGATGCACAACGGTCTCAACTTCAGTATTATGGTGTTGAGATCTTCAATTTTTATAAATCCAGATCCGGATCGGACAACACTCTTAGTCTTAATATATTTTTTTTCTTTTTGAGAGAAAACAGGCTTTGAGAATCTGGAAATCCCTTTTCGCTAGATTTGGAAAGTGGGTTGTTTTCAAATTAAAATATTGCATATATATACTGTTTGTCAAAATAATTCGCTTAACAAGTTTATCTGTTTTCCGGAAGCAAATGGAAACAGGTTAGTGAAAATTAAAACATTAGCTCGTAAACATCTATTTCATCCATATTTGTTGAGGGATAGAACTGAGAGAAAATAGATAAAATAAAATAAAATTAGGTGATCCAAATGTGTTACTTTTTTGATCTATATATAGAGTGTAAGTAATTTTATACGTACCTGCAATTTTCCAAAGGAGGAAGCAACATTAACTATTTTGGGAGAGTCTGATTGTTGAAGCAGTGGGATAAGTTCTTCAGTTAAATGCTTTACCCCATAATAGTTTGTTCTCAGGCAAGCTTCTGCCCACTCCAAACTTTGCTTGAATATTTCGCCCTTTTTTGCATTTGGACCTAAAAGCTGGACAATAAAATTGTGAATATTAAATCATTTTCTCTCTCCCCCTGGAGTTTCAAAGCAATATTATTATTGATGGATAAACATTAAGTGTTATATTTATGTTTTCACATAAATATAATACTTAATGGAAAACAGAAATATAACACTTAATGTTTATCCATCAATATAACACATGCATTAAGTGTTATATTTTGCATGATATAAAATGAAATAAGAACCAAATAATATTGTTAAGATAGATGAAGATACTAACATCAAAGTCACCAACTCCTGCATTATTTACCTGCACCAATATCTTACGATTATTAGATACGATTCTTGAATTAATGTTGCACTAAGAGTACGAAATAAATGGAAAAAAAAAAGACGTGAAAAGGTAGCTTTTGAAATACCAATATGTCAAGCTTCTTGAATTTGGTTTTGATGAACTCAGCCAAGGAAGCAATACTGGTTTGATTCGTCACATCAAGCTGATGGAAAAGTATATCGGATAGTCCAGAAGCTTTGAGATTTCGTACAGCTTCAAGACCCCGATTCTCATCTCTTGCTGTTAATATTACTATAACACCATTAGAAGCTAGTTGTCTACATATCTCTAGCCCAATTCCTTTGTTGGATCCGGTTACAATGGCAATTCTGCAGACAAAATAAACACACATAAAAAAGCGAGAATCGATCTGACATATATAATGTTTTGTCCTAATTAGTCAAAGCCATTGACTTTCCATAAAGATTGTGCGTAACCTTAAATATTCATAATTTCACTTTCACCTATTCATGACTATACCCAGTAAAGTAACAATGAACATAAAAAATAAGTAACATATAAACCAAGAAAATACAAAACATTTGTATGGTACACACCATGGGCACCATAGCTTTCTCGTATATAAAATCTGAGATTTAAACCCCTAGGGAAATGCACCGGGTGCCGTAGCGATGGAATGTATTATAACTATTACAAGATATTTTTACAACAATATATGAATTAAGTGTAAAATACAATATAGTAAATCTAGATATTCATTCTACGATAACTTTCAACTTTCCCTATACTTTCGTGCCAAGTATTTCTGGCAATAGCAATAGCTCCTTTATCTCTTTATATTCAAAAAAATCAAGAGTGTTTAAAATCAAATCAACGAAAAAGAAAAGATCGAATTGTATCATAACACTAATACGGAGTATATATCTATTTTGTGAAATATGGATTGAAGGAGCTAGTCATTAACAGTACCTCTTTGTCGACTGAGTGATTCCTGTTTCTTCCATTAGATGTGATTATGGTACGAAGTGAAAGTAGTTTAGGATACGTACTTTGTTTGAAAGGCATAGAGATATATATAGTTGGTGGTGGTGGTGGTTTAAGTGTTACGTGTGCCATTACATATTGGGGGAAAAAATGACCAAAATAAGACGTACGCCATGACTTAAGAAACTGGGCCATATAAAGCCTTTTAATTTTTGTGGTGGGCCTTTTAATTTTTCAGGATGTCCATTTTGGTTTTGGACGGTTCAGATTTGGAGAGAGAAAGATGAAAGAGACTGGTACGTGGAGCGAGAGGAGGGAGGGTTTTGATTTGAACCGTCTAACACATTTTTGAACGGCTCAAATACGCTGTTCAGGTATCACGAGAGCACGGTCACGTGATATCCACCTGACACCCAAAAATTTCATAACGAAGCCTGAGGCCAACCTTAATTGTTTGGTTCAAAATAACTCAAACTTAAGCAAAAGCCTCGCTTCTTTCAAGAAAACTCAAAAGGTCAACATAATTTTTTTTTTCCGTTCAATCAAAAATTCAATGGTCAACATTATTTATTATTTTTCACATTTCACGGGATGTCAAGAAAACTCAAAAGGTCAACATAATTTTTTTTTCCGGTCAATCAAAAATTCAAAAGTCAACATTATTTATTATTTTTCACATTTCACGA
>BPLS01000460.1:0-11061 GCA_019656275.1 Rhododendron kiyosumense | reverse complement strand
GACGAATTAGGAATGAAAATAATTAAAGAATCAACAGCAAATTACTTATAAAAAAAAAAAAAACAGCAAATTTCCCTAAGCACAATTCGTGTTTTGAGATATCCAATCAAATCAACTGCGAGTTCCCCCTAATCATGGTGTTTTGGATTTGGCAGATGGATCAAAAAAACTTCATTCCTGTAATCATTTCTAGAAGGTAGGAAGTGTTTGATTTGATAAAATGAAAATCGAATCGAATGACTATTCTTGAAAGCTTAGTTCAGGTTTCAAAGGAAAATTTGAAATGGTTTGTTTTGTCAGACTGTGGAAAGTGGATTTGTTTGATAAAAAACGATATAAACATGGAGAAATTGTACGCAGGTGAACAACGGAGTGGAAAGTGGAATTGTCGTAGGATGTGGATGTAAACGTTCTTTATTTTGGCCATAGATTTTTCTTAGAATAAAAATACATATTTTGATCCCAAATTTTAATAGTTTATTTAAACTAACTAATTCAATTGTATTATGTCCTATTCAGAATAATATTAGGATACTTACATGTACACTTGGAATCCAATGAGGGATTCTGCACGGACTTACCGTGCGGGACTTCCCTTTCCCGATCAAATTGCGACGATCTGAGCCGTTCAATGTGTTCAGAATGTGATTTTAAGGGTACCCGCGAGAAATCAGCAAAAAAAAATGATTAGGAAGGACTTGTTCCGAGCAGTTTTTTACTAAATGGGATCTCTTATAAGATCCGGACTGCTTACATGTATATATGGAGATATATAAAGAAGTGTACAAAATTTACTTTCCTAAAACTAGGGGATTTTGTTTTCCCTTTCCCTTATCTCTCCCGAATTCCTCTCTCTCTCTCTCTCACTTCCCTCCCACACTCCCACCTCCCTTCAATCAATTTCTCTACGAATAACAAACCCATCTCCCAGTCCTATTTTTTGTTGGCTGAGAGGAAGAAAGAAAAAGCACTAAAAGCAGTCAGCAAGGAAAAAGAAGAATCAGGTATGTGAGAAGGGTTCTCTACGAATAACAAACCCATCTCCCAGTCCTATTTTTTGTTGGCTGAGAGAAAGAAAGAAAAAGCACTAAAAGCAGTCAGCAAGGAAAAAGAAGAATCAGGTATGTGAGAAGGGTGGAAAAATCATCCCATGCATTTATATCATCAAATCTTTAATCCCATAAACTCCATTTTCGTTCATATCACGTATTTCTGTTCATGGCTTGTTTCTTCCTTGTTTGATGTCGTTTTTAGGCCCGAGTTTCTTCACGAATGTTGTAGAGGGGGTCAAGAGCTTCGATTCCAACCCAAGAATCGCCCAAAATGGTCAAGAATTGATAGAGTTATCATTCAAAGTTGGGTAAAATTCTCGGATTCTGATTTCCGGCAGATTTAGCGACCCTTCTCAACTTCCATTTTTCTCCTACTTAGAGCAGTTTTTGGGCTTAGATTTCTTCACAAAAGTTGTAGACCATTTCAAGATCTTCGCGTTAGACACAAGAATCATCCAAAACGGTAGATGTTTGGTCAAGTTATTCCAGTCCAAAGTTTCTGCTAGAATACCGATCTTCCGCCACCAAACGAAAAAACCAAAGACACAATGTAAAATAAACCAAATTTGATACCCAAACATTCAGTTTGATAATGAAATGAAGGGAATGGAATGGATAATGAAGCTCTAGACACAGGCCTAAATTGTACAATAGATGCAACCAGAAAGCCAAAACATAACAAGGAGGCATCACGAAAAGAGACCTAGCCTGAGAAACACCATCTGACAACCCTAGTGGAATGGCCTCAAAGAACACCAATTTCCTGACAACCCGAAAGATGTAGTACATGGTTTCTCCTCAGATTCAAAGAGTAAAAGATGGCAAAAGAAACATCTATGGAAGAGGTTTAGGCAACCTGTAAAGAAAGGAATGCAATGGTTTTTGCATGTAAGCCTCCCATACCAGAGGAGGTCATCGATAATGCTAAAGCGGCAAACAGGGATTACCTTCAAGCCATGGTCATGGGGTCAAAGGCGAGTACCCGCTTAACTGCTCGGGATACAAGATGGTCCCCCCTATCCTTCTGTTACCAAATTTAATATCGATGGAGCATACAATTCTCCCACTGCTTACCTGCCTTCAGAATTATCATGAGAGATAGTGATGGATCAGCTCTTTTAATGCGTGTTGGCAGAATTTTAGTTTCTTCGGCCATTTCGGTGGAAGCTTGGGCCTCTTGTATTGCCTGCCTCACTGCCCTGGAATTGAATTGCTTGAAAGCAGTATTCAAATCGGACTGCTTAGAGCTAATCAACTGTTTTAAGGATCCAAAATCCTTGTGTCCTAGGGAAATCAGTTCTGTGGTGGATGACATTAAGGTGTGGGCAAAAACTAGGAACTGGGTTTTCGTGTGGTGTTGTACAGAGAATAACAAAGTGGCGCATTGGTTAGCATCCAATAGTCTTCGTAGGAATTTTGTTATGCAGCCAGGTTGTATACTGCCTGGGCTTGAGATTTTGCTTCGTAATGATGTATCCTATTAATCTCGTTCTATAAAGAAGGCTCTAGTTGGCCGAATCAAGAAATAAAGAAGGCTCTAGTTGGCCGAATCACAGTAACCAATCAATGCAGTGAAATCGTATTGCTCTCCAATGTGTAAACAAAAATTATCCACCACAAAAGCAAAAATATATTGCAGAAATGAGCTCAGATACGCGAACTACAAGAAAGCAAGGTTATGGTGCTGATTACCCTACCGAGAATTCAACTTTACTACCGAAATAACACAAATCATTTTATCCGGAATTAATTTCTCATGAAAAGGAAAAAGCAATATGAAAGTTGGCTGAAGCACGCACTTCCCTATCTGATAAGCTGCCATAAGGGCATAAATAATCTTTTCATCACTTGAAAAATTCTCCGAAATCACGAGTTAATAATTGTTACCATGTCAAGAACTTCTTTCCTCAACTAAACTTTATTTTGAACTTCCGGAGTAAAGACTAAATCTTCCACAACAGGTACCAAGACCTCGCCATATTTTCAAGCTAAGAGCCAGGCAACCAAACCAACCAACTGCAGCTTTCTAACCACTACTTATTGCGCTAAATCTGTCTGTTAGATTAACTGTCAGAGAAGCTGCACTATCATTGGATAAACTTCACCTATTAGAGTGCTACTTTTATTAAAGATACGCATACCTCGATTAGCCAGTCACTTAGTATAGCCCTCATCTTCTCTCATCCATGGTTGATTCAATCTCCAATACCAACAGCAAAGAAATAACAGCCCTACAACAAGAGTACAGGACTTTGGAGTCACAAAAAATTTCATCTGAAGTACTTCAATTCTCTCATTCTCCTCAAATCACAAATGCAAGCATGAAATACAGAAGGTATTCCATTATACATCAAACCTTGATGAGGAAATTACACCGTTACAGCAGGAAGATAGCTGTTATTTTAAAAAATGGATAAAGTAAGACCTAGCTAAGTTCACACACCATCATACACACTGTTCAAATAACCATAAAGATATCTGTTTTGTTTGATAGTGTTCTTTTGTGGAGTATTTGGTAATACCAAAAGCATTTTTCTCAAGGGAAAAAACAGATACATTTCAATTTGGGAGTAATCTACACTGTAACTCAAGAAGACCAGAATGAAATTGAAACCAACATGGACAGACCAAAAAAGTATGCTGGAATATAAGACAGAATAAGGGGTTGCTCCTTCCTGTGATACTCAATCGTTTACTTCGAATACTATGAGGACTGATGACTACATTTAGCACCAGATACTTTCTCCGAGGTGAACCCACGAGCGCAACTAAAATGAAGCACATTATGGACAAATACAGCAAGTATGAAAGTTAAGGAAGGTGCAACAAAAGGATAGTGAGGAACACAGTAAAAAAATTTGACGAAAAAGCCATCCTAAGATATTAGGTGCATCAAGCAACACATGTAGATGGGATATAATCCATAAATAAGGATATGTTGTTCAACACAACCAAGAACACAATTATGGATGTTAAAAAGAATATGCCTTGTAACTATATAAAGCTACACTTCTAGGTAAAAAAAAAGTACCTGAATACAGAACGCATTTCAGACGAAATACAGGGATAGTCTAAGCTCAAAAGTTTTACACAGCAAACCTGGCTGAATTTCCTCTGCAATTAGAGAATTTTCTACAGAAAATCCTTCAGTAGCCTTGGAGACAATATAAGGGGACAGGTCAGGTCTTCAACCAGTCATGTTTAGCATCTTGGAAAAACGAATTTACTAGCTCATTCATTCTCTCTTCTCTAAGGCTATCACAATGAGCATCACGGATTACTTTTCAGTCAAAATATTGTGCAGAGGAGTTTGCCGTCCAGTGCATGGAAGAAGAAAGCCTGCAAAACTCATGTTATTGTGCCTTCAATCAGTGGTGACTTCCATTCAGAAGTATTTAAGTATGCAAGCCAAATAAGTACAAACCCGTAGCCGAAGCAACGAAAGAACCCTACCTTGAGAAGGGATGAAAATACAAATAAATTATAGTGCACTAGGTACAACTAATGTGATCAAGCGCTGGTTTAGTCAGTAACTGGATCCAAAAGTAGGTATTCTTTTGCAAAAGCTATTCCCATACAAAAGGTGTTATTAGGGGAAGAAGAATACAAAAGACAAGGACAAAATGGTAATCTTACGGTGCTCGAAAGCATGGATGGATAATGAAGCTCTGGGCAAAAGCCCAAATGGTACGCATAGATGCAACCAGAAAGCCAAAACCTAACAATGAGGCATCACACAAATAGACCTAACCTAGAAATAAATTCACTCACATGCCGAAGAGCCTGGGCACAAAAACGAAGAAATGCCATCTCATAAACCGAGTGGAATGGCCTCAAATATCGCAAATTTCCCGACAACCCCAACAATATAAACGTCTTGACCTCCGATTTGAAGAGTAAAAGATGAACCAAACCAGATGAAATGTGATTAATGGCATCCATGGAAATTAAATTTACATTTACATGCGCACAAATTTATCTTGTACAGAGTTAAGCAGCCGACAATGCATCACCATTGACTCCACCTCCAAAAGGGGTCCATTTCATGTAACTAATCAGAAAAGAATACGTAAGGAGTTAATACACCATATCAAAAACATGGAATGAAGCATCAATACGTCACCAAAATCCTGTGAAGAAATGTCAGAAGAAGAACATGAAAAACAGAAACAACTAAAAACATCACAATTGAACCACAAACATAATAAAAAAGCAAAAGCTTCTGAATCTTGAAAAAGGCATTGCAATAAGGTATCAACATTTTACTTTCTTTCAAAAAACATAAATACACCAGCAATGATACCACTTCTACAATTCTCAACCATAACAAAGTGAAAAAGCATACAAAATACTGCACTCTTTTGTAATTAATAATAACATGAAGAGATTTAGAAAACCAATGGAAACAGGATAGCAAGAGGTCACCCCTGCCTGCAGATCGTTAGGATGTCAGAAAGATGGGTTGACCCAGATTGGTGGACAAATAGGACTAAAAGACTCCCCTTTGTAGAAAGGTGTCTGGCTTTCATCTTCCAAGTTGTAGATACCCATATCTTTGCCCCCTCCTCGCTTGAAACATTGATACGATTCCCAGCAGTCGTCAGTGTAATAGATACAATTAGCTTTGATCCCTGGAAATTTCGAGGCCTCTACAGAGATGGACACATTGTCACCCAAGAACAAGGCTTTAGCCCCCAAGCTTTTTTTCTCCCTCCATTCTCCTCCTGCATTGTTTAAATCCACCTCCAGTACTCGAAATTCTTCAGCTCCGTAATCAATCCTAGACTCATCGAGATGATCAACATCAGCGTTGGGGTCGTCACCATAATCTCCCAAGAAATCCAGATGAGTTCCGTCTCGAACAACAACCAGTAAAACCCCATCTGACTCGACTAAGTAGGGTCGCATGTAGTTCATGAATTCTCGAGGTATTCTTCCA
Organism: Rhododendron kiyosumense; assembly: GCA_019656275.1. Taxonomy (NCBI): domain Eukaryota; kingdom Viridiplantae; phylum Streptophyta; class Magnoliopsida; order Ericales; family Ericaceae; genus Rhododendron; species Rhododendron kiyosumense. The sequence goes on along the minus strand of BPLS01000460.1, from coordinate 5,070 downwards.
ACAACTTCGGCCACAGTTTCATTAGGCCCCCCAATGTCGCAAGCGAAAATGCATCCCCCCAAATCAACCCCGTAAAATTTCCCATTGTAATAAGAAATGTCAGAAAAGGCTCCTCTCCGGGATTCAATGGTGGTCCACGTCTTATCTCCTGGTCTCCAAAAACCCAACCATCCACAACCTCCATATGAAACCATAAGAACATAGTCGTTGTTGTTTTTTCCTAATGAATCAGGACTTGAAGATAAGACAGCCTTACGGATGAAAATAAAGTTATTTATCATACCATCTTTGATATAATTCTTGAAAGTATTGATGTGGGGAAGAGGAATTTCAACTCTAGAGAATGGATGAAGCAGGCTCATCTCCCCGTCTTTCGATACGGTTACGAACCAGCCCAGAGTCTCCAGACACCGCTTTCCCCTTGCTTCTGGTAAGGCCGTTCTGCGAATCATCCCGCCCTTTGTAAGACTCACAAAACGTCGTCCGTCGGTGTCCTTCACTTTCCCTTGTTCATCTTCTTCTTCGGAGAGCATAAGCCATGGGACTTGTTGAGACCCTTTGAAATTTTGCTGCTTAGTGGCAACGGATCGCCACGACCTACAAACTCCACGAAAAGCAATTAAATCTTCCATGAGAGGTATTCGTTCAGCAACTCCGACGAGTAGTTCTTCTAACAGTTGTGCCCAATTGCCCATGAATCTAATTTAGATCTGAAAGTCGCAAGGAGAAAAGCAAAAAAGACGGCGAAAGGTACTAGAACAGGAGAGAGGTTGACAGTTGAGAGCAATGAGAGCGATGCGACATTGGAAAATCATCTATCCCATGAGCGAATATATAGAATCCCCACCCACCAACGCGATTCCAAGTCCTGGTTAGTTTAGGAAAAAGCAAACCCGCAAATTGACTTCGATTCGTGTTAGGATTGATGTCGGTCCACAAAGTGTGCATTTTACAAACATACCCCTGGAAATTTTAAAATACTTTTTTTTTTTTTTTTAATCCGCTTTCAAAATACTCCACCCCCAATCTTTGATCTTGTACCGATATATAAAGGGAGCGATTATTCGCAGCCTCCTATTTTCTCCTTCAGCCCACTACATTTCGGTAAATGATTGTTGAAAATCATACATAACATTTCGGTAAATAGCTGTTGAAAATAAGATTATATTTCGGTAACTACACGTCGAAAATATGTTCAACTTTTAATAAACAACTGTTGAATATGAATTTTCAGTAAATAGCTGTTAAAAAAATATTATATTTTTGTAATTGGATGCTGAAAATGTATCTCAATTTCGATAACTAGCTGTCGAGTATAATTAAAAAAATTTAACGGGCTGCGGGAGAAAATAGAGGGCTGCGAATAGTCGCCCCCTATATGAAGGGAATATTTTAAAATACCCCAAACTTTGACCTCAATGTGAATAGACAACCAAACTTTATGAAATTTCAATTATCCCCTGCCACCAAAATCCCCAACACTGTTAAGGTGTTATTCAATTATCCCCTGCCACCAAAATCCGTTAATTTTCTCAAGAAAATTGTTGAGTTGGACTATTGGGTCTATTAAATCGAACATGTGGCTCCTTATTTTCTCACAAAAATTTCTCTCAATGCTCTGTCCTACCCCATTCCTCTCTCCAAACATGATCCCTCCCCATGAAAATTTATTCCTCCAATTATGAAACCCGGTTCATTGGCTTCAAATTGCAAATCCACCCTATAAAAAGCACAGAGTTACTTGAGTTCGTAGGAAAATTGGCAGGAATTCGCAAAATTATTGCTGGAGTAACCAAAACACGCCGGAGTCTGCAAATCTGTTGTCGGAGCAACCAAAACATGCCGGAATCCAAAAAGAGAGAGAGATTTGGTTCTACCGTCAGTGATTTCTGATAGGGCATGGGGAAAGAGGGATTTGAGAATATTCTGGTGAGAGAGAGAGAGAGAGATCTCTCGCCGGTGAGAGAAAGATAGATCGGCGGGTTCACAGTATAGGGGAGTTAGGATTCAATGCTTCTGGTTTCTGCCCACAGTTCGAAGACAGAGAGAATAATATAGCCGTTGTAATTTTATCTAGTGTGACAAGCTTTGGGGAACAATGCTGTTAGTTAATTTTCTTCCCTTGTTCTATTTTAGAACTCGCCATTAGAGAGGGATAATCTTATTTTATAACTAACTTTTAACAATTTTTTATGTTAAAATGACTATCCATTTAGTTCAGGCATATTTTCCATCTCCATTGGAGATGCTCTAACGCAATGAGGTGTGTAATGGCTAAGGGGAAAGTAGGTGGCATCATTTTCGTTTTGGATTTTAAGGAAGTTTTTTGGGGTAATAAGTGGAGATAGATAGATAGAGATAGAGAAATGAGAGTTAAAATTTATCGGAAACCATACGTACAGAGAAAAGTTTAGGTCTAGAGTCCCAAAACAAATATGGTGTGTTTCTTGTTCTTAAAAAGCCCAAATTTTCTCATTCTATGCCTGAATTCCATAAAACCAGAGGTTAGTAATTCATCTGGTTGTACCACTTCGTCTTTAAAGGAAAAGGTCTAAGGTTCGAGTCTATGAAGAGACTTCGAACTCCTTTTAGTTGTTAACTTACTAGCTCCCCAATTTGGCAGAAAAGAATAAAACAAGTGTAAATTAGATGGCAGTCCTAAAAATTTGCTTTCGCATAGGTTTCAACCATGACTTAAATCACGGATTAAGTTCTCAGTGTATAAATGTCCAATTTTACCTTTGCCATATGGAGTAATTTGTACATTATCTAAACAAGACTAGGGATTAGGATTGAGATTTAAGTATCCCTTATTTCAAACGCTTTATTAGATTTTACACTACTTACATGCACATCGAGATTGTATTGCTTTTGAAAATCTACAAACATCTTTTTTCTCTTGACGAGAGAGTCAATACGTGGGACGAAATGGATACTCATTAAATTTTAAACTTTAATTGATGACAAAAACAGGAATAAGAACTCACTTTTGAGCTCTCATGTTCCATTTGCGAATTTCTGAAAGAAAAAAGAAGTACGAGAAACGCAAACGGAGATGTGAATATTGATTCTCTTAAATGATATTCATCGGTTTAGTGATGGAGGACAGGCACTTAAACCTAAAATAAGCATGCTCATAATGTTAACCACTTTCAATCAATATATGTAATCTAGACCAGCTTGGGTCAGGAGCTTTGAGCCTAACCCGTGAAATGCCAGTTACGTGGTAATTGGGTCGAATGGCTCTACAACAGGCGCAACCCATTTGGGCCATTTGACCCAATCAGCCCAATGTGGATGCCATGGTGGCACTGCAAAGCCACGTGGCAGAGATCAAGGTGACGTCATGCATGCACCACTAGTGTGTGAAACCCACACACTTATGTGAGTGTTTGCATTTGTTTGCTTTATAACTGCATGAGGTTTTCGACTTTCGACGGGTAACATAAAGATATCAGTCACATGATGCCAATATGAGGACACTGACTCTTTGAACAGTACACAAGGGAAACCTAAAAAGATACGCCATACTTTCTACTTCTACTTCGACGAAAAAAGACCAACTGACGTATATCAGCGTACCCTCTCTCCTGTCATCATCCAGATGGTCAACGGAGAATCGAGCTCACCACAACTTAAAAGGAAAATAACTACACTGATCAAATAATCATAACCACAGGATGTCATCACAAAGTCATGTTTTCAAACACATTTCCAATGATTGAGTTTAAATATTTTCACAGACGATCTACACAAGTCCTAACAGCATAAACGAACGAAAACATCAAGTGGGCTCATGGGTTGATCATAAGCCCATGATTGAACTGCGCGTGCCAGTCCACTACAGCTAGACTGCAGAGAATCTAAACCTGGTTTGTCAATGGGGTGATTTGCATTCGCCTGCTACGAGTAAGTACGTACACAGAGCAATCAAGTACAAGAAGTGCACTGAAACCGTCAACACAAATCTTATTACCAAAGATCCACTCTAATTTCTTTGAAAACAAGACAAATATAGCTATATATGTTTGAACCCACAAGCATGCGGTAGTCTAACCACTTATCATATGGCAATTCCAGCAAAAACACATGCAACAGGTATATTCTTGTCACAAACAGGTAAAGAAAAAACTTTAAGCAGCCAAACATTTTGACGCAATCTCAAACACGTTTTCTGAGAGTCCATTTGCGGACATGATCATCTCCAAGTGGGCCTGAAAAAACCCACACAAGTTTATTTCATCAATTTCCTTACGGGTTAAGAATAAAGAGGAGCTATTCAGTTTCAAAAACTCAAAAAAGAAAATGGAAACATCTCTGCCTTTGACAAAATATCATCTTCCAAAACCTTCATTTTTTTAGTATCACTATTGGAAAACTAACGTAAAAGTACGAAACTCAATGAGAAGGGTAACCATATTACCTTAGTAAGGCTTTGAAGGGCTTTATCACATCGCTTCCATCTAGAGAAGGCTGAGACCATGCGTGAGGCAACCTGCATTCGAAAGAGACCATTTAGTTGTCGTCAAGACACAATTTATAAAGTACAAGCAAACTGAATTCTCTCATCAGACCATGTGGATTCAGTTTGTCCAACTGCACCACCATTTCCCCCAAGAATTTGTACCCTGAGCCATCTGTAGCATGAAAATTCACAGGAGACCCACAACATCCACCAATTAGAGCATACACCTGTGACTGTCCCACAAAAGAAACAAAAATATGAGTCTCACACAAATATTTCCAGATTACTCGCACGGGTAGAAAACAACTGGTGTGTGCAGCATGCATATGTGTGCCTGTCTACATGTGTCTCACACCCCCACCCCCCAACACACACACACACACACACACACAGAGACGCCTACCTTCTTTGGATTGTACAGGTCAAATGCTGGATGGCTTAGGAGTTTCCTAACACTCTCGACATTCCCAGGAATTTTTGACATGGCTTGAAGAGAGAACCATTTAGCCACAACCTGGTTAAAAGAGAAATGGAATATATCATAACCACTTATTCTCGACACCATACTTCGATCACTAAACATAGTATGCCTACTGAGCAGTTCA
>BPLS01000459.1:714113-752536 GCA_019656275.1 Rhododendron kiyosumense | reverse complement strand
CATGCACAGAGAAAAGAACACTGGAGAGGAATTATGATCCAAAATACTGGATGGCCCCACAAAATTCTCTTTGGTGAGGGTGGGGGTCCTGATTCAGGTCCTCTGGATTCTAAATTACTTCCCCCCAGGCCCCCCCAGTGACAAACCGGTCAAATAAGTACACACTTGCATAGTTGGATCCCTGGTTTTTTCCCAAACATGTGCTTAGAATCAAAGACCAGAGCTCTTCGGAAAGTTTGAAATTTCTCAATTTTCTTTTTCTGTTTTCCTGACCAGGAAAACTCTGCGTACACCATTAACTTGGTGCACACCAAATCTACACCAGATTATACATGCGTGATACCCACGTCGTGGTCCTCCGCAATTGATCGACACTACACGTTCAATGTATTTAAATCATATTTCTAAAAGTCCTCATAAAAAAATCAACTCCTTCGGATATCTCCAAGGGTTGGACCGATTCTCGTCCAGGGACAAAAGTCGAATGAATCGACCGAGCCCTTACCTCTATATATCCGAATAAACTGTTTTTTTTTTTAAAAAACCCTTAAAGTCGTTACCGATATCCGAATGGATCCCGCACAACATCTGGCGTGCATTTGGGGCATGCCAAACGTTGTTGCCACGCCCGTACGTACAGTTGGGTTCTCGGTTGACAAATTTTTTTTTGGATACATTGGTGTTCGGTCTTGGGGAAGAATTAAATTCCTGTGGATTAGTTGGAGGTGGACAGGATTCATGAATTGTGGACGCACGTGGACTTACTTGTGGGTTAATAGATAAGGAAAGGTTCAATGAACGCTAACCCGCCCACCGCCCCACTTGCTCTACTTGACTTGTCTTGTACTACTTCTGTAATTTTGGTCAATTTTGGGTCTCTATTATTCCATCTCTCTGTGTATGGATCACTACAAGTCTCATAACGTGTTTTGACCCTTCTGCTTTTTTTCCTTGACTTTTGAACTTTCTCGTTTGTGAGTCGTTAGGTTGTACATTAGGATCATACTTTGGTGACCTCATCACGACTATGGATATGTAAGCACGCATGTAGTATTAGGTATACCATCACGCCAAACCCTAGGGTTTAATTAGTGAGGTGAAGCGCCTGACGGGTAACTGTAATCATTCGTCTCGACTAAATGTTGGATTTGGCCCCGACCGATTGATAGTTAAAATGGGTGCTCGTTGTGATTTGATATTGGTATATTATTTCCTGTGGTGTTGGACTCGTCAAGTTAATTACATGGTTACTTATTTTTTGAACTAAAATGTGATGTATTAAAGGACATATCTCGTAAAACAGAAAAAAATACCTTTTACAACAGATATGACGAACGTTTTACATGAATTACATACCCGAAAAGACCAAAAGAGAACAATTCCAATCAAATCACCGAAAGTTTAAAAAAAAACGTGACACAGAAAAACTTGGTGGGTGATCTGGGTTCAGAATACGTACTGTAGAAAGGTAGGAGTGCTACAGTAAAATTTATTGACCAGACTCAATTGTCATCAATTAAATTCTGGAAGAAACTACACATGGAAAACGTACCCTTCTTTCCTTTTCTTTCTTTTTTTTTTTTTTTTTCCACCCGATAGATGTCTAACCCCCTTCAAAAGGGATGGAGAAGAAGTATCACTAAGCGGCACACGAGTGAGGCAAATTCAAAAGGCATTAACCACCACACTAAATACTCACGCTCCTAACAAAAATTTCGAATTGAACTCTCCCTTTTCATGTGAAAAGGATGAAGAAGTGTCGTTAGGCTCCAATTCCGGGCTATGGAAAACGTACCGTAGGGCAAAAGAATTGAAGAGAGAGAGAGAGATTCCGGGGGGTTTAATTAATTAATGACATAGCGTCATTGTGAGGAAGTCAAGTAAACTTTGTGAATGTCGGTTTAAAGTTGGTCTCAAAATCCAAATCTTCCACAAACCCCGGTGGGCGGGATAGGATAAACTTGGGGATAAGGCAAGGCTCAAAATGGAAATGACAATAAAAGAGTTGAAAGTTGTAACCGATTAATGAGTTCGAATCGATCAGAGTTACTCCCACTATAAAACCAACACGCCAATACTTGACCCCACAATAGCTTTTGTCGTCGCCTCGATCTTGTATGACTAATCACCAAGGTAAATTGCTTTCCCCCCACCCCCCGCCCCCACCCCTTCTTTCCCGTTCTAAACCCACCCTTTGTTTTTCTTTTTCTTTTTTCCTAATTTTCAATTCTTTTCTTTATTTGTTTCATTTTCCATTTTCCCTTCTTTTTTTTTCCGTTAACTCAAATTCTATTTTCAATTAAAATTGACTTTGTACTTAATAAATTTATATTATTTTAATTAATTTGTCTTAAAAATGAATAATAAAAATAACTTCTAATCAACAATAATAACAAATTTTCATTTTATTATATTTGAGTACATAAAATAACCACCACAATACCATGGCGGTTCGTACTTTCCTCCTCTTTCACAACCAAGAATGCACTTCGGCAGTTTGCCGCCTTTTAACTTAGCAGAATTTAAAATAACCACCACAATACCATATTTTAGACCAACACTCCGCGCCCAAGCTAACATATCTTCTTTACTTTCGAAAATCTATTTAAAAAAAAACGAATATGTATAAGTATAATATTAACCAGTCTACTTTTAAAATAAATAAAACGAATATGCAAAACAATAACAGTAATAACTAACCTGGTCAGTGGTAAATTCGGGTCTATAATCGTGACTATTGTGGGAGATGCTCTCCCCACTACGAACATTATTCTCAAATGATCAACTATCTGAAATTGAAAAATTATAGTCATCCTTTGTTTCGCCCCGAACTTTTGTGAGGGTGGATTGTAGATACCGGAGGATGAAGGGAATGAATGGAAGCTTGAATTCAGAATGAAGAAGTGCGGAATGTTTTAGTGTGTGTGAGTTTTCGGATGGGTGAGGGAGAGTGTGGGTATTGGAAAGAGGAATCACACGAATCAACAAATCAAATTTTTTTTTTTATCTGCATCAACATTTCTGATTGGAAAGAGTAAAAGCGGTATTGGGGAGTATTGGAAAGAGTAATTTCGCTGCCTTATCTTGGCACACGAATCAACATTTTTGTCTTTTTTTTTTTTTTTTGGTCTTTTGTTCACACTCCAAGTATGAGATGTAAGCATTGCCTCTAATGAATTCGACAGGTTTTTTTTTTCCCTTTTTCCCTTTATATATTAAAAAAATATGGTTAAAAAATTAAGTATTTCAAATTTTAATCCATTTGAACCGGTGGAAAAATTTTAGTTTTCTGATAATTTTATCCTAAATGGTCATAATTAAATTTTTGCTCTATGACTCTCGTTGATTAGCCTTAAGAGATTTTTGATTCTACGACTTTCTTAGGGCTAATCAACGAGAGCCCTAAAGTCAAAATTTAATTATGACTATTTAGGATAAAATGATCAAAAAACTAAAATATTTCACTGGTTCAAACAGATTGAAATTTGGAACACTTGATTTTTTTTAAAAAAAATTGAATTTTGTAATTAAATAAATAAAATAAAGGCAATTAAATAAAGAAAGGAATTGGGGGAGGGAGTGGATGGGTGGGTTGTAATTCGGGAAACCGCGGTGGGGGTTAGGTTATGAATAACCTTACCGGTTAAAGTGTCGGTTTTTCTATTACTCCAATATGTTATGTGTCGATACAAGTGACATATCAAGTATTGTTTTGAATTTATTTTTATTGCAATTAATGTTTTTTTAAGTATTGTAGAGTACTATTCTCTGTCAGTTTATGCGATTCTCAAATATTGGTGTCCCTATATATAGCCTCTCCCACAACCTCTCTACGCTAACATGCGGAGTGAGGTGACCCCTCCAAAGGTTGCTAGCAAAGAGAATCGAACGTAAGACTTTCGCAAGGAGCAAACTCCAAGTTCCAGACCAATACCACCAACCTAGCATCGTGGGGTTTATTGCAATTAATGTTTTCTTATTATCTGGGAAATTTTTGATGTGCATTTGCGGTAGTTGTTTTCTCTCACATCCACCAACCATCAAGAAGTCCCAAGAGTTGAGCCAAATTGGTTGGTGAGTTTGCTTCCCATACAATTAAACATGATTTGATTTTCAGAGTTATGCCGCAAGAAAGTAATTCTTTGTGAATTTTCTTATCCCAACACGGATGGTCCATCTTTAATCGAAAGGGCCGGAAGGGGAGAGAATTAGTAGAGGTGTACCTACATAAGCTGGTCTAAACATCTTGACCAATGAAAAAAATCCATCAGTAGCTAGATAGTTAGGCAACTTTGACGTGCACGTTCTCACAGTTTTGAATGCATTTCGATTCCTTCTATAAGGGCCTCTCTACATTGTGTGTTAAAAAGATTGTTAATTTGTGCACTGTATGTTAAGACACTAGTGTGAGAACCCATCATGGGAATCAAAGTCCCACACCGGTGGATTGTGGGAAATTGATATGGTTTATAACGGGACACGTCAAGCTACTATATAACTTGAGATTAATATTTTGAGTCATGTTGTCAGGCGAAAGATAAATTCCTTAAATAAGTACTTATTTTTAAAATAAACTACTTATTCTTCGAATTTAAATTGATGTATTAGGGGAGAATGACATGTTTCATTTAAATAATTTATCTAAATGAGTACTTCAATGGGTTCTGTTAATCGTGTATTATCATTTTACATTAACTTCCTAACTCTTGAAAATAAACTCGATCCAATTGGATTACATTAACTTCCTAACCCTTAAAGTGTATATGAACGGCTCAGATGCACTACACAGTGAATCTGGACCGTTCATGTACACTTTAAGAGTTGTTTCTTTGCCAATTTTCTTTGTATCTAGCACTCCTCTTTTCAAAAAGGAGAAGGCATTTACTTCTTGGGCTTGGAACTTTGAATTTATAAAGATGGAGTCCACATGGTGCATGTTTGGTAGCTACACGGCCAATCTTAATTGGCACGCATTCTAACGAGGGATAGTGTTGTGCAGTAGTGTATGCAATGCTGTACTGCGCATCTCTAAGCCGTTGGATCATGCATCCGACAGTTCGAATCTCATCTCAACAATGATTAACTCTCGGTCGTTGGTTGCCAAGATGAGATCCGAGCCGTCGGATGCACGATCCCACGGCTCGGAGGTGCACAGCACCAACCCAAAATCCCATTCTAACACACCGTAATTAAGATTGACGCACTCTCCGACTCTCCGTACACAAATTAATACAAGTATTGGATCACAAAAAAATATAATTTTATTGTCTAATCCCTAGTAAACAAAACTCTAGATATATCAAACCCATCGAAGATGCAGCTCGAAAGTCGGAAATCATCTTTCCTCCCTCTTAATATTTAATGTTCAAAATTTTCTTCTTAATCCTCGAAACCATCTCACCCCAATGGTAAACATTAGAAATTACTTCTAGTTGGAAATGCATAAAAGTTGAGCCGATACATACCCAGCATTACCAATGATTGATATAGTTAAGGCCCCATTTCGAAACCGAAAATAACTACTTATTTTTTAAGAAAGCAATTTTAAGCTAAAAAATAATATGTTTATACAAATAATTTTTTTAGCTATATGGATCTTATTTGATAGATCTTATCGAAATTTTTTATACGGTGCAAAAAAAATAAAAAAAAATTTTATTTACATTATTTTTGAATTTAAAAATATAAAATAAGTACTTATTTTTAAAAAGGTGTTCTGAAACGGAAGGTAAGTTATCCTATCTTATCCTATCCTATCCTATCCTTATATGTAGTAAAAGAGTACAGCATATAGGACAGCCGACAACTCACGGGTTCACATATGATGATGGACTTTATAGAAAGAGAAAGAAAATGGAGTCCTCAATATTAATTAATGTTGGAGGTGGATAAAGTAAGAAAAAGGGTAGGCCGTGGAAAATGCGAGAAACGTGACCGGAAAGGAAAGCAATCCACTTGACTCTGTTGAAATAAATACTCTGTTGAAATAAATACTCTACTAGGAAAAAATAAAAAGACGAAACTACTACTGTATATAGTACTAGTAGATGGGGAATTGGGATATGTGGAAGAGGGTCAATATTGGACTTCCATTCCCACTTTGAAACCCATCCATATAGGAGAGTATATTCCTATATCCCCAAATTGAAGCTTCGTCTCTCATTGGTTTGGAGTAAACTATTCCAAAAGCATGATAAAATTAATTCTTTATGGAATTTTAAGGGGCATTTTTGTAAAGCGAAATTAAAATGAAAAGTAGCTAGTGTAGTGAAGGGTAACTAAGTCATTCAATGAAAGAGTTGTACATTGGCAGGAACAAAATAAATTTGGACATTATTAGATCCCTTTTCAAAACTTCCAAATTGCCATGGTCTTTGTAGACGAATTAATTAGTATTTGAAGCCCTAAAATTTGTATATAAATATTGCAAGTTCGAGGACCACAGGGGACTGTTTAGATGATTTTTTGTTCATTTTCTGTAATTATATTTAGATCAAAGTAAATTCTTTTACTGTAACTTTTTTTAAAGAATTTATAATAATTTTATCAATATTTACATTTACAATCGGTAATTAATTTTTACTCTTCCCTTTTTGTCTTTTTTGATGTAAATTTATAGATTTAACCGTTCATTTGTACGGTCTTTCATCACACCTAAATAAGAACATTGTCAATTTTCATCACAAGAAAACAAAATTGGAGTGATTATTAAAAAGAAGAGTGTGGAAATCACTTCTCTTACAATCCACATGATAACGGGTGGGTATTACGTGGGACCAGAGCAGTCAAAAAGTGTATTGGACGACCCAGATTAAAACTCCCTCTCTTTCTCTCTTCAAATTCAAGCTGTCCAAAACTGAAATAAACAACCCAAATGTGCCAAGCGAACATCACGTGGTACCCACCCGGCACTAAAAAAATTCTCAATGAGATCTGTACTTTAATTGAGAAGAATACAAGTCAACTGGCCGAACTCCGAGATATTTAAAGGCTGCTAATTTTGCCACCCCTTTTTTTTAATATCACTCCCCTACAAATATATTTTTGGTGCAAAAATACACTTACAGGAAAGTGGAGTTAATAAAAAAGGAAATGACAAAATTATTTTTCTATTTAAATGTAAAGGAAAGGATAAAGTACAATTTTTTTGAAAAGATACAAGTCTGGGAACTCATCCCTAGAAGACGAGAGATTATTCAGTGCCTTTAGGACACTATGTAACAATATCCTAAGCTTCTCCATCATACATTATCGCAGGATCCTTCACACTTAATCTCAGAATTCACAGAAATGTGTGATTGATGAAAGGTCTGAAACACAACGTGACGATGCCTCAGGAACATTGAATAATTTTTTCTAGAAGATCCATTCATGCTCCTACCAGAATAAAGAAAAAGAAAATTAGGAAAAGACAACTGGACCTGGCATAGATGTTACTACTAGTCAAGAATTCTCCCCTTTCCAATGGTAGGCGCGCTTGACTTTGACACCAAGAATTCCAAATTGAGAAAATCTACCGACACCACACGAGACCCACTCGTTTCTTTCTTCAAACCCCTCCCCTAAAAAGAGCTTTCTCTCTCATCACCCTCTTTCTTCCTCCTTTCCTTTTCCTTTTCCTTTTCCTTCCCTCCAACTTGCAAACAAAACAGACCTTCGAGTCCTATAAATTGAGACTCTCTTTCCTTCGTTGGGTTCATCTGGGTATTCGATATTTGCTAATTCGGATTCATCTGGGTATTCGATATATTTTCAATTACCAAGTTCGATTTGATTTCAAGGTAATACTAGCAATTTCTGTTGGGATTTTCGATAGCCATGGAATATGTCAGTTTGGTGGACACTTCATTGGATCTAAATTCCAAACCTCTGAGACTCATCGACGATACACCGGTATGATTATCAAATTTCTTTCGTTCCTCATCAATTCCGTCCCAAAGTTTTCCGTTTTTGTTTTTTGGTTTAAAATCACGTTGTGTTTTTTTATAACCGAATGTCCTGGCCAAGTAGCGTCGTACTTTGACTAATTTCGGGGCCCTGTAGTTAAAGAGGGTAAACCTACCGGGGTTCTAAGATTTGGGATTTTTGTTCTTCGTAAGATTCGAACTTACAAGTGCAAGATCTTTAGTTGCTTTCTCATGCTCAGCCAAATCTTTTTGGGTTTTTTTAAAACACGTAGTTGCTATGCAGTTATTGAAATTTGGAATTCATGTTTATTGTTTTGATTACAGAATAAAGAGGTGCACAACAATTTCATTCAGCTAGGAAGGCAGGCGATTGTGAAAGAAGAGGTATATTTTGTTTCGCATTAGATGTTTGTTCTTAGTAAGATTCGAACTTGCAAGTGCAAGATCTTTAGTTGCTTTCTGATGCTCGGCCAAATCTTTTTGGGTTTTTTAAATCACGTAGTTGCTATGAAGTTATTGAAATTTGGAATTCATGTTTATTGTTTTGATTACAGAATAAAGAGGTGCAAAGAAATTTCATTCAGCTAGGAAGGCAGGCGATTATGAAAGAAGAGGTATATTGTTTCGCATTATTTTCATTATTATTATTATTATGTTTTTTCTGTTTGTGGAAACATCAGCGGAAAGCTAGCTACTTACCCAAAGAATTAAGAAGAAATTATTTTCGTGGGAAATAAAATTTCGATAAGGGTTGAGAAATTGTCTAAGCCTGTTTGGTACCCTTTTTTGTTTTAGGATAAGGTTAAGTTATATAGAACAAACCCGAGAAAACTTGTGTTCATGTGTGTTGGGCCAATCCGAGCCGTCCATGCTCAGGAGTGGACGGCTCAAATTTCATCACCGCCGAACATATTGAATGGATAAGATTATGGATAAGGTTATATTTTCTTTTCCTATAGTATATTTTAACCTTTTCTAGTTTCAAGAAAAATTTACCCGTTTCTCTGCTTTGCCTCCATGAAGGAACTGAATATGTTATTGATCCATGAATAAAAACAAAATTCAACCATTTGTCACTCAGGATTGGATTGTCTCTCATGAACACAAGTGGAAGATGTATGTGTAAGCTAATCAAGGCACTTTGTTATAAAAGAGACTAATAAGAGTTAATCTTCTTCAAGAAAATAGAACAAATCATGATATTAAAATCAATTGTATGTTATTTTGAAACAAATATGAAAATTTTATTTGAAAGTACTTTCTAAAATACAAGCAATCAAACCGTTCAACAGTTTGCAAAACTAATTTTTAAGATGAATTCTGTCCAAAATGCTATGTAAAGGTACTTTTGAATATATGCAAACATGCTTCTGGGAATTCCATACTGTAAATCCTAATGTTTGTTTTCTCTTTTTTGGGTGTTCAGGTTCAAAGTAGTACTGCTCTGGTAGAGGAATTGAACAGAGTGAAAACAGAAAACACGAAGCTGACAGAAATGCTGACTGTTTTGTGTGAGAACTACACTGTTTTGAGAACCCAATTGATGGATTACATGAGCAAATATCCTCCAGCGGGGGAGGAGGAGGAGGAGCAACCGGTCGTGTCAAGGAAGAGGAAGGCGGAGAGCCCCGCCGTTGCCGCCGCCACCACCACCAACAATATTGGTAACAACTACAACAGGGGAAGTAATGGAGGAAATTCAGAGAGTAGCTCAACTGATGAAGATTCATGTAAGAAACCAAGGGAAGAACATGTCAAGGCCACAATCTCTAGGGCTTATGTCCGAACTGAAGCATCTGATACAAGCCTTGTAAGTCGAGAGCTTGTTTCGTATTGTTTTCATTTTCTGTTTCGATTTTAGGATAACAAAAGCAACTTGTTTGGTGAGCAGTTTCCGGAGAATTACTTCGTTTCAAATTGATGGTTCCATAACTCAGTCACATCATTCTGTTTATATTTTCCATTTGTACGGTAATGCTCAAGATGTTTGTCAAAGTATTGATTATATTTGATGCGTTTGCAGATAGTGAAGGATGGATATCAATGGAGGAAATACGGCCAAAAGGTGACTAGAGACAACCCTTGTCCAAGAGCTTACTTCAAGTGCTCTTTTGCTCCTACCTGCCCTGTCAAGAAGAAGGTGAGCCAAAAACCCTCTCTGTTTTTGTTTCTATTTTTCGATGAAACATATGTAACTTGTTTTGCAAACTGTTTCTGAAAAATGTTGTGAAGAAAATTTCTGAAAACAACCCGCTATTCAACAATCACAAACAAGATGTTTTCGAATATCCAAAAACTGTTTTTGGACCACATGATGACAATATGTGACGATAGTTCCTCGCTACATTTACCCGTTCTCTTGTCGATCACAAAGTTTCATTTGTTCTTGCAAAATTGGGAGCTTTCTAAGTTGTTACCGAAAATAGTTACTGAAGTTTATCCCCAAAACAATCCACTTTTCAGGAACACAAAAAAGATACTCCTTTACTGGATGTTTATTTCCCGTGTCCAATACGTAGCGGGTACGTGTATGAGGTATCCATTACGTATCTGATACCCATACACGGCTAGTTTCGGAGTATTCGTCCTTCATAGTCAATGTAGATGATTAGTGATTTTGAGTATCCGTGCTTCTTGGTTGATGTTTTTCCAATCTCTGAGCTGTTTGTTCCTGATTTCCCCAGGTGCAAAGAAGTATGGAAGATCAATCCCTTTTGGTTGCAACATATGAAGGAGAGCACAACCACCCACACCCATCAAGAAATGAAGCAACAACCCCCTCAAACCTGAGTATGACACTAAATTCAGTCCCAGCTTCCCTCAGCTCATCTGTACCCTCCATCACTCTTGATGCTACAAAAAAACCTAAGCCCAGCTCTTCTAATGGTGCTAAAAACTCGAGCCGGGCGACGGTCCGTTCCCCGGAATTTCAGCAGTTTTTGGTTCAACAAATGGCATCTTCCTTGACGAAAGATCCCGGTTTCAAAGCCGCATTGGCGGCTGCAATATCGGGAAGAATTGTCCAGCATAATGAGATTGAGAAATGGTGAAAAGGGCCAAAAAAATATCAGGGAATTTAGTTTCGTCTGTTTCGTCGTTTGATTAGTTTGGAATGTTCTAATTGATGTAAATACCGAACTAGAGAAAAGAAATGAATATGTGGATTTCCCTAACACTGGTTTACTACCTTTGTACTTGAAGCTGCGACTTTTGCCTATTCTACTACACCATGAACATAGTATACATGAATTGTATCATATTTGTCTTGAAGAAATAACCGATCAACAATGATTTGTTGAAATGGATATTGACGACCAATTGATTTTTTCGCATTTAGTGATATGCCTGTCCATTTAACCTGATTTACTTCCGGAGTACCCTAAAAAAATAAACTTGCATTATCAAAATCTTACCATGTTGGGCTCCTCACATAAAGATCAATGGAATACAGCGTAGGGAATGAAATCTTGATCCCAATGTTCCCAAGTTTCCATTTTAATTCTACATGTGGGTTGCGAATAGGGCCGTAAACGAACCGAATCAAGCCAAATCCTGTTAAGTTCGGCTCGGGTTCGTTAAGGTATGAGTTCGGCTTGAATTCGATTTGAGCCTGAACAACTTGGCTCGAGTTCGGCTCGGTTGGACTTGTTAAGGTACTAGCCTGGCTCAAGTTCGGCTCGGGTTCGATTTGAACTTGAACATTCTGGCTTGAGTTTGGCTAATTAAACTCAAATGAATCGAGCCAAGTAGAATCTAAGTTTGAATTGAGCTCGTCAAAACTCAAGTTTGGTTCAGCTCAGCTCATTAAACTCAAGTGAACACAAACTCTCTCATTGATCGTATAGAATTTGGGAGAAAAATAAGTATTGAATTATATATACAACCTTAAAATTTTTTACATTTACAAATAGACCCCTATTGAATTATTAATTAAATTTAAGTATAGGTTCGCGAACCTAACCCAGCCAAATACTGTTAGGCTCAGGTTCCGCTCATTTACGGAACGAGCCTAGAATTGAGGTTCAGGTTCAGTTCGTTTAGCAGACAAATTGAACTCGAACGAGCTCTTGCCGAATCGAGCCTCGAACAGTTCGCAAATGACTCAGTTCATTTACAGCCCTAGTTGCAAAGAAGGGAAAGAGAGGGAGACGAACTATTATGCGACGGAATGTTTTAGTTCTGTGCAGCATAATCTGGGTTTAATATGAAGCTTTGAATGGCAAATTCTTCTCTCCCTTTTTCTGAATCTACATAATAAGGAAAGGAAGTAATTCATAATCATCTGTACAAAAACCACATTTGCCCCCACAACCCAATCATAGGCCACAGACATTTTCATGGTGCAAATTACAACCCATCAACCGAAAACCCTAAACAATTACTCCGTGGATGATAAACTCAAATTGTCAATACCACTATCTAGTCCCAGCTCAATCGAGGAGTCCGGTTGTTTGTCTTCTTTAACCGTACCTTCAAGGGTTCCATCCTTACTGCTTGCATCCGCTGCATCAATGCACTCCTGGAATCTGAAGCAGGAGACAAGATGGTCATTGGTCATTCCGACAACTTGCATGAATGAGTAGACGACTGTGGGACCTACTCCACGGAACCCTCTTCTCACGAGGTCTTTGCTTATCACGTCTGCTTTTGATGTCTTGATTGGGACCTGGCGGGGATAGCGGAATTGGTTGACTGTGGGGTTCTGGTTTACAAAGCCCCATATGTATTTGTCAAAAGATCCAAACTCATCTATGATCTGCACCAAAAGCCAAGGTTTGAAGACAAAGTAAAAGACTCGCGTGTAATTGGAGGTCGACTGAGCAAATGTAATCACTCTAGTATATCCACTCTGATCAGAATCAACTGATGCAGATAGTAGATTTGTGTTTCAGAATCCATGTGGGTTTCAAATGACAGAGATATAGTTTTCAATTTTGCTAGTGGTATAAGAGGTTCAGCCAAAGGTGGCTGGTGAAACTAAGGTGGAAACTGTAGTAAAGTTGGAAGCGATTTACTTTAGTCCAATCCTCCATAACTAAAATGCTCAATACAAAGGAATTCAAATCTCTCTTATGAAATAGTCGTTTCGAATCCATTAAAATGAAGCTACTCAATGCCGAAATGCACATGGAAACCATTAAAGCTAAGTTTGAGCTATTCTCATTGAATAATCAAAGTGAAATATCTTTATGTGAAATTAATGTCTATGAAAACACTGCCTGAGGGTTCCAGTATAAGATGCTCTTATGAAGTTCCATTTGCATGAATCAGAACCTATTCATCTGACTCAACAGTGCTTGCGGATTGGATATATGGCAGCTGGTAAGCTGGTGACTTCCAATCAGATGCATAAAACCATCCAATTGGTTCTTGATCAGACTACCAGTCTATCATCAATACGAAGAATCAGAACCTAGAGCAATCTGAATGTAAAGCCTATAGGTAATCAATAGTCTAGAATTACCGCACAAACCAGGGATCAAAAATCTTTCACCGGAAAACTTCGTCCGGAGATAGGAAAATAAAATTAAACAATGACAAACGACAAAGAGCACCCACCTTGCTCGTTTGACGTGCATTTTCAATGGTAGCTCGTTGCTTCACCTCCGATATAAGACTGCTTGCTGGTGTCAGTATCTTCTTCTCATTCAATTTAGAGACTGCAATTGGGTCGAAGTCCAGAAAGACTTCCCTGTGGATACCAGAAATATCACTGTGATTTATCGTTGTTAAACCCCATCACATAGGAGCAGCAATTGATACATTGCTTTCATTTTTGAATTGCCAAATATTGCTGCAAGCAGCAAGAAATTCTCATACCTAAATGCGTTCCTTTTGTTGAGAATGGCAGGCCATGACAGTTCAGCAAGAGCAGTGGACAAGATGAGCAATTCAAAGAGTTTCCTGCAATTTTTTCATGGGAAATTAGGTTCACAAAGAAAAACAAGGAAATTCCATCTGACTAAAAAGCATCGGTGACAGTAACATACTTGTCATCATGAACAGGAACTCCCCATTCTTCATCATGGAAAGCAGCATAAAATGGATCTTTAACAAATGAAAACAGATTAGTAGAAAAACTCAAAACAACATTATCTCATGTAATCTACAAAATTTACCAGCAAGAACTCAGAAGTGCACATAAAATGTATGGAGCAAACTATATGCCTAAGGAAGTCATTAAATTAATGAAATTTCGTTACTGAGACATTTCATTTTACTTCTGTTTGGAAAAACCTCAAATGCCCCACAAAAGTAAAATTAATGAGCTACAACTCGCAAGTGTGTTTGTTTCCTAGTTTTGTTGGTTTCTTGCCCACCTGTTAGGTTTTTCCTTCTCTCCTCTCTCTTGTAAAGTTTTATTGTTATCAATGAAATGCTACTTTCTTTGCTGATCAAACATACAAAAACAAGATAGGTCCCTCTCCCCCTTTATTGATTTAAAAACAAAGCACGTATGCATTTCCAAACAATCAACAGGCATCTACTATAAAAGGCTGCATGCTTCAAATCATAGATTGAAGGTAAAGGTAGAAGTCATTATCCTATTGGGCTTCTTACACTAAGGTAGTTAGGTGTCTTGTTCGCATTCTAAGATTATACTAAATCATTCCCCAGCTCTAGCAGTTTAATGAGAGACAATTTGCCTCATATTCCCTTGGATTGAGAGTCTTGATTTGAGTTTGGGATGTAGGAATCACAGGGAATATCTTATCGATAAAAAACTGCTTACCATGCAATAGGAGAGTCCAGGAAATAAGTGAAAAATATATCTCACAGATCCAGTATCAAGGCATAGTGTCGGAGGATGTTAAAAATATGACTGCAGAAGGTGTAGATGCTAGACCAGACTAAAGAGATATTCAATCCCAAAATCCTTCCAAGAGAGGACATATTTCTGGTTAAAAGCCTCAAATGTGGTAACAACTAAGATAAAACCATGGAAAAAATGTCTCTTAATAAACCATCCATGGAGATAGGCTTGGAAACCATCTCCGAATTAGGTTGATACATTCTTGCCTACCTGCTGAACAATCTCCCACTAAAATGTACATGAATGCCCAGTTTTTTTTTGCTTCTTTGAAGCCCGTATCACAACTACACTCCCGCAACCAGAATATCTTCCCCAGAGGCCTCACTCTCCTTAATCAAGCATTCAATAGTGTTAGATAGGCGAACACATCTGACTTCTAGGATGAAGCCATATCCCTTCCAAATTGCATAACCAAATGTCAGCACAATGTGCAGTAGCCAAATTCGTGCTAAACACACCAGATGCTTGTCCATGAAATGAATAGATTCCAAAAATTAAAACCATCAGCATAGCAGTTTAACACCGATCGAGATGTACATGACAAGAAAGTTAAAAATGCATTGAATTGGGCGTATATTCTACAAATAAGTTAAGTAACTAATGCACTGCACTGGAAGTGGGCACATATTCTAGTGCATAATCATACGCTTTTTGATAATTGTGTAGTCATATGCTTCATTAACCCTGAGTCCTAACTGCTAAACATTTCAGCATTATGTTTTTGGACAGTTTCACGTCCTTTTCCCCAGTCGTCTAAAGCACGAGCCTTATCTCCCATCACTACAGTAGATAACTACATTGTGAAGGATATTAGACAGTGGTAAACATTTTGCATAAAGCATGAGCATCATGTTCTTGATTGCTAGTCACTAGAAATTAGATAGTGGTTAACATTTTGCTTCCATCAACCACACTAGGTAATTCCAATGGGAAGGATACCAACCCTCAAAGCACAAATATCATGTCCTCCACTGCAAGTAGCTAGAAGTTAGATAGAGGTTAACGTTTTGCAGTTTCAAGCTACAGCTAGAGCAACAACTAACAAATTCACCAAAACAGAAACAGTACCAACACGACAAGAAAGTTTGTAAATGCACTGGCAGCAGGCATACTCTATGGTGCTTTTTTTTACGGGTTTTACTTCAAACTTAGTGTTTTAAGCTGTAAAGTTGTGTTTCATAAAAAGGATATATCGGTCGGAGTGGATTGTTTTCAGAATAGTCCGTCCGTTGGGAAACAATTCGTGCCAACTTCATAACACCCTGTATGGCAATTCCATGGGGGGTGGACATGTCATTTGAACTAAAGGGAGATGTCGCCCATGAACAAAAACCATGGACATAATCCTATTCTGGTTCCATCCAGTCCGATTCCTCCCAAATGGCGCCAAACTTATCCTCGTACCAAACATGGCCAAACGGATTGGTTTCACCAAACTGTTGCCAAGTGTATTGCACCACAACTAGCACATTCATCCTTTATTTCGAAAACATTCATTTTCTTTCATAACTCAAGTATCCAGACCAACTTATTTCAAAGAACGCTACTCGCTAAAAAGCCTAAAATATGCACATTCACGTGTAGGGATGAAAAAGGCAAAAGCAGCAATTGTAGTTTTCAGGAAAACAACTGAGTAATTAATCAATGAAAGAAACAGGCAAGACTATATGCATACCCGTGTTTGGCGTGACCCAAGCACACCTTCTCTTGGCCGGCAAAGAATCACCTGAATCCAATGATCCACTATCACCATCATCACTACCAACAACAACAACCACCTTCTCGACTCTTCCCGTCTTCGGACCACCCTGCTTCCTCCGAACCGGCGTAACACTCCTCCTCCTGCTCATCATCCTCCCCCGACTACACGACGAGTCGGAAGACGATGCGTCCGACGAACACGACGAAGCATTCATCGACACGTTTGACAAACACCTCGCCGCCGCCACTCCCGGGGACTTCACCGGCGATGGAGGATATTTCTTCGCCTTACAATCGTCTAAGTCGCGCGGTTTATCGATCTTTTTCAGCGACTTCAAGAGCTGCTTGCTCGTGTCGACCGTCCTTGCTTTGTTCCCCGCCGGCGCAAGGACCGGTCGCGGCTCTGATTCTCCGCAATTCGTGGACCGCATTCGCGTAGGTCCAGACATCTTACTAGTTGAAATATTCGAGCTTTCTCTCTAAATTGAGCTCAACTAGGAAGTCTAAATACTAAAATGGAAGCAGAACGTAACTAAGTGAACATAATGAGGGCACGGAGCAGGAGCACGAGCGCGAGAACTTACCAAATGACTAAATTCAGAGAGCAAGAACTGAGAGCACGAGCAATTCTCAAGTGCAGACCAAGTATTGAGTGCAGAGGGTCCGACTGAAGGATTACGTGACTAAGGAGCGTACAAATTAGGGCACAAATGTTGAATTAATTGCAAGAATAACATAGTGGGAGAGTGAACAAGGTCAAAACCCTAGGAGATACTTAAATGCTCTATAAATCGAGCTAAAATAGGGCAATTACTCAAATGCAAGTAAATATCTAGAATCTTGGGCACAGATGTTACTAAAGTAGCAAGAATGTAAGTGGGAGAGTGATTCACGTACTGTACATGAAGTCAAAACCCTAGAAAAATACTTGAATGCTCCGCAAATTGAGCTGAAATAAAGATAGTACTAAAATGCAAGAAGAATTTACAATCTTGGGCGCGAATGGAAGTGGGGGAGTGGGACAAATATGTGATGAGGTGAAAACCCTAGGTGAGCGGTGGAGAAGATCGATCGGAAGGGGAGGAGTGGAAATCTGGATGGGGAAAGAGTGGGAGGAGAGAGATTTGAAGGTGCATTGGCGATGGTGAAGATGATGGTGATGGGAGTAGGTTTTGGGATTTTTTTTTTTTTAGAAAAAAAAACTTGTGTGAGTTTTCGAGAATGCTACGATCGCCGGCCGGTGAATGATTTTTTTAGAGAGAGAGAAAGAGAGAGAGGGGGAAGGGGGAACCAGTAGTAGAGTGCCACCTGGGTAACGAACACCTGTATGATGTGGGATTCGGTTTTGCGGAGTTTAAAAACTTTTCGAGTCGGTAGAGATATTTTAGGTACTGTCACTTTTCCAAAATGTCACGCTCTCATTTTTCGACTCTCCCATCGTGCCGGGGCTTTCAAATTTCTGCTCTCGTACCTCTTAGGCTTCATTCCATAAAGGAAAATTAGTATTTATTTTTTTAAAAAGTAATTTTAAGTTTAAAATTATATGTTTACGTAAATAATTTTTGTATCAATATGGATTTTATTTGATAGATTTCATTGAAATCTTTAATACGATGCGAAATTTTTTTTCATTTACATTATTTTTGAGTTTGAAAATATGAAATAAGTATTTATTTTTTAAGAAGGTGTTCTGGAACGGAACCTTAATAGTTTGGAATGTATTTCAAGAATATCTTTTAGGTTTTCGCTCACGCACTGGACGCAATTGCGTGGCTTAGCTCATCAGCTTATTGTTTGTTTTTATCGGTAGATTATCTTGCGTTGGGTTTCTATCTGTGTGTTGACTCAAATTAATACGGGGTTTAATCTAATTTTATTATTTTAGTATGGTATCTTTTTATTTTATTTGCAAAACCAAAAGTCAAAAGTCAAATTTTAGATATAGTCCACTCTGGTTTGTATGAAATCTCAATTTAGCTCTTTTGTGAGGAGAAATGACAATTTTGACCTTCAATTCCGTTTGTTTCATTAATGTTGTACGCGAGAGGAATGAAATTGAGACAGAATATAAACTATAAGGTTAGAATTAACACAATTTATACTAGATAGACAAAAAGGATAATTCGTACAAACTAGAGGGATCATTTCTAAAAGTTTACCCAGCATTCATATAGTACTTCCGACATTGTCAAAAGATCGATGGGCCAGTTCCGAACACGGTTCTTGACAATGGGCCTCATAATGTATTGGACTTCTTTGACATTTTAGCCCAAGTAATCGTACGGGCTAAACATTTAACCCAGGCCCTTGAAAGCGTCAAGCGGCCCATTGGGCAGGTTTGGGGGAGGAAACAAACCTACAGGTTACGCAAGCGGAGTGGTAGACACCGCGTACTCTCACCAGTCACCTCACTAACTACAACTAACAATGCTAATTTTTGCCGAGGGGAAAAAAAAGGTCATTTATTCCTACCGCTATACCTCCATGATTACCACACCATACATTTCTATCTCGTCATGTTAAATTTACAAATTGTCGCACTAAAATTTACTAACGCTATGCCAAAATTACTAACGTCAAACCACCTTTTATCGTGTGTGTTTGTTATGTAATTATCCATATGCGTGTGTGTAATTGCATTATGCTACAAAGTATAGATGTATAATTACGCTACTGGTCAAGCTGAATTGTATAGCTAGTTATTAGTTTGTAAAGCTCATGTACAGTTATCCCAAATTGACTCAAATGCACCCGTTAGACACACATTACAAACCATGTTCTATTAGGGAGAAATTCCTATTGAGTTCTAAAAAAAAATTATAGGAGTACAAGATTGATTTTTTTTTTTTTTGGGCGGTGCTTCGGAATGTCAACTATACAAAATTAAAACCTGAAAATTTATGTGCACCAATTTTGATTGTTTCTGCATTTTTTATAAACTTAACTTAAATCTGAGAATTTTGTCTTTATTTGAATTTTTTTGCATTTGTTAGTTTTACGCCAAACTCTAAAAGTGATTATTTCTCAAAATACTTGAGTAAAAGTAAAAAAAAATTTCTTTTCCGATTCATCTCATCGAAACGAATCAATAACCTACAAAAATTTGGCATAAAACTAACAAATGTAAAAAAAATTCAAATAAAGACAATTCTAAGATTTAAATTAAGTTCATAAGAACGCAGAGTCTAGATTTAAAAATGATGATTTGACTTAGAGATAGAGATAGCTTTTTATATTGATTTTATAATTCCATCAACTCCCATGTCAAATGTAGAGTATTTGAAACTATAAGCATGCCTATGTGAACACAATGGTATAAGTCAAAGAACTTGAAGTACTCTCTCTCTAGAAAGATTCGATACTTACAATATGAGAAATGAAGAACCCAAAGTACACAAGAATGTGAAACGCATATACTACATTCCGTGAATTTCCTCATATCACTCTCGTTTGTCTCCCAAAACACAAGGATCCCGGTCAATTGACAAATAGCATATGCAACAAAATTTTTCCCAAGTAACAACCTCAAATTAAAAAAAATTATCACTTCCCGAAACATTATTAGCCATTTGATCCCATTATTCTAGGCCTTCTAGCTCCGCTCCTGATTCTCAATACCATATACCTTTCTAGTTTAACTTGATTTATTTATTTATTTTAAGTTTTTTTTGTTTTTTTTTCAAATTTCCTGCGTGACAAAGGAAAGATACCCCTCTAGTTGATGTTGCACTGTCTCCTATCACCTCATCATTTGCAATTATTCTCCATTAAAGTATGTGAGCTGTATTATGTCTATCCATTGGTTTGGATCTTGCTTTGCCAGAACAAAACTAGACACAGCCCATGGGGAAGATCTCCATTTTCTGCAGTTAGGTCACATGCATGGCCAATATGTAATACTAAAGGTGTGTTGGTTTTTTTCCCAGTTTAAATTTCATAGGACCCCACAGGATGGATATACATGTTCAAAGACATTACCAATCTAATCTCTCTTTCAGGCCATACTCCAAAGATGATAGTATATGTGAACTTTACATATTAATTAATTAATTACACGTTTTTATCCCTATCGTAGTTTTTTGGGAGACGAGACAAAGATTTGAGATAAAATGAAAAGTGTGCCGCAGATTAAATCTCGATCGTTCGTTGCAGTTATTTAACTAGTTTTTTTTTTTATTTAGTTTAGTCACTTTGTTTCAGTCAGCCTTTTTGATCGATTTCGAAAAGTGATTTTTTGGGTAATTGAGGAACAACCCTACAGTCGAGTCACTATTGGACCCGACTGCGCAATCTAATAGTGGTTTTTGTTTGGGGATTTTGATAAATGGTCTTTGTTTGGCTGAATCAAAGAGGATGGAGGAAGTTGTGGACAACGCCTCACACTCTTCATTGGATACCAACCAAATGAACCCTTACTCATTGCAAAATCTGACGAGATGGATTTTGCCGATCCAACAAATTATAACAAGAGAACCGCACACAGAAGATTCGTAACTGATGCAGGGCAAAGTACGAAATATTTTTTGATAAGCAAAAGTAATATTTTATTAAAGAAAAAAAGAATGAGAATCTAACCAAAAGTTGAAGTACAACCAAGAGAGACCGAAGCCCATAACACCAAAGGTCTAGCAGCCCAAAACATACAATGAAGTCCAAAAATACCCCAATAGGAAACAAAACCCTAAAATCCAAGAGGCATAAAGTCCAGATATTACAATAAAACCCAATCAGTGAACTACGAATTAAAGAACGGACGTGCAAAGTGCTCCTCCTCCGTGACATCTGCATCAATAACCACCGAACCTCGAAACGAGCTTGAGTCATAGCTTCATTCTAGGCCCGTGCATAGTTGCAAGAATCAAATCAAAAAGTTGGATTCAAAGTGAAGAAAACCTAAGACTTTAAAAGGCCAACCAAGAAGGGAAACCACTTCTCAAATCTCACCTCACTATTGGTGGAATGGTCCCACTCTCCACCTCCCCATGTGTCTTTTTGCTTGCTAGTTGCTACCCCCCTATGTTCTGCACCCAAAAAAGCAACGCCAACGAAGCCTTGCACCATAACCCAATTTGTCCTTTTGAATTACAAATACAAAAAGCTCATTTTCACCATACATATAGTACTACTCCACAAAGTGGCCTCAAACCTAATTGAGAGTAGTGAATGTGCCATTTGTGGCTTTTGCAGCATCACCCCCACACAAAAATGGGATGACATCCTCTGCCTATCCCTCAATGCTCTCAATTTTTGTCCACATCTCGGGCTCAAAATTATGATCCGAACCGTTCACCTTGTAGACTACGCAAAGAACAATAGCTTTGCAAAGTATTAGTATGATCGTATATGGATAAATTAATGAGTGAACATGTTGCAACTTGTTATGCAAAGTGAACGGTAAATATATTCTAAAGTTTAACTTTACAATTTACAGAACGAAGTGTAACCTACCCACATATCTATCGATATCGAATCACACTAGTATTTTGTAGACTTATAGTTATTTGTGTATTTTGCAAGGTGAATGGTTTGGATCATAACTTTGAATCCAAGATGTGGATAAAAACTGAAAGTATAACAAAGTATGGAGAGATCAAGGAGAGGAGCTGATTTAAAGATGAGGATCAGGGGTACCATGGCCACTTTAGGATGGGAATGTGCATCTCAAAGACAATTCTTTTGAATATTCAAGATTTTTCTTTGTTTACTTTTCCTTTTTCCTTCCCTTCACCTTTTCTTTTCCTTTTATCATGGCCTACCAAACCTTTTAGAGGTGCTTTTATGCAAATTGATTAATGAACTTGATGGAAAGGAAAGGAAAGGAAAAGGAAAACCATGTTTTCACTTTGGATTAGTAAAAGTAAAACAGAGCTAAAGTTTTGAAGGACATAAGTAAAAAGAAAAGCTTTAAGATCATGGCATCCGCAATTATTGACTCGATAACATAGAGATGCTCAAGTGGTAAGACATTTCTTTTACTGGAAATAGATGTTGGATTCGTGAAGTCCTATTTACTACCTCTTAACTTATGGTTTCTTGCATGCCATAGAAAAAGAAAATTTGACTTTAAAAGGACATTTGAATTGTTTTGATTAAAAATTTGAATGCTATAGTGTTTAAAATTTAAATCGTATGAATGACTTCCTCTTTTTTTTTGTCCTTTCAGAAAAAGTAAATGTAAATGCCATAAAGATGAGTGAAAGACAGGAAGACAAATTTTGACAATTCGTACATTTTTTAAACGAGCTGATCACGAGTTGAACTCTATGGAAAAGAGATGTTGGTCATTACTATTTGGCAATGGCAACTGCTTTGGAGATGCTTTTATCCAACTCCTTCAACAATTGTTATAGTGTATGGCTAAATACATTTTCTCACAATTTTACTTTCATTTTTTTCCTTATCTTTTTTCCAAACATCTGTATGCCACATCGTCGTTTAATACTACCGGAAAAGAAATGAAGTTCTTAACAAATTTTACATAGTGAATCAGTTTAGATCATCAAAACGTACCTACACAAGCCCAAAATAAGGCATACTGCACCATTCCAGTTGGGTAGAAAGCCTGTCCCTTCCCATGACCAGTAAGAGGGAAAAAAAAAGACATAGCGCGGCTTTATTTGGTTGGTAGTTTAGTTTAGTTTAGTTTTGGTAGTGAGTGGAGAGAGAAATGGGGTAATGATTGGAGAGAGATAAAGAGAGATGAGAAAGTAATAATTAAAAAAATAAGGTAATAATTAGAAAAAAAATAGAGTAATAATTAAAAAATTAAACTAAAATGGATACCAAACACAACGACCGTACTGTAATCCACACTTCTTCCCTCCAATTTCTTTCCTCCCCCTCCCAAGATCTCACCTACAAAGCCTTTCTCTTTAGTCAAAAAAGAACTCTGTGTTGTTGGTCCACCACATAACAATCAGTAACATTCCCCCAAATTTTAAAAAATCAAATCCACTTTCACTAATATTTGTAATCTAGTAGATTTCAACCAACTCACTTATGACTTAACTAAACAAAACAAAATGATGGTAAAATTAATCCAAATGATTCCCCAACTGTGAAGCCTAGCAAATCAAGAAAAACAACCTCCCCTTGAATACATAGTCCACCACAAGAAAAAATCCACCACCACGGTCACCACTCTCTCTTCTCCTCCACTTCCACCTCCCCTTCTCTATCCTCCAAGCCAAACCCAAAAAACCCACAAAAACCCGCAGAAACCCACAATGCCTTCACGCCAGCTCTCCTCTCCAAACCCTAAGCCCCCCCTGCTCTTCCTCACCCTCACTCTCTCCATCTCTCTCTTCCTCCTCTGCGCCGTCCTGTACCTCCTCTACCACCTCTACTCCTCCTTCCTCCGCCGCTCCCGAACTCTCCCCTTCGACTCCCCCTCCTCCTCCCTCCTCCACCTCCAGAGATTCAGCTACAAGGAGCTCAAATCTGCTACGAACGAGTTCAGCGCTTCTAATTCCATCGGAAAAGGCGGGTCCGGTACGGTCTTCCGGGGAATTCTCCGCGATGGGAAGCTCGTCGCGGTCAAGACCCTCGACTCGGCGTCGTTTCAGAACGAACGGGAGTTTCAAAATGAGGTAGAGGTACTGGGTGGTTTGAATTTGAAGTCTCCCTTTATTGTTTCCCTATTGGGGTTTTGCGTTTACAAGAGTAAGAGACTGTTGGTTTATGAGTACATGCCGAATAGGAGCTTACAAGAGTCTTTGTTCGGCGAAAATTGGAGGGTTTTGAATTGGGGGAGAAGGTTCGAGATAGTTCTAGATGTCTCTAGGGCGCTTGAGTTTCTTCATGTTGAATGTGACCCACCTGTGATTCATGGGGATGTCAAGCCTAGTAATGTGTTGCTTGATTGGGAGTACAGAGCGAAGCTTTCTGATTTCGGGTTGTCCAGGGTTAAGAATGAGGGTGAGTTTGGTGTTGTTGATTTGTTTAGTCAGGAGCTTTCAGGGAATCTGGCCGGAGGGGGAGGGGAAACACCGGGGATAGGGACTCCGGCAGAGAGCTGTAACGAGGTGGATTTCGCTCTCGCTTTGCAAGCTTCTTGTTCTTCGAAAAATAGTGGGATTGTGAACTTTAATTCATTCACTTGTAATTATAATGGCAATGTTGGGAGGGAGAATGATGGTGGAAGCAGGGTTGAAAAGGGTAAGGAGGTTTCAATTTGGAATTTTGAAAATGGTGATGATTGGAATAAGGGTGTGATTTATGATGATGAGGTTTTTAGTGCTGATCATAGTAAGGAGTTGAAATTGAGCAGTGAGTCAAAGCAGTGGGGAAAGGATTGGTGGTGGAGACAAGATGGGAGTGGTGAATTGTGTAGTAAAGATTATGTGATGGAGTGGATTGGAAGCCAAATTTGCGCGACAGTGAATGCCGATTGGGATGAGGAAAAGAAGAGCTCTCCGGAGAACACTAACCGGGAAAATTTTGTTCGGTTGGATAACCTTAAAGAGGCAAATGAAACCCAGTTACAAGACCCTAAGGGTTTTGGGGCTGAAGAATCAAGGGGGTGGGAACCACGGAAGAAGCATAGAAAGATGCAGGAGTGGTGGAAGGAAGAGTACCTTGATGAAATTAGCAAGAAGACTAGTGGTAATAAGCTAAAAAGGCTCGAAACCAAGTGTATCAAGAAGGGTTTTAGAATTCCTCGTTTTGAGTTGATTAGACGCTGCAAGTTCCACAAAAGGAGAAAATTCGGAAATAATAACCGCAATGGAGTAGATCCCAATATGGAGTTTAGTTTCAGGAGGGGGTGGAAGAACAAGAACAATCGCTCTGGTGGTAGTGAAATGTGGAGTGGCGATTTATTTAGTCGCGAGTTAAGTAGCACGACTAGCATGAGAGGAACCCTATGTTATGTTGCGCCTGAATATGGTGGTTGTGGGTACTTAATGGAGAAGGCAGATATTTACAGCCTGGGAGTTTTGATACTTGTGATTGTTTCCGGTAGAAGGCCGTTGCATGTTCTGTCTTCACCCATGAAGCTTGAGAAAGCAAACTTGATAAGTTGGTGCCGACAATTGGCTCATTCTGGAAACGTATTAGACCTTGTGGATGAGAGAATAAAAGATGAGTACAATAAGGAACAAGCAAGCTTGTGCATTAACTTGGCACTTGCTTGTTTACAAAAGATGCCCGAATTAAGGCCAGATATCGGGGAGATTGTTAAGATTCTGAGAGGGGAAATGGATCTCCCTCCTCTCCCGTTTGAGTTCTCTCCTTCTCCGCCTTCAAAATTGTTCTGTAAGTCTAGAAGGAAACAGAAGTCAAACGCAGATTAGGCTTTGAAACATTGTCTTGATCAATTTGCTTTGTCAGGGTTTTCGTGAGTGTAATATAGGATTGAGGAAAACAAGTTGTTCATTCAAAAAGACTTATTTTCTGGAAGGCTGATGCTGTGTACCGTCGGGAAAGTTGTTGTAATGTATAAAAGATGAATTGGGTTCAAATTTGTTTGCCACTTTATAAATGCACAGATTGATTCTGGTTCATCTTTGATCTTTCTTTCTCCTGGTGTTATGAAACTTCTACTTTGTCTCTCGCCATTTGCACTTCTTTGTTTTGTTACTTCTCAGCTTAGGAATTGCAGGTTGGATGGTACTATAAGTATGTTGGTGGTTGTTAAATCAAGAGAGCATAGTATTTTAGGCTCGGTTTGGATGGTAGGGATCTTGAGTAGAAATGAGTACGTGTTATCTTTTTCTCGTGATTAGTGCATCTGGAGCATAACGAAATAGGAATATGATTCTTGATGATTTATCCATCTAGGGTCACATTCCCGAAATAAGTGGGATCTAATCCCACTCTTCCCCCATAATAGTCCAAGATTCCAAGCTCATTGCCTCATTCGATACAATTTTATTTTATTTTTTTTAATTTTGACTTGGCAATTTTCCAAACAAATGTTTTCCTACATATTTACTACTAGGTCGGAAGGAAAATACCCAGGTATTGTTCTTCGAGATTACGGCATCCAAATACAGTCTTATGGTGTGTGAGATTCTTGAGACTAGAGATGGAGGAGAAAAAAGGAAAAGAAATAATGGCTATTGGCTCTAGTCATAAGTTGTTGGGTTAGATTGGCTGTTGCAACGGTAATAACTGCAGTTTTCTCTTATATGCAATTGCAGTGAAATGTGTGTTCAAGCAGCTTCCATCAAGGCCTCAGCAACCACAATGCTGCATCAAATCAGTATCCTGCTACGGAAGGGTCCCCATTGTCCAGGTCAGGACCAAATTAACAACTTTCCATAACTAGAGGCAATATTGTCAAATATAGAAGCCTGCCTTTAGTTTACAAATACTATTGGATATGCATATATCTGTATAGCAGGATACTGTTGATAACACTTAAGAGTTCTTAATGGTCCTATCTATGGCACTCAGAGTAATTGCTTTCCTAATACAGATGGTGCTCCATTAGTTTTTTTTTTTCCAATAATGTATACATCAGCGAGGGTTAGCGGGACTGGGAGTCTAGAGGCTGTCCATAGCCTTGAACCCCAAATTCGCCTCCTGCGGGGCTCAAACCTCCGTCTCTACTGCGGAGAGAGGGTGAGACAACCAACATCACTAGGAAGGGTTTCTCAAGTGCTCCATTAGTTGGCTTGGGTAATTTTTTTTTTTGGGTTGTGATCCACACTCAAGAAAAGCAAACCTTTGTGACAGATAAACAAGCAAAACGAGCTACGCGGTATTTTTTTTGTTAGTGGTCCACACTCAGGAAAAGCAAAACTTTGTGATAGATAAACTAGTCAAACGGGCTGTGCGGTGGATGTCAAACTTCTTTTGAAACCCTAAGCTTTAAAAGTATGTTAAAGCTTGTTTTGCAATCACAAGCTTCAAAAGAACGTTCAAGCTTGAGTTAATTTTTACGCTAGCCGATCTCAAAAGATCAATATTTGAGCTAATCTGCAGTAGCTTGAATTTTTTCGACATAATAAACTGGATAAATCGAGTCGTCTCCTTCCATTTTGATTGAAAAGCTTAGCGCGTTTTCAAAAATATCGAAAATCATATTTTTCCCTTCTGAATGCGAGCTAGAACCGGAAGTCGGAGGATTGGGAGATGGTGCCAAGCGGGGGTGTTTGATAGTGGTGCTGAGCGGCCTATGTGGTTGTTCATCTGAGCACGGATGGCTCGGATCTAATCCGAGCGCATAAAAATTTGAACTGATCGTTGCACGGATCGAACCGTTGATTGTCGAGATGAACGACTAGATTGGCCATTCGGCACCGCTGTGAAGCGGGGATGCTTGGTGCATCCCCGATTCCAGAACTCGAGTAGTTTGGTTCCTTTTACTATCAAACAATCAAAAGAAAAAAAATGTCAGTTACTCTCCCTAAAGTGTCGTTGAAGACAGAGCAAATTAAACTTCACGGCAAGGAACGCATTTAATGCATTGCCAACATTTCAACGCCATTTAATTCATATCAAACCTTCGTAGGGTACAATAATGACGATCTTCTGGTGGGGTTAAAAGTCCTTCCCTTGTGTTCCATTGCGGTCTAGTTTGGTTTTTTGTGGGCATGGGACGGGTTCAAACAATGATTAAAAAGGTTTATTTTATAGAGCGAGTATTTCGACCATGCCAAAAACTATGTTCGTCGGATATTAATCAATAGATGCTTTATCAAAACACATTTATCTTTAAATAAACGGGTCTGATTCAACAAGGTATTGCTCGGTATCCATCAAAAATGGCTTTTGACACGGACAAAGTACTTGGCGAGCTCTGCAAAATGAACGCTTCTGATACAAAGCCAAACTAGACTGACATGGATCACAGAAAACTTGACAGGGCCTTACGGTCTTACCCCTTCTGGTGATATCAACTCCAAAAATAGATACAGTATATATTGGCCTAAAAGTCCATAGATTTGGTAGTCATACAGGTTCATATATATCAATATCCCTACTTTACTTAACATACAACCTGAAAATGGAAATTTCAATACTTATCTGTGACATATTCCACCTTCAAGAATATCCTAAATTTATATCCTCGATATTCTTCAATTGCGGTATGATTTGAAGTATTTAAATCTATGTTTTGTAATGCTTGGTCATTGACCTAAGATATTGGACCTCTAAGACCTTGTTCGTTTTGGGATTTGGATTTTGGACTCTATCTCTGTGCATGGTCCCTACTAAATTTTTTCTCTCTCTATCTCTCTCTACTCATTACTCAAAATCCAAATCTAAAAACCCAAAACGAACAGGCCTTAAAATACTTTGAATCTAGATTGTTCTCCTACTTGTAAAGGTTGTTTATTCAACTTGATACTCTATTAACTATTAAGAAGCCTTTTATCCTAAATCATTTTTAATTAGTTGGTATTATTTTCTATTTTATTGAACATTTATATATTTTAGTGTTGAAAAACTGGTTACAATTCCTACCAATTGGTGTGTTCTTTGACTTTTTGAGAAAGACTGATAAGTAGTATTAGAATAGTGGGCCAAGAATCTTTTGGAGTAGTGGGCCGAAGAGTACTCTGTCCCAATGGCAGAAGACGAGGCCTCAACTATTTGGGCCCACTAACTTATGGCCTTACGCTCACTGGCGGACTTTGATTCAAATAGGCTCAACCCCAAAAGATTAATCAAATTAAAGGAAATAATTTTTTTTCCCTGTTAAAGGAAATAATTGATGAGTGTTCTAAATTATAATCAACTATAACTAGTCCAGAGCCGGCCTTGAACTGAAGCTTGTGTTGCGATCGCTTTAGATCCAAAAAAAATTACGGATTTTAAGGGCCCCATATTTTAGTACCCACGGTATCTTGGAATGTTTGGTTATTGTTTTAGGGTTATTTCTTATTGATGAATACTAGTATTTGTTCTTGGAAGGGTAATTTACCTACTTACATTTTCGTCATCAAGATTTCGAAAAAGGGTCTCCTTTTATTTTTAGATTTAAGTCTCCAAAAAGTCAGTGCCGACTCTGATCCCTACAGACTCAAATTAACCTTCTCCCATTGCCAAAGCATTGAATCCTTTGGTAAGGTTGCGAAATCTCACCTGCAACAACTCCATTCTTCATATTGCGCCAAGAAACATGAGTGTATTCATGCACATTCACACAAATAAACTTTTAGTTAGCTTAGCTAATTCGTCGAGAGGCCCCATTTTTTTACGTCGCTTAGGGTGCCAGCCCTGCTAGTTCTAACAAAATCAATTTGTTCAGGCAATCAAATTTTTCATTGCCAGTTCCTGAAGTATTATCCTTCTTTCTATATCTAGTATCTTGCATTGCTTTAATTTTACAAGAAGACTAATACATTTCCTTTATTTTCATTGACTCAAATATTCTCCAGAATTAGAGTTCAAGCAATTATAAGCATAGGAAATGCAAACTTTGTTTACTACTTACACGAATTTTGATATCCTTCTTGGGCTTTCATTTACGGAATCAAGATCCTTCAAACGTCTAGAACTCTCGCGTGTATAATTCTGTAATATGACGCAAAATAGAACTCATTAGTCTCATTAAGCCGCCGAAGGGCCGGCTTGTAGCCCAATGGTGAGTATTTCCTGGTCCTTGCTTGTGGGAGGCCAGGGTTCAACCTCCGACAGGGGCGTTTGTGGTTCAGGGCTATGGACAACCTTTGAATTTTCTATGGACTAACTTGTTAATTATCCCAACGTTTGAAATCGTCGACTACAATAGAGATATGATTCTGATGACATATTTAACCAGGAATCACGTTTCTAAACTAAGAGGGAATTGATCTCACACCTTCCTATAGTGATTATTCCTAGCTCAATCCATGAAAAAGAGAAACTTTGACTCTCATAAATTTTCAAAATGAACATTTTCCAGATAAGATTACTAAATCAATTAATTCATTGCAATGTAAATAAATTTTCGTTCTTCCCAATATTATGCTTTTATACAAAACTGTTAAGTTTAGTAAATAGTGATTTGTTCTTTTTGGGTATTTGTCTGTTGTCTTTGCTGTTTTTGTTACTAGCTTGCTGTATGTATTCTGTTGCAGTTTTGTTTTCGGTTGCTTCTATGGCCAGTTTTGCTTTGCCGGATTTTTCGCTTGTTTTGTTGGTCAGAGATAGTTTGTTATTGCTGAGGTTGTTTTGTTACTGTTTTTCTGATGCTCCGTCTTCCCGTGTGTGGTGGCTGTTGTTTGTTCTTTGGTGTGGCTGTGTCTGTAAGCGTCCTCTTTGTTTGGCAACAGTTTTTTGGGTGTAGGTGGCTGTTTTGGGTGTTTTTTTAGGGCTTGGCCTTAGCCTTTTTTGTTGGTCTCTTGCCAACGTTTTGAGTCTCGGTTAGCCTTAGGTTAGTAATTTTTCTTTCGAATGCCCTTATCGTTTTAATCTTTGTATATATCTTTTAGAGATTAATAAATTCTTTTGCTGAGTAAAAAAACAAAAAAAGTAATTTGTTATGATTAACATGTTACAATAGCAATGTATTCGAACAAAACAAGCTAGCCACTGACTTCTTCTTCTTCTTCAACCAGTTCAAAGAAATAATAAGCTGCTACAGAAGGGAGATGGAGGAGTTGTTAAAGAAAGGACATGTACAATCGTTCGATGAGTATTTGGACGTCGATGCATTAATAACCATCACAATTCCATTGCTCACAACGGCATCGTTCATAGGCATGACAGAGATTGCTACCACAGATGCATTCCAATGGTTACAAACTAAACCTAGATCCTTAACGGCTCTCTCAACATTATGCCGACTCCTCAATGATATACAAACCTCCAAGGTACATATATATATACATTTCGTTTATTTAGCAATTTTATTTTACTTTTTCTCTAATTTTTCTTAACACAATTGAAGGCTGAAGAGTTGAAGGTGTGCCACATGGCTACAGGAGTTGAGTGCTACATGAAGTAGCACGGTGTTTCAAAGTCGGAGGCCGTCGATGAGTTTTATGAAAGAATTGAGAATGCATGGAAGGATATCAATGAGGAGATGATGACGATGATGAGGCCAGCTGCGATATCCAAAGATCTCCTCATGCGGATTCTCAACTATGCGCGCCTTCACGATGTGGGTTACAAGAACGATGATGGGTATACTCAAGCAGAATGTGTCAAAGACCATGTTATCGCACTGTTCGTGGATCCCATCCCCGTGTGATCATCGTGCAATTTCAATAATTCGGTGCATGATTTTCTAAGTTATAGTAACTAATTATATAAGCAAATCGAGGGATTTCAACTTGTATCCATGGGAAACTATTATGCTCCCGGGTTCGAACACTAACGCTTTCACGCGACGTCGGATAAAGTATTGTGTTTGAGGAGCAAGAGTATTAATACATCGACACAAGTTTTAGTCGAAAAATACAATTCATTTTCACTCAAATAACCGTGGCACAATGCCAATTAAAAAAAAAAAAAAAAAAACTAAGGAAACAATTCTAAAATCTGGAAAAGGAGAATGGTTTCCGTTTTTCTTACAACCAACACCATCACCGTCAGATCCAGCCAGATCCGAACCAAATCGACAAAACCACGGCCACCGCAACCTTCACCGCCGTTGGAGCCACCACAGGAGCGGCAGATTTGTTGGCAGCGACGGCAGCAGAAGGCGACGACGCCAGCGGGTGAACCACGACGGAAACCTTCATTCCGTTGTAGCAACCACCATTGCCACAAATGAAGTAGTACCTCTGGGCCTTGTTGAGGGGAATGAAGTCTTTTCCGCTGCTCCAGTTTCCCACAGCCCCTTCCGTGGTGCAGTTGTCGTACCCCGTTTGGTTCACTTCGAACACGTTTTATTGCTTCTTCTGGTACCTAAATGCTGCAAACACGAAAGAGAAATTTAGAGAGAGAGAGAGAGAGAGCAGGGGAAGTATACTTCAGGGGACACCAAGCTCGGATCCGGCCTCTCCATTGTTCAGTTTGGTTTAGTTTTGGGCTGTTGTTGTGCCCATCTCGTGCCCACAACAATGATTAAAATCATTCCTATTTAGATCCTATAAAGCAATTCGTTTCTTTAAAATAAATAGTTTGATCAGTGATCAATAACTATATAACCAATTTGGGGGACTATCTGTTTACATGAGAATTTATTGGCCCAATCGGCTAGTGACAAGTGGCCATTCAATTTAGACAAAATGGAGCATGTATAGACTGAAATACTTGGAATCACACAATTAAAAAAACGATGACGTTCTGATCAAATTAGTATCATTTATAGGTAATGACAATTATTGCCAGGTGTCATTCAAATAATAACTTAAGAGGTATGCAATTCGAAGCTCAAAGGCATGAATGATTTAATTCAAACAAGAGGCAGTTACGGTTGACACAGTCAAAGGAGTTGAGATTCGAGCATATAACTGCCCATATCCAACACAATGCAGTTGGGGGAAAGTGGGGTGACGAATTAAACTAAATTCCCACAATCAGGAATCATGGAGGCAAAGTTTGAATTCAAGTTGAGATGATTTCGAAGACAACCAGACGGGAAATAGAAGACGTGGAGAAGACTCAAGAGTCAAGAGTTTGCCTATAAATAGAAGAAATGAAGGAAAACTCCAGACAAATCATTAAACAAATAGCTATGCTATGCTTGGTTTGTCCTTTAGGCAGTAGTTAGAAGAACTGACACTTAAGTTTGAAGTAATTAAGAGTAGTTTGTAGTAGTAGTAATCACTTCGTTACTTGTTCTATTTGTTTGTGGAAGTTTGGAGAACCAATTGGAAAGCAAGTTTGTTTTTGAATTGATCAAGGTATCTTGCTTGTTCTTTGGTTTATCAAATTTCCAGTGAATCGTTGTGCCGTTTTAATACTTCTAGATAGAGAAATCCTCCTCATTGAGGTAATTGAACCGACACCACAATCGCCTAATTAAATTTGGCTTTTTATAAGTTGAAATTTGAAAAGAATAATTACAAGTCTTTTTTGGCACGCTCGCACACAATCATATTTCGGAGGTAAGCCAAAAATCCCAGCCAAACACTATCCCAAGTATCCCCGTGTCATCAGTAGCTAACATAACAGTTCACGGGCGACTATCCAAACTTTCGCCATTCGTATTGTCTTTTTACAAATGAAAACTGTTGGCATAGCTATCAAGGTTCAATCAAGCTAATTATTTACAGAAACATACTTTCTTACGAAATTTAAAACATGAACGATTGCAACCATTATCGTAGACACGGGATACGCACAAAACAATCCAAAACCGAACCAAACATGAGCATAGGGGAGTGGAACAGAGCTTGGAAGGAAGGACTCCAGGGGCAAGGAAATTAGCAACTAAGGCTCCGTTTGTTTGGACGTAAAATATTTTCCGGTAAAATGTTTTACCTGCTTTCCGGTATTTGGTTGTGTAAAGAATGAGGAAAACATTTTACATGTAAAACATTTTCCATCAATTTGATAAAAATGACTTATCCTTAAATCTTCCGTAAGTTATTTTTCGAAATGAACCCGCTGCCTTCTACTGCAATTCTCATTACTTAGTTTCCTCGATCGTCAGTCATGACCTACGTTCAATTCCAATAATCTCATATCTCTCCACCGTTTAAGCTCTTCATCTCTCTCTGTACACTATTTTGTTGATTTCTGAAAATATTTTCAGGTACCAACCAAACACCGGAAAATAAAAGTTTAAAATTTGTTTTCTAAAAAAATATTTTACACAGAAAATATTTTACATTGTAAAACATTTTACATCGAAACAAACGGAGCCTAAATGTGAATAAGAAAGTACAATGCCACTATAATGCAACTCTTAAGTAGGCGATTTTGATGGAAACAATTCAAATTTACAGGCAAAATTAAGATACATAATGCTACCAAAAGAACCTAAAATCAATTGGGGCTTAAATTTTTTGTTTGGTAAGATAGGGCCATTATCCCGTATAGAAAAATTCTAAAACCACACCCATAACACGAAAACACTTGCACACCCACACTCACAATAGAGGTGGAGCCCACAAACACTACATTCCGCCCCTATGTGTTTGTGTATTTGGGTGGGGTGGTAGAATAGTCGGTATAGATTCGTGTCCAGACAGTACAATGCACGTGGTTCTGTACAACGCACATAAGACCAACACATCGAACAATTCTGAACACATTTATGTCCGGATCTGATTCCGACATTTGAATCTCTAACAAATACGGTGTACTTCGACAAAGTACTGTACAGCAGCATTCAAAGCAGTAGCCATCGTCTTCCAGAGAGAAAATGTGAGATTTCTGATCTAGAGGGGGAGGCAGGGGAGCCAAGGAGGGGATGTGTAATTTTGTGTGTGTGTGTGTGTGAGAGAGAGAGAGAGAGAGAGAGAGAGAGAGGTGCTTACAGATGAGGTCACCGACGTAGAAGGTCTGGTTGTTGGACCAGAGAGTGTAGTTCATGCCGGGGTTCCAGCCGCGGTTGGCTCCGACGATGTGGTCGGTGGCGGCGACGAGGAGGCAGGCAGCGAGGTGGAGGAGATAATGAGCTGAGCTGGACATGGCTGGAAGGCACTCCTCTCTCTCTCTCTCGATAATTCTCTCTCTCTCTCTCTCTCTGACTACCACTTGACTACTGTCTACTGGCCAGCATACATTCACAGCGCATTTTTTAATCTGAACCGTATGTCTTTTACAAATTACGGAGTTCATCATTCTTAACAAGAAGTGAAGTTTGTTTTTTTTTTTGAAAACGTTAGAGTTCTACTAAAACAGTTTCTATTCAATGTTATGTGTTTTGTTTTTGAATCTTTTTGAGGTTTGTTGACTAGTAGTTTCTATTGAATGACTATGGCTTATGTTGTTTGGACATGATCGAGAAATAAATTGTAATTTATTATGGTTCTATTGTGTTGTCACTGTAGAGTAGTAAAAAAAGGAAAAAAAAAAAAAAATCCTAACGCCTTAGAAGGCATTCATAAGTGCCGTTAAAACTATTCTCTTGACCTCAACCGAAGTGGTTCATGCTGCACTTTGAAGTGCCGTAAAAGTGTTATGAGTGCCTTCATAAGTGATTTATGCGGCATCTGAAAGTGCAGTTAGAAGGAATTCTTGAGTTACATTAAAGTGCCTCAAAAAAATTATGAGGCTGCATCCAAAAATGCCTTAATAAGTAAACTATGGGGCAGTTACAAATGCAGCTAGAAAAAACTCTTGAGTCTCCTTAAAGTGTCTCATTATGAATGCCTTAATAAGTGAATTATGCGGCACCTGAAAGTGTAACTAGAAAGAGTTCTTGAGGTACATTAGAGTGCCTCAAAAAAATTCTGAGGCGGCATTCAAAAATGCCTTAATAAGTAAACTATGGGGCACTTACAAGTGTAGATAGAAGAAACTCTTAAGGCTCCTCAAAGTGCCTCATTATGAGTGCCTTAATAAGTGAATTATGCGGCACCTAAAAGTGCAGCTAGAAAGAGTTCTTTTGGCTAACAAGTGCTGTGTTACCCCTATAGCTGCATCGATACACGCGGCACTAAGTCGTTGTGCCTCAATAGATAAACTGCCCTAACAAGCCTTTTTTGTTGTAGTGTGGAAAACCCCAATGTTTCGATCATAGGTGGAAAGAATTTAAACTCAAATCTGAAACCATAATTCGATTGAAGCCGAAGCACAAGGCACATAGGGGGTGTAGGTTAAGCATGGGTGGGTGTAGGTTAGTCATATTTGAGCTAATTTGACCAGTGTCTGGTTCAGTAAGTTAGGTTTGATTAGGACTGGACCACAAGAGGCTAGGTGATTATGGACAACTAATATAGTCAACATTAGGAAAAGTAACATTTGATATTAGGTTTCATGTAATCTAATGTAATTAATTGAAATCATATTTATTTTTGCTAAGAAAAGTACTAATTTTTATTTATAAAAATTTCAGGGCCATTACACGTCAAACCACTCCACAAGAAAAAACGATTACTATAACATAATCTGACCAAACTTGGCATATACAAATTATAACCTTGTACTCCAGTATTAAAGTATACGACCGGTCCGAGGAGGGCTTGAGGAAAACATAAAACCAACCAAATACACAATTTTTTTTTAATTTAGTTTAGATCATCCCTTAATTTTTTATTAATTGCAACAAGGGAGCATCTAGAATGAGAATTTCAAGATTGGATGCGGATAATAGATTCATGATCCTGCTGTTGAGTAGGTATTGGGAGGTGACCCTTGTCCTGGAGGCTCTTGACTGTTTCGTACAGTGACTGCTTCACTGTTGTGAACTCCAAACCCAGGTCCCTCAGTTTTTGGTTTGAGAATTTGTATGGCTTTGCTCTTGGCTTTGTTTCATCCTTGCACCTGCGTTTACACCCAGAAAAACAAAAAAACATCAGCATTTGAATTGTGAAAACGAAATCGAAAAAATTATAGTCCTTGTGGAATATGCATAGAGTTCTAGGAGGATCTGAGCGAAAACAGGTTCAACTCGGCGTAGGAGACGACATGCTTTATCATGTTGCCGGGTTGTGGCATAAGCAACGGGAATGTGGTAAGCTACATGTTATGGATTGTGACATGACAAAAGTAGGCTTCCTTAGAGAAAGAATTTCCATGTTTAACCCCAACAACTTGTTGGAGCCTACCCACATAGCTAGCTCAAAATGCTTAAACCCAGGTTACTGGTAGTAACTTACATGGTTCCTCGTATACTCAAGGATCACCTATGTAGACTTCCGGTGGGAGACTGCGTATCACAAGTTCCTTTCAGATGCCTAATCTATTGTTCCAAACAGAAGTGTATCGTGACTACTTAACATGCATTCCACAATGTAACAATGCTACAATATTGTTAGCATTCCTTAGCAACACAAGTCCAATT
Source organism: Rhododendron kiyosumense (assembly GCA_019656275.1). Classification (NCBI taxonomy): domain Eukaryota; kingdom Viridiplantae; phylum Streptophyta; class Magnoliopsida; order Ericales; family Ericaceae; genus Rhododendron; species Rhododendron kiyosumense. Next base: position 715,335 of record BPLS01000459.1, on the reverse strand, counting down.
TGGGGCACCGTTCTCCAACCACACATTTACGTGAAACCTACACACTTATTAGCGATTGTGACAAAGGTATGGGACACCATATGATGTACCTATACACTTATATAAGTGATTGTGATGAAGGTATGGGACACCATATGATGTACCTATACACTTATATTAGTGATTGTGATGAAGGTATGGGACAGCATATGATGTACCCATGGAGGTGGGATCCAATAAATTTTTTCCAACCCCCACCTTAACTACCCAAACCATATGATGTCATCAATGATGCACACTTGACTAGTACTTGCACTTCCCCTCCGAAAGGGAAAAAGCATGGACACCCACAACTTCTCCATAAAGTCTCTGGCAGGCTAAGTACTAAGTAGTGGTGTCACGAATCGCCCATCACAATGGGACCAATCTTTCAATACAACCAATGCACTTTTGAGTAACATGACAAAAAGAATGAAAGTATATGTGTCCTTCAATTATTTAGGTCAGTCTTGTAATGGAAACGGGCTGTTTTTAGTATTTGGATGAGGAGTATGTAGAGAGATTTTACCGGCAGAAAGAAAATCGGAAAGGAAAAACAGAAGAATTAAATGAACACTTTCTTCATTTCAATATCTTTTTAATAGGAGTAGTTTTAATTGTTCCTCCTCTTTCCTGAAAGTTTTTGGCAATTAATTCGCGGTTCACTTTTTTATATTTGCAATTATTTTTTCCGCCATTTTCTATATAAATTTACAATGTTATCCGTTCATATGTAAACAGGTTTACACATGAAAAGACGATATTGTAACTTCATCAATGCTAGCGGGATGTAGGGCCGGCTCTGAGCCGAGACGAGTAAGGCGGCAGAGTTAAACCCGTGAATTTTGGATCAAAATAAGCCAGATATGTAATATATATTTAATCTAACACTTATATAACAAATAAGCTAGCTAGCCTAGTAAAAAAGCTTAGTTCCTCTATTTAAGAGAAGCTAGCTAGCCTAGTGAAAAAGGTTAATTCCTCTATCCAAGAGATACATGGTACAAGTTTTAGGGGCCTCTTTTTTTCTTTCCCATATGGATATTTTTTTCCCTCATAAGTTCATCTTAGGTCTCAATAATCTCAAAGCGCGCCGGCCCTGGCGGGATGTATCACTCATCCCGCTCCCGCTTGTAAGGTAAGGAGTACAATCTAGTAAGGCTGCTATTTGGGCAAGCTTTTCTATCCTGGTTCGCTCCCAAAA
>BPLS01000459.1:650775-679113 GCA_019656275.1 Rhododendron kiyosumense | reverse complement strand
CCGATGTTCATATATTTGGCACTCTTAATCTGGAAAACAATTACCTTAGCTTAGTTTAGTCAAATCTAACAAAGAACAAAAAACATAGAATAGAAGCAATGGTCTAACCTATGCAATAAATCTACACACACATGCAATCTAGAGAAGTTCAGATCATTTTACATGCTATAAAGAAAATAAAACAAATATAAGCCAATCTACCGTAGGTAGAGTGTTGTTTTCCTTGTCCACTCATTTTCCCAATCTACAGTTGGTTGTCATTATACTATTGCATGTACACTCATTAAGAAGATGGTAAAAAAATTGGAAAAACTATAGCGTTGCTCAGGCAACTCGAACTTAAAGTCCCCTAATCTGGAAGGGATTTTATAGCGTACATTTGGAAATAATTTGTCAACCCTATATAATTACCCAAAACCTAGCTTTCTAGGTTTTATGGTTTGGAAACTAATAATCACCGATTCTTTGATTGTGTGTTTACCTCCCAAGTATGGACTAAGATTAATTTGTGGCCTTGGGCAGCCTTCCTGTGATCTTGTTTCAAAGACCCATTGCAAAGAAAAATCTCCGAAACTCTATGTACAGGAAAAACGAAGTTTGTATACAGCAAAAACAACCAACACTGTACTTCAAACCAAAGTTTATATGTATACAGGAAAAACAACTCACCTCAATTTGATGTAGTTCCGAAGCAGTTATTGGTGATTTCAGTGGTGTGGTGAGAGAGGTAGAGAAAGTTACGAAGATGAATGGTAAAAGGAATGAATATTTAGGAATTATAGTAAATTACAGTAAACCCCCCTCAACTAACCTGCATTTTCACTTAACCCCCTTCGACTACAAAATCCAACAGTATGCACCCTCTAACTATCCAGAATTGACACTTAACACCCTTTTGTTAGGTCTCCGTAGGAAAAATGCACCGACGGCCATCTCCGGCCACCGGGCGGCTGATCCGAGCAGTCCAAAATTTTTTTTAAAAAAAACCGAGTGGTACGCGGGAATCAACGGCATCCGACGTGCGTAGGTGCTCGATCCAAACACCCCAAGAATTTAATGGGGTGTTTAGCACCCGTAAATCATTGTTGTAGGTTTCCTTCCCAAATATATATTCTAACCCTACCACCCATAGATCTCAACCGTAGAAAAAATGTCTACCGATCCTAGGGTCCAAAAAATAGGAGAAAATTTAGGGGATTTGAAACCTTCCCTGTCATATTATATAGATTTTGTAAATCTAGGATACGGTTTCTCTGTTGTTTGGGGCAGAACAACATACTGTGCGATTGAGATTGTTTCAATCCCATTTCGAGTTCATTTTAATGATCAATTTCGTTCACATTGTAAAGCTCGCTGAATGTTAAAGTCACGTAATATTTAAATTCTATCAGAACCCGAAATAATATGTAATCAGAACATAGTTACACACTTATCTGGGAAATAAATGAGCTCTTGAAGTTATAATCTAGTGTGCCAAGCTCATTTTATTTCCATCTAAATGTGTTCTGACCAAATATCATTCAGGTTCCATATAAACGTTTGTTCTGAAACAAAAATATGCACACACACTAGGGCTCTATTTGTTTGGACGTAAAATGTTTTTCGGTAAAATGTTTTACCTATTTTTCGGTGTTTGGTTGTTGAAAAAATGAGGAAAACATTTTACATGTAAAACATTTTCCATTAATTGGATGAAAATGACTTACCCTTAAATATTTCGTAAGTTATTTTCCGAAATGAACCTGCTGCCTTCAACTACAATTATCACTGCTCAGTTTATTCGATCGTCAGTCCCAACCTACATTCAATTCCAATAATCTCATATCTCTCCACCGTTTAAGCTCCCCATCTCTCCCTCTACATTATTTTGTTGATTTCTGAAAATATTTTCAAGTGCTAACCAAACACCGGAAAATAAAAGTTTGAAGTTTATTTTCTAAAAAAACATTTTACATGATTGTAAAATATTTTCCATCAAAACAAACGGAGCCTAGGACTCCATTTGTTTGATCGCAAAATATTTTCATAAAAGATATTTAGGCCCCGTTGCACTAAAGTTTTTATTTTTTAAGTATTTATTTCTCGCTTTACGAAATATGTCATTACATCACATTTAATTCAAAAATTCAAAAAGTAAATACTTATTTAAAAAATAAGTATTTATTTCCCTTAACAGAACGGCGACTTAACCTAATTTTTGGTGTTTGGTTCACAAAATATGGGCAAAAAACGTTTTTTACTTGTTACTAAAACATTCTATGGGAATGGAGAGGATGACCTGCCCCATAAAACACATATGCAAGTCATTTTACGATGGTGCATCACTGCATCCTCACGAACCAACCACCCTCTTGTTCTGTCACATTAAGGCTCCGTTCCGGAACCGAAAATAAGTGCTTATTTTTTAAAAAAACAATTTCAAGCTAAAAAATAATATGTTTATGCAAATAATTTTCCTAACAATATGAATCTTATTTGATAGATCTTATCGAGATCTTTTATACGGTGCCAAAAAAATAAATTATTTATTTATTTATTTATATTATTTTTTAGTTTGAAAATATGAAATAAGTACTTATTTTTTAAGAAGGTGTTCTGGAACGGGGCCTAAATCTCTTCCATCAGAATTTAACTCTCAAAATGAGAGAGAGAGAGAGAGAGAGAGAGAGAGAGTTGTCATCGAATAGGGAAATTTCCCCATTTATTTTTTGTTAAAATAGTAAATAGGGAAATTTTCTTTGAAAATGTCTAAGCATATAAATGAAAGCAACATTTATTACCATCGAATTATTTTTTGTTAAAATAGTAGCCATGTGATTAGAAAATAAATAAAAAAAGAAAACCTAATTAGTGTTTTCCTTACCAAATCTCTTTCTCTCTCTTTTAGTACTTCTTTCCTCTCTATATCTATCTTTATAAAGTTGAATTGTTTTTAGTTAAAAAATAATAGCCATGTGATTAGAAAAGAAATAAAAAAGGAAAATCTAATTATTGCTTTCCTTACCAAATTTCTCTCTCTCTCTCTCTCTCTCTCTCTCTCTCTCTCTCTCTCTCTCTCTCTCTCTCTCTCTCTCTCTCTCTCTCTCTCTTTTTGTAACATTTTTCTTCCTCTCTCTATGTCTCTCAAACTTGATAAAGATAGAAAAAGGGAGGGAGAGTAAATATTATGAAGAGAGAGAGAGAGAGAGAGAGAGAGAGAGAGAGAGAGAGAGAGAGAGCAATAATTAGATTTTTGTTTTTGTTTTTTTTCTAATCACATGGCTATTATTTTAACAGAAAAAATTCAATAGTGATAACTATTGCTCTCATTTATATGTCTAGATATTTTTAAACAAAATCACTCTGTTTTATAATACAGATTTGAGTTAATATTTTAATATGTGTGGATATTAAAAAAATGAGATTATTATTAGGAGTGCCTTTAGGCACGAGTAATCTGCTAGTATTACAAATATAGAGGTAGATTTAATAAATTTTCCAAAATATGAGATATGTATTAGCATTTTATATGAATATTTTCACCAATTTTACAGTACTATTGCATTCAAATAGGAAATATCCTCTGTGAGATATGAAAATTTAAGGATTTGATAGTTTTTAATTTAATAAATGTAGCTAGTAATAGAATTTTATGTTTATGAGTTTTTTTATCTAGATTAATGATGCTAATTCTTCTTTATAGCAAAAACACTCCATACCTAATTATGCTTTTCATAAATTAACGTATTGCATAAACAGTAACGACTTACCTCAATCTATATATCTAGTTAATGATTGGACAAAAATATACCTACACCTTACCAAGGTTACTTAGGGTTCCTAAAAGTCTCTTCTCTTTTGTTCTAATTTTCTCAAAACTGCCTTCAAAGTCTAAATGATGTGGGATTTTTATGGGTGAAAAATTGAGAATTTTATTAATTGAATATCACAATGTTACGATGTTTTGCTATATATTTTAGCCTTTAGAAATTAATGTTGGTATCCTTGTATTTCAAAGGTTACCACTATTTGATTATTTTTTCCAAAATACTAGAGGAGACGAGCCTATATATTTTAATTAGAAATTTATTTATTTTAATATAATTGTAAAATTTATTTTTTCTTCTTGTAGAGGCGTTCACCCCTACTGGCTTCTCCCTGGCTCCATCCCTGCTCCCACATGGGCCACATCATATGGCATGCTAAGGACATTTATGATTGATGTGTGGTACCGAATCTTATCCCTATAAGTAGGAGTAATTCAAAACGTAATCTTATCCCTGTATCCTCCCCTCCACAATGATTGACAAAAATCTACGTCGATTGTCCCTGTACCGAATCTTATCTTTGTTCTTAGGGAATTTCTTTATGAGTGTTGATATAATTCATGACTCTTAGTCCATGAAATTGAATATGAAAGGTAATGAATGGTCCCTATTCACATTACAAGAATTATGGATCCTAGCATTTTTGTTCTTTTATTGTTGGTAAGGGTTCCGAAATTTTGAATTGTACAGGGGTTTGGTTTTTTAATCTTCAGATTTTCTGAAAATTGGGCTCATGGTTTTGAATTTGAGGGCTGGCTATTGGGGTTGGGGAGGGCAGATGAGAAGGGGTCACAAAATGAGATGGATTGTCCCCGATTAGTTTTTCCCACCTCAAAACTCATTCATAATTTATACCCCCTTAGCCGGATAAGAGGATAAAACTATGAAGGGGGATGAACTATGGAGGAGGAACAATCTGCATCCAAAGCAAGCCAAACTTGTCAATTCAAAGCCGTATATTCCCGGATGAGCTATGGAGGGGAGCTTTAGCTGCATCCAATCGGGCCCTTAAAGGATGGTGAAAAAAATTACTATTCTCTTGTAAAAGTGTGATTCATTGTTCATGCACTGTAAATAACACACGTGCTCAAATAGTATAGATTCCATCCAAATGTTTAATAAAAACTAGCATAAAGTCCGTGCATAGTAGATCTAAAGACCCAAATAAATAAGAAGCGACATTCTGCTCGTTCACAGATTTATATTTAGCCATTCAAAAACAAACAATTTAAAATACTGAGAGTATTTGTTCAATCCCATTAACTAAAAACGTCAAACAATCCAATTAGACGGCAATCCCAAAAAACTATTAGTAGACATGTTGATACGCTCTCCACATGCAGTTTTGCACTTTTTGTAGGCATCCTATATAAATAAGAATACGCTTTCCACAGTCTTGCGCTTTTTGTAGGCATCCTACATAAATAAGGAGAACACATCGTAGTTTATGATCAATATAAAATTATTGTTAAATGTAATACGTATATACACTCTGAGACTAGTCAACATTCAACACAAATGTCACTGAATAGATAGAGTTTACTTCATCTGGATTTTTTAGGCACTATAACTATAAATGTATATGCTGGCTTTGTGTAGGATGCTATATAATTTTGAATCACTTTCAATCCATTATCCTGCAAGAATGAAAAATGAGAAGTCTATAAATGCATAGACTAGCTCTGTGTAAGATGCTATATAAATAAATATGTTTGGTTTTAAGGAGTTCACCTTTGATTTCATTTTTTTTTTTGAAATCAATATGTGGATAGCAGAAGACAAACTCTGCCCAAGTATTCTTGAGGGTGAGTTTTATTGAATCAGTGGAGTCTTTTATCATCATCTTCGCATCATACCTTTTCACACAAAATCACAAGATTTTAGATGCTATATGTGGGGGTTCGGATTGTCGGGATCTAGACAGCACTCCTGATTAGGCTCCTTTTTGCTCCACCAGAGGACCTGCAATAAGTCACTAGGGCGGTGACTGCCCAGTGACCCTCCGACGATCAAGTTAGATGTAGGGAGAGTGAATCAGATCTAGGGTTAGGGTGAAAATGGCCTACCTCTCACAGTGAGCATCCCTTCATATTTATAGACCTAGGTTTTCTTGGCCTTCAAGCCAACGCGTGGAGATCACGCTCTGATAACCGCTTCGGGCGACGTCATTCATGACGTAGGGAATAAAACGGTTACGGAGCGCATGACCTGATCCAAATGATTGCCGTTATCATGAATCTGACAAGGGCCCCATCCATCATAACCGCCTCGATCCAATATCTCGGATGACCCTGAAACCGAAGCGTGGACCCGGGCGAGATACCATACCAGGAACCAGAGGAGATTAGCACTCTTCGGCCCTTCGGCCAATCCTGCCGAGATGCTGGTTCCTGTATGCGGCTGGGTTACCGACACGATAATCGAAGCCACCACACTATACAAGACATGGCCATGAAAAGAAAAAAATTTGCTTGAAAGGAAACATTTTTGCTCACAGATTGCATGGCCATAATCGACACTAATCGACCTAGGCATAAACAATCATGAAACATAAATAAGATACACAACTATTCATGCATCATATAGAATGAATTACCCGGTTACGTCAATCTAGTTATCCCAATTAGTAATTAAAATCCCACTAATCCATATTATAACAAAGAATGACCCAGAAATATTAAAATCCCACTAAAAATGACTCAGAAATTAAAAAAAACCAAAATTTAGCCAAAACCCAATAGATTTTTGGGAATAGGCTATCATAAGTTTTTTTTTTTTTTTACTTCTAATAATAACAAAGAACATTGTACGTGGAACTCAATTTGAGATTCATGTCACGTTAGTACTCACCAAAATTCTAGGAACCCAAATTGAATCATGATAACTTGTAGAAAAATATACAATCCAAAGGCGATTACCATTTAATTTGGACGTGTATTATTTAAGTTTGGCACACCAATCACTTCATGGACAGTTTCCCCTAGAGTTGGCACGACATTTTTTCAGCTGTTAAAATAGAAACAATCATGAAACAGGACTAATTTACACAACTATCCATCACGCGAATTTTTTTCCCCAATTACATTCATTAAACACATAACGAACCATCCAAAAAACAGTAATGGAGAACGGGGCCTTAAAGGTGTTTACAAAAAACGAAAATAGTTAGCTAGAGTACTGGAATGACTTTGAGTTAGTCATTTGCGGCAAACCCGCAGCCCGCGATAATCTGCAGAAAAATAATTAGAGCATGGCTTTGGAAAATCAACTCTGGTGCGCCCACTGATGAGTTCATGGATTTCACAAAACTATTAAATGGTTGGGTATAAAAAAAATAAAAATAAATGGTATAGAAAGAAAACGCAATTACGTGCAGAGTGTTTGGTGTTTCGAGATGACAAAATCTTCTCGCGCAAGATGCATGATCTTACACAGCGTGCTTCTTTCGCCATTTCGAATTAGAGTGTTTGGGTGTTTAAATCTACTGTGTGCATATATAGCACGGGAAATCAACTCACACACCTTGAAATTGAATAAATTGACTCGTCCTTCGTGTATGGCGTGTGAAAAGAAAAAAAAAAAGAGTATTGACACATAAAAATACAAATTAAATCAAAGAGGCTTACCCCAAAATTGGAAAGATTGTTTAGCCGTCCCACCGTATGCGGCCTGATTCAGTCTCTTGACACAATTTTCTTGTACTGTGAAAAGTAAATTAAAAAGAGAGACGTAGAATGAATTAACAAACAAAAGTATCTGTTTTTTGCAGAATTCGTATTCCAAAAATTGATTAGAGAGAGCTAAAGTACCTATTATCAGTGATTACCGGCCGGAAAGAGAGAGAGCGCACGGGAATTAGAAAATAGCAACAGAGATTTGTTTAGCTAAAAGGAACAATTATGGAAAGAAGAGAAAGATGATTGCTTGGTTTCCATTTGAAACTGAAGCAATTTTACTGGTGCAATTACGTATGGAAGAATTATGGAAAGAAGAATTACGTATGGAAGAATCAAGCAATTACGTACTGGAGCAATTACGTATGGAGCAATTATGGAAAGAAGAGGAAGATTTTTTTTTTTTTTTTTTTAATTTTTTGAATATGTAGGTGCCACGTGTCGCAACTACATTCATCCTTACTAACGTCAGGTGTCGCAACCATGGCCCTTCTCACTTACCATGACTTTTGTTTAATATATAGTACAGAGTAGTGGCTCCGTTCAAGTTTTAAAAATAAGTCATTGTTTCTTGAAAAGTAGCTTATTTTGTGAGATAGTCGTGACCTATCTTAGGAAGCGGAAATAAGTATTTATTTTTTAAGAAGAAAATGTAAAACACACTCTGAATAGTATAGATTCCATACAAAGTCTAAAATAAGAGAGGAAATAATTTAAAATGGAGTAGATACAAACTATTTTACCTAACAGGAACAAAGAATAGTTTTTGTAATTGAGTGCGTTTAGAAAATTTTAAAATAGTAAACTCAATCTCTTTTTTTTTTTACCAAAAGTTGAGAGGTTGTATTCATCCAAAGATTCTTATGGGGGCAAGTTGGGAGTCCACAGATCGGACACTTTAACAGAAAGAACGTATAAGCGCATAGATGTGTCGCTCTACAGAATGACAAGAAACCCCCCCAAAGGAGGACATTATTAAAACAAATAACAAATAAAAGAAGTACCGCCGAGACATTCGCCGTCACTCTTTTGCAACCATCTTGACAGACTCGTAACCACCACCTCTACTTCACAAAATAGGAATACGTCGTTGGGAGGTGGTCGCCTAACAAACGCGATAGACGGCGTCAAGTCACAGATCTAAGAAGATGAAGGCTGAGAATAGTGTTGGACAACATCTTATCCGCAACCACTAAAACCGAAGCCCTAGGACGTCGCTGAAAATGATTTGGCTGAAAAATTTCCAATGGGCGCTTGAACTTCAGTCGCGGGATTGAGAAAGAAGACGGTTCGACGGTGGGAGAAAAAGAACAAAGGGAGAGAGATTGAAGGGGAAGGATCCCTCCTCTCCCACCGCCTAAGAAGGGGGGAGGGGAAGGGCTATTGGTAGCTAGAATTTGAAGATTTTTAGAGAGAGAGAGAGTCAAGAGAGAAAAAAAAAAAAAAAAGTGGGCATGTATTTCAAAAAAGTAAACTCAATCTTTACTTCTCAAAATGAGTTACATGCATTTCAATTACACTTATAGATTGAAAAATATATACATGGATAGTGGGCATGTAAAAAGATAATATATGTATACATATTCTCTAAAAAGGGAATTCATATTTACACTATTTTTTGCTATCTACGTTCTCTTTTTTATCTTTTAGCAAAAAAAAAATACACATATTTCCAACACTAAAAGAGAAAAAAGAAAATGTAAATAAAAAAAAGTGTGAATATCAATTTCCTTTTAAAAAATTCAAAAAAGATAGAACACATGCATGGCTATAATTCGGTATGTACACGATGACATACCTTTTCCTTTTCTTTTTCTTGTAATTCGGTATGTAATTGTCCAGGAAGTTTTGGATAGGTATTCGTTAGAAATTTCGGTATGTACAGGATGATATTACCTAATGAATACAATAGTCTTTTCTTCTTTTCAATTCTCTATGTGAATGTGTATCAATTAAAGATCTATTTCATACCAAATAAAATCAGTCCAAAATTATTCATTTTAGTGTATTTGTTAGAAATTAGAAAAATAAAATAAATAAAACAAAAATTATGAAGGGACACTTGTAGTATCATAGCTCTCCTTACGAAACGTAGATGTCCCCTGCTGTTATAAAAACGGGCAAGCGTCAGTCAAGTGTTAATTCAACCCGTTCGTTCCAGTTTTAGATCATTTGTGGCCTCTTCTCGGATTCATAATAATGATTGAAGCCGTTCACTTTTTAGAGTTTGTCAAAAACAATGACCACGTCAAAAATTACATTGATCGGATATCGTTCGGCAAGATTTCTTAATGCATTAAGTTTGTAAGAAAAAATGTGCAACACTGGATTACAACCCATTTGACACAATTTTCTGAAGATAAATGCATTTTGAAATCATACCAAACAATATCCAATGAACGTGATTATGGTGAGGTCACTGTTCTCGACGAGATTTAAAAAGTGAACAGTTTCGATCATTGTTGTGAGTCCGGTGAGAGCCTACAAGTGGTCAAAAACAGGACCAACAGGATGAAGTAACACCTGGCTGGACCCTTGCCCTATAAAAACTACTCCTATATAAATCCACTCTAATCTCATCTCCATCGTCTAATCCCTCTCTAATCTCATCTCCATCGTTTTCTCCTCCACCTACTCCAATAATCCTTCTCTGGTCTCATCTCCATCGTTTCCTCCTCCACCGCAGCGACATAGCACCCGAACGAACTATTAACCAGAACATTCGGTCGATTTCTGCTTTCCCATCTTACCAGGTTCAGAGCCAAAGGGAGTTTCCTAATCCAGATCTTGCTTGGAATAGGCATACGGCATACCAAGAGGTATGAAATCTATTTCTCTTCGCAGTCTATTTGTGTTTGTGTGTGATTATGTTTTGGTAAATGTCATTTTTGTTCACCAAAAACCCAATGTACAAGAAGGACGTAGTCCTTAAACAATGAAAGAACCCAAAGCTGCTAGAAGGAGCAACAAAGAAACAAAGAGAAACAAAAACAACTAGCCCAACATCAGGAAAGGAAAAAAAAATCAAAACTTTGAGGGAGAATTAAGGAAGAATCCCCATCTCAAGCGTATCTCCTTGTTGGCTGCAGTTCTAGAATGATCCTTCGACGAACAAACCCTGGTGGCCCTAACACCAGCTGTGATTGCTTGAATCAGCATATTTGCAGACTTCACACCCCTACCAAACACCCATAGGTAGTAGATTGCAGCTGAAAAAAGAGAGTTTAATTACCTCAGATTGAAAAGACTTTATGGCTGCAAAAAGAGATAGCCCAACCCAGCTTAGGATTCCAGTTACTATCCTCTGCTGGTCCAAACATTTTAGAAGCATAGATTCCCACACTTCTTTAGCAAAACCACAGTCGAAAAAGAGGCATTGCTGAGATTCAAGGGCCTGTGCACACAACACATAATTTGGATCCACATTCATGCCCCAAGTTCGTAACCTGTCTTTAGTAGTAAGTTTCTCCAAACAACAAAGCCAACAAATAAAAGTCCATTTAGGTACCCTACCGGAAAACCATACCACTGAAGTCCACGGCATCTTCACCCCAGGAGATCTCATAGCCTTCCAAGTTCCAAGTGGTCCTCATACAAAAGGAATTCAAGTAATTTCATCATCCTTTTCAGAGTTAGGCATGAAAGAACTTGGGAGTATTAGCCATAATTTGTTGAGTAATTCTGTTCCGAGGCCTAGGCCAACGCCAGCTATTATTCACTATAATTGAACTGACCTTAGCAGTTAGGGATTAGGGATGGCAATCTCGACCGAACCGATGGGTACCCGAACCGTAACCGATTTTTTTCCCCGAACTATAACCGAAAAATTCCCCGTTGATGCGGATATGGTGGAGGGTAGGAGATAACCGAACGGGTTCGGTTCGGTTACGGTTCAGCTGATAACCGAACCAATCCCCGAACCGAACCGAATCAAACCGAAACAAGTTATTTACAAATATACCCCCGTATATATATAAGTTTGTATCAGTTAGGGTTTTTCTCATTTTGTTTCTTTCTCCACGCCACACCCAGAGTCTCCACTCTCTCCAGACTACTCCACACCCAGAGGCGATTTAGCTAGGTTCAGGCGAATCTCTCTCTCTCTCTGGACTCTCATCCATGTCTCTGTACCCTACATATATATGTAATACTTCTGTGTTTAGGGTTCACTCCCCGCAGCCAAGACCTCAAACCTACCCCATCCTCTCCTCTTCAACCCCTCACGGCCTCACCCATCCGATGTTCGTCGATCATCACGGCCCTCCGCCGTTCATCGTCGATCTCGTTCTCTCTCTCTCTCCCTCCCTCTCAGGGCATCCATGGAAGCAGAAGCAGTGACATTCTCGAAGAGGAGAAAAGGGGTTTTCAAGAAAGCTGAGGAGTTGGCTGTACTTTGCGATGTCAATGTTGCTCTCATCGTGTTCTCCGCCACCGGAAAGCTTTTCCAATTTGTATTCTTATTATTATTTAATATAGTCTTTTACTGATTGTTGATGGCAAATGTGTTTGTGAATGCAATAGTTGTTTTGGTGGATCTGATTGCTCTCAATTTTCACCTAATCTTGTTCTCAATCTGGGATGTCATTCGGTTATCCAATCGGTTCGGGGATTACCCGAACCCCGTTTGGTTCGGTTATGGTTTAGTCCTTATTTCCCCGTTCGGGTATCGGGGCGGATACGGGTAGCCTTTCGGTTTCGGGGATCGGGTACGAAAATTCCCATATCCGCCCCGAATGCCATCCCTATTAGGGATTGCCCCAAATGAAACACAACTGCCTCACCAAGGGTCTTATAGAGTGGACCCATAGGGTGCCAATTATATATCAAGCCAGACCCAAGTACTCCGACCATTACCAACCATATGGTTCATCATTCCTTGAGCCAAAACACTTGGCTTTAACAGCTTCCTCGTAGTCCACGATGAATCAACAGGACTATTCATAATTTTTGTAAAGATTGTACCCTAGACTTTTCCAAGCTTTACTGATATAAATTAAGAACTTTTGTAATGAAACATCTCGATTGTCAATGATAGTACTATGTACGTTGGAATCCCATCAGAGATAAGAATCCAATCAGGAATTAATGCTCTGTAATTAGCAATATATGCACCTGCAATTCATTTACTCCCCACCTTCCCTCATTACTACTGATTTCACGAGGTATTTATGGAGGAATAACCACCGTAGAAAAAGAGAACAGTATGGAGCATGTTCTCTCACATATACAAAACAATTTTTCATAGTTTGGTTCTATAGTTTCCCCATAATATAATGTTAATATTTGCACAAGTATTCTGAGTGCAAGGAAAATAAATCGGTTCTTGAGTTCACTTGGCTACACAAATGTGAACTAGAAGGTCATTGTATATTGGGGAAATAACACCATCCAACCCGCGAAGTATATAACATCATCCAACCCGGTGTAGAAGTGGGTGATTCTGCTTGTCTCAACCACCCCACAGGCATTTCTAAACTCTTCTCTATTGCTATTTGTGCATGTTATTATTGATTATTGGATTGGTTGCTACGTTTTTTGTGAGCATATTCGTATTGATCTAACAGAATATCCTATTATGACGAGATTAAAAGAATACATCTAAATATTTTCAACAACTATAAGAAAAGTCATCATTGGTATTTCTCAGACAAGATACATTAGAGATACCAATGGGTTTTAACCCTAAACAAATCGGATCCTAGACGTATCGCAAGCTTTTCAACATAATGTGCGGTTTACATATGGGTTTCGGTAATGGGACTGATTTGATTACAATTTGATTGGTGTGTTTTTGAATAACTCAGGTGTCCGGGCCAGTTTACGCGCACCTTGACTAATCCTGGGACCCAATCCAACCGCCCAATTGCGATTTTGATCAGTGCATTGCCTCGTTTATCATAAGATTTTTAAAATACTTTACTGTTTACATATGGGTTTGGATATAATGGGACTGCTTTGATTTCCATTTTGATCATTGCATTGCCATCTTGAGTTGAATAGAGCTTTACGTTTCCTCAGATAAAGCATACTTACACATCAAATGGCGAGCGATCTGCTCATGCCAGAAGAAATCATAGATGAGATTCTCGTTAAATTACCGGTCAAGTCTTTATTGCGGTTCAAGTGCGTTTCCAAGTCTTGGTGTTCAATTATAACAAGCCATGGTTTCATGCTGAATCATCTTCGTAACAGCGAAAAGGAGGAGAATGGTAGCCTTTTAGTTTACAACGTTAACTTTGATGCCCAAAGGTACTCTTTCGCTGTGTACCCCGATAAAACCCTCACGGTGCCCGTATTTGAATATCTTGATCTAAACATGAAATCAAAGGCACATCTATTAGGTCCTTGTAAAGGCATATTCTGCATCGAGAACTTATTTCAGAATCTTGCCCTTTGGAACCCAGCAACTAGGGAAATGAGAGCTCTTTCGGTCCCACACCTAAGCATCACCTATCGTAGTTTTATTGAGGAACATAAGCATGTATTTGGATTCGGGTTTGATCCGGTTACTAACGACCATAAGGTGGTTTCGATCGAGATGGTTTGGATGGAATCCGAGACGAGAGATATTATCCATTTCCCTTCTCCCATGTCATGCCACCGCAAAGGCGCAAACACGTGTCGATATATTTCATGCGTGATGATTCTTGGAGAGAGTTCACGGGCGATTTTCCAAAATGTTTCCAAAATCCGTGAAACAATTAGGTTGAGTAGTAATATATCAATTGAACTGAAACATGTTTATGATATACAAACATATCATCTAAGAGATACAATGGCACGGGCAATGCTCTAGTGATTATAAAAACAAAAAAATAAAATTTGGCTCCTAAAAATAGTTTACTCCACACTCTGGAAACATAATAAGCCCCCAAAAGAATTAATACTCCATTACACATGCATTTCAACAAACACCCCACAGGCAACTTTCAAATGAACAAATCGAAACATCAGATTAACAAAAGAAATTCCCATATCGTAACACCTGGAGAACATAATCTGTGTTGCCTGTATTAATACAAACATTTGATGAACAAAAGAAAATGCAAGTATTATACAGTAACCAACTAATTCTACAACATGTAATGGTTTTAGAGACCAAACATATTGGTTGCAAAAGCCAAAATTTTAGTTGCCAAAGAGAATATGGGAGTCTCTTTTGAGAAAAAAGGAAGAGAGAATGTGGGTGCAATATTCCATGGTTGGAAGGTTTGTGCTTAAAACATGGTTCGAAAAAGTCAAAAATCACTTTTAGAGACAAAATTATGGATTTGTTGCTAATGGGGTGAGCATTAGGGACCTTGCAAAAAATTTGGTCCCTAAAGGCCTTGCAGATTTGGTTCCCAAAGGTCCACTTTGTTGCTAAAACCTCTTTTAGCTACTAATAAATATGGTCCCTAAATGAGTTACTCTTTATCTACCAATTTTATTAGAATAAATATTTGGTAGTGATAGGTGCGTGATATCTTGGATATGAGCGCCTAAGTAGGGCGATTTAGCGCATTAGAGACGCATTTTATTCCTATTTCCACTTGATGCCGTGCTTTGCTTTGGTTTTGTGTTTTTTTTATTTTCACAGGTAATAAGGTGGTTTTAGCGCCAAGGTTGGAATGAGTGGTTTCGAGGCCGGTTCATACGTTGCCGGGATGCCAAAGCGGAGGCGTAATTGTCGGGTGACGTCGTTTGCATGTCGGATGGTCAAAACCCATGCAAGGATCGAAAGATGGCCACTGTAGCGGGCGGTATGCCGGTATCGATACTATCGTGGCATGTATCGATACAATAATGAGTTGCAAGAGTGATCCAAAGGCTAACAGGAACTTGGGCATCGATACACCAATTCCCAGAATCGATGCCGGCGGCCACAGCAGAATAATCGTTGTGTTTTTCTTTCTATCGATGCCGGCGGAAACAGGGGAATAATCATTGTTTTTTTTCTTTCTTTATTCCGAATAATTGGGGTTTTTATAAATACTCCAGAGAACTTTGTTTTTAGGGTTCGTACTTTTTATTAGCAGCTTTCTTTTTACGTTCTTTCTTTTCAGAGCTCTTTTCTTTTGAAGCATTCAAGTTTTATTCAAGAACACATCTTCCGGTAACTTATTTTACGTTTCTTTCTTAATTAAAGTTGCTCGTGGATCTTAGTTTAGTTTTAATCTTTTGTTAAAATTAGATTTCCAGCATGAAGCAAGTTAAGATTTATTTCGCTTTTTGTTTAATAATGTGTGAGTAGTCATTTAGGTAGAGTCGCGGGGTGATTAGTACACCGTGGCTAGTTCGGGCACTGCTCCTTTTATCGAACAATGAAAAAAATGATTTTTGATTGGAAAATACTTCCCGCGGACGAACCTGGGTATCGTCGGAGCCTATGTGAACGGGGGAATGGGGTTCAAAACTCGTTCTTCGCTGCGCGTGGGTATACGGCGACCATAGGATTTCGCATCTTGTGGGGTATCTTTTTGTATCTAGAATTAAACGTTCTTAAGAACTCCAAATAGAGCAAGTTGATCCGAACTAGCTACAAGTGCTATAAACCCTACGACTGTACCTTCTTTTAATTATTTGAAAAGTACAATCAATTTCTAGGTTTTAGTTCATCTCAAAATCAAACGACAATGGGTGGCTACCTAAGAGCCCGTTAAATTAAAACAACCCGAGTTTTTAGTCAGCACACATCACCGTCTCTGTGGATTGACTCCGGACTTACTGGATATTGTGCTACGACGGTCTCTGCCCTACGCTTGGGGCAACCCATTATTTTAGGACTAAGAAATCGTCTAGCAGGTAGCAAAAACATTTTCCTAGCTAAAATATTTGAATGTTAATAGAAACACCATAGAAGCCTACAATTAAAAAGGTTTCAAATAGATGAGCAAAAAGATGATCAAAACCCTCTAAAGAGTGATTTTCCAATTAACGTTCATCATTCCATTATCCCCAGGGAAAGCGAAATACAAACAAGGCTCAATCTTTTATCTAACAAAAAAGGCTCAATCTAGATCCAAAGGAAATATTGCAAAAAAATAAGCCTACAACTATTTGTGAGCCACTTTTAGATCTCCGAAGAACATCAGTCCGGCATTTTCTTGCAAAACAAAAAAAAAAGGTCACAAAGCACAATCCAATCACCGAAAGGAAAAATATAAGGATCAAACACTTATACAATTTTTGGCAATTAAATCCCACATCATGCATGCATGCCTGTTTCTTTGCTGCAAATTTTTATAATCTCTTAACAATTGTAGATCGCCTGCTTGAACAAACAAAAATACAGCCATTAAGCAAAATCGTGTGAATCAAAGGCTGAAACGATCAATATAATTATACGGAAGTCTAATTTCAATTTTGTTTGAGAATGTAAGAGCAGCAACAAAGTCAAGAGGAATAAAAGCACGGCTTGCTTAATTACAATCCACCACAAGAAAACAAGATCCTCCCGTTTGCCTCGAACGCCATCCCTACACACACACACAACCCCCCCAGCCGGCCGGCTAAAAGAAACCCAAATCACGATCCTATCAATGCACTCTAAAACCATCAATCATTTCAACGAATGAATCTCCGTTATTCTTCAGATCTCGGCGGCCAAGTTTGTAGCCATTCCTTTCAAGACTGATAGTTTTTTTTTTTTTTTCCTGTTGGCAACAAGAATTTTATTATTAACTCAACAAGATTTGTAAATAAATAAAAAATCTTGACAATGGGTACATAGATCAAGGGAAGAGCCTAAAAAATTCCCAAGAGAGGGGCATAACTTCAACTAGCTCAGAGTCTAGCGAAATGCAGGAAGGAAGAAGTAAAGAAGTGAAAAGAAAAAAAGAAACAAACTACTAGAAGTAACCAGTTGCAAGGGAACCACAAAAAATATATATTAGTCAGGCCAGGAGAATAAGATCCAATAGCAAATGTAGCAGCTTCAGTACCAGCAAAAATAGTTGAAAGGAATTGAATAATAATACCAATAATCAATCACGAAAATGAGGGTGAATATATATCTATATATATAACTAATTGATAGAGACCGGGGGAGTTGTAAAAACCCAAAATTTAAAACCCTAACAGAAAAAGTCACATTTCTCGAGAAAAAAAAAATAGTAAAAGACATTGATTATTGGTTGACGTGTGTCCAAGAAGAACGAGTTCGTAGTATATTCTTCACACATAAACAATAATGAACCTGATTTCTGGTTGACGTGTGATTCCTCTCTTCCTCACACACGGACACAGTAATCTTTAGAGGGACAATTGCTGGAGTAAAATTTATTTAACCTTAAGGCCTAGTTTGATAACCGTGATAGATGAATGAGATTCGTAAGGAGATGGGATTACGATTGGGATTGGTAATGAGATGGGATTGTTAATGAGAAGGGATTGATAATGAGTATATTTGTTTAGAATTGGAATTGGTAATGAGAAGGGATCGGGATTGGACTACAAATACCAAGTCCCAGGGATATTGCTAATACCCCCTGGCCCCGTTTGATAACGGGTTTGGGAGTTGGGATTGGAGTAATAATCCCATGGGATTATTGGTAACAAAAAAAGGTTCGGACTATTAGTCCGTTGGGATGCCGAATCGGGGGATTAGGGGTATTAGCAATACCCCGTGGGACTTGGTATTCGTAGTCCGATCACAACCCATTCTCATTACTAATCCCTTTTCATTACCAATTTCTTCTATCAATCCAATCCCATCATCTAATCTCATCTCAAACAAACATGATATTAATAATCCCATCATCTAATCTCATCCCAAACAAACATACTCATTATCAATTCCTTCTCATTAATAATCCCATCCCATTTCCAATCCCAATCCTAATCCCATCTTCTTACGAATCCCATCTATTTATCCCCGTTATCAAACGGGGCCCCTATGGGTTGGATTGTTCATCCCATGGGACTACCAATCCGGACCAATTTTGGAAACCAAATACAGTATTACTAATACCATCACCTTAGCAATCCAATCCCAACCTCTAATCCGTTTATCAAACGGGGCCTAAAGGAAGAAAAAAAAGAAAAAGAAAAAAAGAAGACTAGATTACCTCTTTGCGATTGAGTGGAGACTTTGGTGCGCAATGTGTTATAAATAATTTGTAATCTTCTAGAATAATGTAAAATGAGTATTTAAATATCTAAGTTTAAAATAATTAGAAGTGTGTAGAAGTAATAATTACACTAGAAGATATTTGTATGGAAATGACTAGATAATTCTAGAGGAAGCATGAAAGATATTTGTAATTAATTAAGCACATGGGTTAAAACTAGAAAAATCTAAAAGTTAGGAGATCTTTGTAATGCACATGTGCTTATCTCTAGCTAGACAATTCTAGAGAATTCTATGTTGGTGGAAGTGCTCTATAAATAGAGCATTGTTGTACTCACTTTGATGCAATGAAAATCTACTAAAAGCCTTTCACAACTTGTAACATCTCTTACCTATCCTTTCTTTATAAATCCCACACTCTTGTCCAATTTACTTCAAAATCTAACCTAGCACCCCAACACAATGTTCATCGCTCGTTCCATCAGACCTCCGTGGCCAGAACCCGTGAATCGTGATGTCCTGTGGTGGTGAAGTAGAGCAATGGTTGTTCAGGTCAAGGCAATAACCGTTGGGCCAAGTCAGAGACAAAGTGAACATGGCAATGTGTTCTTGCCCATGGGTTTTGAAGAGGATCAACAGACAAAAAAAAGCATATATACCAAAACGATTTCAACCTTCTTCATCCTCTCTCTCTCATTCTCTCTCTCTAGAGTTCTCTCTCTAGAGCTATCTCTCTTTCTGAGAAATGTGTGCTACAATACTCTATTTCTTCTTTATAAACCACCTATATATTCCACCACCACACTCTCAAATTGTATTAGGCTAATTAATTATGTATGTATGACCAGAAAAAGTGATGACTAAATCAAGGATTCATGAGAGATGACAACGGAAGGTGGTAGCTAGGGTTAGTAAATGAGTTTGGCTTAACTCAGCTCGTTAACATTCGGCTCGTTAACGTTCGGCTCGGCTCATTTGAGCTCGTTAAGCAAACGAGCAGAGTAGAGCTCGACTCTTTTGACAAAACCTAGGCTCGTTAAGGGAGGCTTGGCTTGATTAAAAAGGCTCGTTAAGTAAATGACTAAACTCACGGCTCATTAAGGGCTCAACTTGATAAGGCTCGAGCCAGGCTCGGCTCGTTTACGGTAGCTAGAGCTAGTAATGTACAATTTAAATAGATGGAGAAGCTAGTTTAGTGATTATGCATGATTTGTAGCATGACATGCATGCATGATACATGTGCATCACGTATGAAGATCAGATGAACCAGCATGATAATGGGGTATGCATGCAATTATAGCAACACTGCTTTATGCATGTCACCGAAGTCCATGGTAAAATATGGGTTTCCACTCATGACTTCACATATCTGGATCAGCGCAGTCAATTAATTAATTGTGATACAGACAAGGTTGGTTTGCTGAATCGGTGATCAGGGATTCAAGGGAATATTAATAATGTATTGTATTATTTGATCGAACATTTTTATGGTAAAACATACAAGCCACCCACCAACACCGATCACTGCACATCTCCCATCCCACCCTAACTAGCCTGGCCTCTTACTTATTACATATGTGAGGGGAGGGTGTGATTAATTTTCACATGTATTGGAGTAATTAATTAATTAATTTGGTACATGCACATCAATCAACAACTTATCGATGAGCTGAAAACTCAAGCTTAGCTGCGCTCGCGAGCTATACATTTTAGTTTTGACATTGGTTTGCCAAATGGGCAAGGAAATAGGATTTTCCTCCACATTGAAGCATTGTCAATTTCGCTTGGGGACGTCGCGTGGGCCGGAATTGGAGAAGACACCAGAGGAGGAATCGACGGCGGGCAAGAAGCAACTCCAGTTAGGACTTATGTTCTCTATATTTCTCAGGGCTAGTAGTTCTCTATATTTCTCAGGGCTAGTAATTTACAGTTTTTTTTTTTTTTTTTAATTATTGTTATGCCTTTGATCATCTTATATGTACTGATTTTGAGGATTCAATATAAGCTTAAATTTGGTAGATGAACTTCAATTGAGAAATGTTGATGTTGGTTTTCATATATTATGTTATGCCTTTGATCATCTTATAATATATGAAAACCAACATCAACAATTATTTGCTCTCTTATATGTACGTAATTGTGTGTCATCGATCACCCATGCACCTTCTTCTGTATGAATTAAAGCAAGCAATTCATTAGTATATATGTGTCTGGAAGAGAGCAAATAACAATTAATTGAAACAAATATTAATTGTTTCTCTTTCATTTGGGGAAGGGGATGGGGGAGGTTTTTTTCTCATGTTTAGGTTTCCACCCACAATCATTGAATGATAACTTTATCGATTAAAAAATAATTTTGCTAGAAATCTAGTTTCAGCTTCAAATCCAAAAAATGATCTTGGATAAGAAATTGTGCATGTTATTTGTTGTTACAGAAATTGTTACGCAACCCCTACTATTTTTTATTTTGTTGGCAAGTAATACCTAGTATATTGTTGTGCGCATTTGTTAAAAAATGAACTGAATTTTGTATATTTTTTTCTAATAATTTGATTTTTTTTTCATATTATTTGCACTGAATTAGTCATACAAAATCACAGTAACTGAAAATTCACTCAAAATTGGCAATAAGTAGATCTTATATTTTCGACACAACTGATTTAAAATCTTGCATCCGCCTTTGCATTAAAGCAAGAAAATTACAAACAAAAAAAATACAAAGCACTCTAACACAGAAAATAGATTTTTTTTTTTTTTTCCTAGTTTGTGTTCTTGACAACTCGATGGCCTGTCATTAGCATTTTCCTTAGTTAATTTAGACATATATTCTGTTCTTGACAGAGGGATCACCCTTTCAAGACTGCTAGACGTTGAGGGCCCTAAGCAAGCTCAAACCATTCTGTTATATAATCATTTTCAAATTGAATTGAATAATAAAAATTGGCTCGAGCTTGCTTAGGATCTCAACGTATAGGACCGATTCTGAAAGGATCACCTCTCTGTAGGAAATTCCGGAATCCTACCAAGCAGTTTTTGTTTCGTTTGGAGGGTTGGATGATCTTGCCCTTTAGTTATTCCTCGGTTTTATTTATGGTTCTAGTTAGGCATTGCTTATTGCATGTATGTATGAATTGTTTCTTCCAGTTGGCTTTTCGCCAACTATTTTGCTTTTATGATGATTCGTGAAATTTTACAACCTCCCCTTCTCTCCAGACTCCATTTGGGTTCCCGTTTTGGCGGGGCAGGTGCCCGCGTCCTCCTTCTCCTCCTCCTCCTCCTCTCTCTCGTATTCAACACAACCAAGGCGACGTCGGACTGGACCACACAATGGCATAGCTGAACTGCTGGAAGAGGGAAAACAGCAGAGGAGAAATGGAAAAACAGAGCGGCAAGCAAGGGTTGGAGAAGAAAGAAAAGATCAGAAACACAAGGAGAGAGAGAGATAGAGAGAGATTCTCGCTTCAGCTGCAAAAAAAAAAAAATTTGACATTTTTGCTTCAAGGAGGATTAATAGTGTAGTGGCCCGAATAAATGGGGCTCTGTACCGACCCCGAAGACATTACCCAGGAGTCCGTACCGACCCCGAGGACATATTACCGAAGGCTCCATGCGGACCTCGAGGACATATTACCGAAGGCTCCGTACCGACGTCCGAGCATAGCACCGAGGGCTCCCGAGCAAGCCTCCTGCACCTAATGTGACACAGCATCGAGAAGAATCCTCGCGAAAGGCTGACCTGGCCATGTGCTTCGTAACCGCCTTATCCAGTGCGTCATCTATGATGTCACCCGAGGCGGTTACCCGAGCGTGACCTCCATGCGTTGGCTTGAAGGCCAAGTAAACCTAGGTCTATAAATACAGAGGGATGCTCATTATGAAAGGTACGCCATTCTTTCCAAAACCCTAGACCTAAACCTCTCTCTTTACATCTAACTTGATCGTCGGAGGGTCACTGGGCTTCCATAGCCCTAGTGGCTTGTTGCAGGTCCAGCGGCGGAGGCGTGGAGCAAACAGAGGAAGGAATCGGAATCCTCTCACTATCGGGATCCCGAAAATTGGTGGAAAATGCCGATTTGGTCATCTGAAGCATGAAATAGCACTGTTCATTGCACTGTTTATGTTCTTCCCGAGGTCTATATTCTTCCCGAGGCCTATCTCCTTCCCGAGGCCATCAACGCTCTTCCCGTCATAGCCAAACAGTCGTTAGGGAGGACGCCGTTTCTCCCTAACCCGAGGCCTATCTTCTTCTCCTTAGATCTAACTTGATCATCAGAGGACGTACGGAGCTATAAAGAAGGAGCCAGGAGCGGAACTCGAACTGACTGATCCAAATCCGAACCCCGACAATTGGCGACTCTGCTGGGGATTAGTCATTCTCTCTGATGTTCGCTCCTCCCCTTCAACAGCTCCCACCTCGCTCATAGGCGTTCTTCACGACGAAATTGTCAAGATCCGAGAACCAAAGGGCGGCGACGCAACGAGAGGAATCGGCGAAGATCACGCGGCTAGGACTGTCCATTGCACAACAACATACGCATCCACCAAAAGAATCCATGCCTAGGCAGTCCATAAAAAGACCGCCTTGCCCCTTCCAGTGAAATGGTTCTTTGGGAGACAACGGGTTAGCACAGAAGGCGTTCATCGAGCCCACGAATCAACGAAACCTTTCCGTGCCTCCTTCATGCCTAGGCTTCCCGAAGCCGAGCTCACGAACCGATGGAACCCTTCCGTGCCTCCTTTGTGCCTAGGCTTCCCGAAGCCGAGCTCACGAATTAACGGAACCCTTCCATGCCTACTTCGTGCCTAGGTTTCCCGAAGCCGAGCTCACGAACCGACGGAACCCTTCCGTGCCTACTTCGTGCATAGGTGTCCCGAAGCTGAGCTCACGAACCGACGGAACCCTTCCGTGCCTCCTTCGTGCCTAGGCTTCTCGAAGCCGAGCTCATTTACTGACGGAACCCTTCCGTGCCTACTTTGTGCCTAGGTTTCCCGAAGCCGAGCTCACGAATCAACGGAACCCTTCCGTGCCTTCTTTGTGCCTAGGTTTCCCGAAGCCGAGCTCACGAATCGACGGAACCCTTCCATGCCTCCTTCGTGGCTAGGCTTCCCGAAGCCGAGCTCACAAATCAACGGAACCCTTCCGTGCCTACTTCGTGCCTAGGTTTCCCGAAGCCGAGCTCACGAATCGACGGAACCCTTCCGTGCCTCCTTCGTGCCTAGGCTTCCCGAAGCCGAGCCCACGAACCGACGGAACCCTTCCGTGCCTCCTTCGTGCCTTGGTTTCCCGAAGCCGAGCTCACGAACCGACGGAATCCTTCCATGCCTCCTTCGTGCCTAGGTTTCCCAAAGCCAAGCTTCACGAAGCCGAGCCCACGAACCGACGGAACCCTCCCGTGCATCTTTCATGCCTTAGTTTCCTGAAGCCGAACCCACGAACCGACGAACAACTTGTATGAGGCTCAACACATCTCTCTGGGGCTTGGTACACATCAAAACATTCGGCCATACTACTCGTCAACTCCTCCCAAATCAATAAAAGGTCGAGAGAAGTTGAGGGGCTATTGTAGTGGCCCGAATACATGGGGCTCTGTACCGACCCCGAGGACATTACCGAGGAGTCCGTACCGACCCCGAGGACATATTACCGAAGGCTCCGTGCGGACCTCGAGGACATATTGCCGAAGGCTCCGTACTGACGTCCGAGCATAGCACCGAGGGCTCCCGAGCAAGCCTCCTGCACCTAATGTGACACAGCATCGAGAAGAATCCTTGCGAAAGGCTGACCTGGCCATGTGCTTCGTAACCGCTTTATCCAGTGCGTCATCTATGATGTCACCCGAGGCGGTTACCCGAGCGTGACCTCCACGCGTTGACTTGAAGGCCAAGTAAACCTAGGTCTATAAATACAAAGGGATGCTCATTATGAAAGGTACGACATTCTTCCCAAAACCCTAGACCTAAACCTCTCTCCTTACATCTAACTTGATCGTCGGAGGGTCACTGGGCTTCCATAGCCTTAGTGGATTGTTGCAGGTCCAGCGGCGGAGGCGTGGAGCAAACAGAGGAAGGAATCGGAATCCTCTCACAATCGGGATCCCGAAAATTGGTGGAAAATGCCGATTTGGTCATCTGAAGCATGAAATAGCACTGTTCATTGCACTGTTCATGTTCTTCCCGAGGCCTATCTCCTTCCCGAGGCCTATCTCCTTCCTGAGGCCATCAACGCTCTTCCCGTCATGGCCAAACAGTCGTTAGGGAGGACGCCGTTTCTCCCTAACCCGAGGCCTATCTTCTTCTCCCTAGATCTAACTTGATCATCAGAGGACGTACGGAGCTATAAGGAAGGAGCCAGGAGCGGAACCCGAACTGATTGATCCAAATCCGAACCCCGACAAATAGGCAGTTCATCATTTTATTAATCATTTCAAGGCCTGGGCGCGCAGTTCATCATGTGGCTAGCTAGACAGTAGACCCGTATTAGGGGAAATTTTGTGCGTCTTTTAATTAAATACATGATTTCGCTTCATGAAATTGAAGGATTCTTGCAAAGGATAGGTCAAAGATAAGTATTCGCAACTGCTTTATTAGTTAGGAGTCTCCATCAAGGAGAAAAGAGAGCGAGAGAGAGGGGGAGAGAGACAGAACAAATTAAACACTGAACATGCAGCATATATGGGAGTTTGGGGGCTTATAGCTAGCAAATTCCTTACTATTAATTTTGGAAATCAACGGTGTGATTGCTCACTACAAAAGTTTAGTGACTTGCTGTAATAACCCTGATTTTTAATTATGCATAATACGTGAATAATTATCGTGTTTTTTAGTAAAAGCTCGCAGTTAACTAGCGAAGTTATTTTAGTTGGACGGAATTGATCACCTATATATGCTCTAGATGTCACTAATCGGCCAGACATGATAGGGAAGACACAAGGACAGGTGCACATAGGATAATTTTCCCTAGGATGATGGAAATATAACATACGCTGTATTTTGTTTGTAAGCACACCGTTTCACCTGGAAAATAACGAGAGAGAGACAGCAAGAAAGAGAAGAAGGGAGAAGGAGGAAAGGGTTAGATTGTTAATTGAAGCTTCACAAGGTAAATTTGTGTATCCTCCATCTTAGGTTTCATATTTTACAAGTTCAACTCCTTGATCTAGTGGGTTAATTTCAGGGTTTTAGACCTTAGGGTTATGAAATCCTTGTTAATGGAGGTTTTTATAGAGTTCTTGACAGACTCTCATGGAATCTTTGAAAACCCAGGCTCGATTTCCTTTCAATGTTCTAAAATCTAGTGGAATCATGAGTTTTGATTGTTATTCTCACCTTTAGATTCTGATTGGTGAAGTTGGGATTGATTATAAGAGTCTTAGTGAGTTTTAACTTCTGATTCTTGGGAAAAAATCGCTGAGCAAGACAGATTAGTAGGCTAAACTTCAGATAAGCATATCTTTGACATCCGGACTCCGATTAGGGCAAATTTTATATCGAGATTGATGCCCCGGAAGTCTACTTTCCAATGAAGGTGGTCCCAGCATCTAATTCCAATCCTATCAAATTCTATAGCCAAAATACAGAAGCTAGTTTTTGGACTCCATACTGATTTTGCAGTTTTGTTAGGTTCCGCGTTTACTTAGATTGGGACCTTAACCTTAGACCTTTGTGAGCTACTAGGGAGATCTAATGAAAATATTTAGATGTCTAAATGTGTTTCATTGAATCTGAATTATAATTTCCTTATATGCTTATGTAGGGAACGTGGTTTTGAAGCTCGGACTGAGGTGAGTGATTAATACCCAAAACACATGGTTTATTATAAGCTTTTCATTTCAATGATGTTTTATATTTTGATATGAACTCCATGGAATGTCAATGAAAGATGGACATGTTTTATATCTATTAATGGCATCCTCCCACGTCCCAGCTTGCTAGGGGACACGTGCTAAAAGGCTAGCAAGGCATGGCTATTATTTCGGACAACGAAAGACGTCTTAACTTATCCACTACCGGGGACGCCTGGTAGACATGAAATGAATAGATGATGTGCATTACTATGCTATGCTACTATGAGAAATGATTCGGCTTTAAATGGTTTTATCATTGTCCATGGAAAGCATGTGAATTGTGTATTAATCATTCATACGAGCTTTGGCTTATGTTATTTTCCCCCACCTTTCAGGAAACAAGGAGTAGTGTGGTGACGTGAACTCTTTTGTGGATGTGCTATGTGTACGAGGACTTGTGAATAATTGTTCAGCTAGATAGTTTGTAACATAACTTGCTAATCATTGTAAGTAGCTTGCTAAACCTTATTATCAAGCACAGCTCTGAGGTGTAGTTTGGGAATCTTAGCTCTTTTGAAGTTATATGTTAGATAAGGCCTTGGTGAAGGTTTCACCGGCGCTTTGTGATGGCTGAGACCTACTTGAGTGGGTCAAGGTCCTTACACTTGCTCACTATAAGCCCCACGAGTCCACAACCTCGGAAATTATAACATTGGAGAAGTAGGGTTGAGTTTGAATTTGGGGCCGGCTTCAATTCTACTAATCAAATTAAACACAATTGGGCCGTTCAAAAAAAATAATAATAAACACAATTGTGTCCTTATAATTAATTAGTGCTAAGAAAGTGTCCTTGTATAATTTTCCCTTAGTAGTTCAATGCTGAGGCATCCCACATGTGACCCAGAGCCAAGTCTCCTCAATTGTTTTTCACTTTAAATTCTTTCTCCT
Source organism: Rhododendron kiyosumense (assembly GCA_019656275.1). Classification (NCBI taxonomy): domain Eukaryota; kingdom Viridiplantae; phylum Streptophyta; class Magnoliopsida; order Ericales; family Ericaceae; genus Rhododendron; species Rhododendron kiyosumense. Next base: position 651,851 of record BPLS01000459.1, on the reverse strand, counting down.
TCTAATTTCAAGAATAAGTACTGGAACGACAAAAAAAAAAAAACAATTAATTAGCGTTCCTTGGTATTCTATTCTCAGAGGTTGATCGTGTGAAGACAATGACAACGGGAGTGAATATATGGGTGTCATTTGTGACTTTATCTCTTTCATTTGCTAGAGAATGCCCATCATCGATCCTCTTAATTAGTAACACCAAGTGCAGATGCCAGAACAAGTCCCTCCATGGCAGCAAATGCTTCAGCAACTAAAGGGGTAGTGATCCCACTTAGTGCCAAACACCGAGCAACTACAAAACGTCCACCCGAGTCTCTCCCCTACCAGCTCCAGTACTCCTCCTTGCCGACTGCAAATATCTAACCCTGCATCAAAATTAAATTTAATCACCCCTTCCACCGGCGGAGACCACCGCTGAACTGCACTCTATCGGAGATTTGGACCCCTCTCCACCTCAACCGTTTATGGTTGTGTTTCTGTAATGTCATCTGGTTAAAAAAAAAACATTAAGATAGTATTGTGCACTATCTTAATACGTACAGCTTTTATCCTGAAAGGAAACAGAAATGCTAACGGCCGGACATCATCACCTGGATGAAAATAAAAATATATGAAAGGTTGAATTTGGTACAATCGATACTACTTCTATCCTGAAAGAAAATTGCTAACTTCCGCCTATTCGACATGAGATAATAGGTAAAACGTGATCGATATCCTAAAAAAAAATGTATTAACTTCCATGAAACGCATATTGATATCCTAATTTATTTATCCTTATATACTTATTACTCCCTAGTCTCTATATCCCAAATTGCTCTATGAAAAAACGTATTTTTGGGTATAATTTTAAATTTTTTTTGCACCATATTAAAGAACTCATGAGATATTTTAATTTGATGTAAAAAAAATCTTAAAAAATAATGCTTAAAAATACTTTATTTTTTTATTCAAAAATTGCATAAGTTTTTGTAAGAAACGACCAATTTTGGACAAATGAAGTAGTGTCCTATGCTCGTCAAACGGGTGGAGGTTAGGTTCAAATTAAAATGCACCACGTCATATTTCCCACGTGTAACACTATC
>BPLS01000459.1:627680-650675 GCA_019656275.1 Rhododendron kiyosumense | reverse complement strand
GTAAAAAAAATCTTAAAAAATAATGCTTAAAAATACTTTATTTTTTTTATTCAAAAATTGCATCAGTTTTCGTAAGAAACGACCAATTTTGGACAAATGAAGTACCGTCCTATGCTCGTCAAACTGGTGGAGGTTACGAAGATTGATTTTTCAAATTAAAATGCACCACGTCATATTTCCCACGTGTAACACTATCATTCGTCCCAACCTTCACATCCGACGTGGCACAAACAAACCTTTCTCTTTCATCTCTCTCTTTCTCTCTCCCGAGATCTACCTCGATCTCTCACACAGAAAAGCATTTGACCCGACATATTCGGATCCTCAGCCGTCCCCGCAGCCGTGGCTCCGTCAGGCCTCTCCCGCAGAAAACCCACTTCTTCCAACTCCCCATCGCCATCACCCAATCGCACTCCAATTCAGGATCCGACCCGCATTGTATACGGAGAACCCGATCCGAACATCCCTTTCTGGCAACGGACCTGGTTCCTGGTCCTACTCCTCGTTATGGGTTTGTCTTCATTCGCTCTCGCCGCCTTCCTGTTCGTAACCCTCGATCCTGATTACACTTCCTCTCCCGTTTACGCTGCTTCCTCTGAGGGCGTAGAGGTAACTAACCACATTTGATTCACAACTGTATATTTGTTTTAGTTATCTTTGTTGAATTTGTGAAATCATGTGAAAAATCTATTAGTTATCTTTGTTGAATTTGTGAAATCATGTGAAAAATCTACTCTTTTTTGGGGGGTTATTTTCATATTATTCTGTAAGGCTACGTTTTGGGTTAATCCAATTAATGTCTAATTTTGAATTAAGTGATTTCTATGTACCATTCCAGCAAAAATAAATAGAGGTTTACCCACGAGTGGGTGGTGAGATTGGGCCCCCAGGATTAGTCTAAGATGCGCATAAGTTGGCCTGAACACCTGAGTTATAGGAAGATAAATAACTAGAGGTTGGGTTAAACTGGAGTGGAATGTGGATTAGAGATAGCTGAGATCCAATTAATGTCTATAGCACGAACAATTTCGATAACACTCTTGTAAAGTCGATACTTGTGGGTCCATAGATTGGCATAGAAGTTTATAATTGTCTGATACTCTGATCCATTTCAGCTATGTGAGTGTGGGATTGTTGAATTGTTTTGAGATGCTCCAACTGGATGAGTTGATCTGAATGGTAAGATTCGAGGTTGAATTTAAAATTGCGGAGGAGTTAATCAATTGAAATAGATCTTTAGCTATTCTAAAGCGGTTGTAAATAGACATAGCAGAGACTTATCTTGTTAATGTATAGGTAAGGTTTGTTATGGAATCATTGCAATAACAAGTAATCACTTAACTAAAGCTCTCACTTCCAGAGGGAGTTCAGAAAGGCTAGACGAAGCCCAACTATACACTGAACAGTGAGAACTAACGAGAACAATTCAAAGAGTAAGGCTTTGCCAAAGGCACCACCAACAATTCTCTTACCTTCTCGATCAGTACCTGCTTGGAAAGATAGTTCCAGACCTCCCTGGTTTACGAGATTCTTATTAATTCACATTTGAAATGTAAACCTGAAAATAGAATTCTAATTCAAAGTTATACTTCTTGGATAAGTATTGGCGAATTCATTAATTTTAGATCCACGAATCGAGAAATATCCTAAGAATTTTTTGGGCTCTCATTGTATTCTAGGTTAGCATTTTCCATTTTTCTCTTAGATTAAGTAGGAGATCGATGATTGAAAATGTACAGTTTTCTTCATTCTTACTCTGTCTCGTATTGTTTGAGACTGGCAGATTACTTACGGTTCAGTTATCAAGCTTATGCATGAAAGGACGAAAGTTCGGTTGCATTCCCACGATGTCCCATATGGTTCTGGTAGTGGTCAGCAGTCAGTCACTGGTTTTCCCAGTGTTGATGATTCCAATAGCTACTGGGTATGCTTATGATCATCATCTCTCTTTCATACATTATCATTTTTAATCATGTAAATTAAGTTTGTATTACAATAATTCAAGATCAGCTTTGAAGTTTTTGGATTTAATAGGGTCTTATTTTGTCAACAGATTGTTAGGCCTGAGCTAGAATCATCCGCTAAACAAGGGGACACAATTAAAAGTGGAACAGACATCCGATTGCAACATATGAGGACAAGGAGATGGCTGCATAGCCACTTGCATGCCTCCCCGATTTCTGGCAATCTCGAGGTTTGTAGATTTGCTTCTGTATGATCTTGCTTCCTCCCATTTTTTCTTTTCTTGTTTTCTCGATTTCTCTAAGTATAACAAAATCTGCCTTTTGCCTCTTTAACTTTTAACACCACCTCACACAAATTGAAGAATGCTCTGTTACTGGTTACCCTTTTATCCCATTACTTTCTTTAATTTTTGGATCTTTAGTTGTGGAAGTTAAGCTTGATAACTGGCGGAGGACATTTGTTTTTTCCTTGCTCCATCAATAAGGTGACTTTTGAGTACAGTTGGTGGCAATTGGAAATACCTTATCCTCACACTCCTTTGTCTCAAACTCTCCACCATCTTGTTTCAGCAACATGTATCTATTTGATTTCTGTACTATGAACGGTAATGTTCGTTTTGCTTATCCTATCTAGCACTCTCATGTCTACCACTTTTTTCACATTTCCATCGACCTGGTCATTTGTAGCGAGATTCTGAGGAACTAATAAAGTAGCAAAAATTTGAGAGTGAAGGAGGGAAAATTTGAAGTTCGGATAGAACTTGCAACTTTCCAGTTTCCTAATCATTGTTCTAGACTTTTAGCAACCAAATGAAATGGCAAATTTTTTTCTTCAGGGAAAGAGGAGTATTTGTTACGGTTGAAAAGGCATCCAACATTTCAAATGTAGAGGTGTTTGGTCACCTATGCACAATATGAGATGGATGGAATTGGAGAATGAATATTTAACAAGTCTTCTGAAGGCCTTATAGTTCAAAAGGAAACCAAATTTTCCACTTTTCCTTGTTTGAAGAAGTGTCGATATGTATTGATTGTGGTTTAGTATTGTAGCCCGACTACAGGCACCGACGGGTGTGCACCATCATGTGGGGCCCACTCTAGGGTCCCACATGGATAATCCGAGCCGTTCAATAGATTCTAAATGAAAAACTAGACAATTGGATCAAGCATCTACACATATCAGATTGAGCTGATTTTCCTCACTGCAACTCAAAAAATTATTTAAAATTATTGAAAGGCTCTGATTATTGGTGTGTAATATTCTACTGCATGTGTGAATGGAACAGCGATACTGCTACCTGCTTATCTATCCTCCTATACTGACTTTGCCTATCCTAGCTGGAGATGCTCGCAGCCTCGCGCCCATGTTTAGTTGGGAAATCCCTAGTGATATCGATTTTTACTGTAAAGCTTGTAGTTGTACAACGTAACCTATCTACCTGTTTCCGCTTGAACTGTGTTACTGAATATGCTAGTTTGCAGTTTCTAGAAAGCCTTTCTATTGTGAATTATCTTTCCCCATGGCCCCTTCATAGTCCTGAAGTTTGATCTCAAATTTTGCTAAAATTGAGCCTTGAAGACTTAAGCTGTATTGTATTATCTTGTAGGTGAGCTGCTTTGGAGGGGATGGTAATTCTGATACTGGAGATCATTGGAGGTGAGACTTGCTGATCACTCATGTTCGGTCTCAGAACTAGTTCAACCCCCTTGGTAACCTGCATTGTGGTACTCATGTTTTTTCCCTTCGCAGTCTTGAAATAGAGGGAGGTGGGATAACTTGGAGGCAAGATCAAAGGATCAGACTTCACCACGTTGACACCAGTGGTTATCTTCACAGTCATGACAAGAAATACACTCGAATAGCCGGAGGTCAACAAGAGGTAACGAAAAGTTAAAACCTGCAATTTACTATGTGTTTGTGGGAGGTGCTGTTTACTGGGTCATAAACTGCTCATTCGAATTTTCAACAAAGGATGTCTTGGTCAAATTTGAGATGGAATTCGTAAATAAAACTCCATGAAGGGCTGGAAGTAGCAGTTAGCATGCAAACATTTGCGAGAATTCTTTTTTAACAGAGATTCCAATTGCATTGTTATTAGCTTTCCATTCTTTGTCAATTCTACCCATCCTGAGATATTGTGTACATTATGCAGGTTTGTGGTGTCCGAGAGAAGAAGGCAGATAATGTTTGGTTGGCAGTGGAAGGTGTCTACCTCCCAATTACAGAAACCAAGTAGAAGTCATTTCGCTCTCTTGGAGGGAGGGAGTTCGTTTTTTCCGCGATCTAAGCATCCTCAGAATCTTGAGAATCACAAATTTTAAACTTGATATACAGTGACAGGCTAACCATCTGTTCTTGGACAAGTTGTTCTTATCACAATTTAGTGGAACTCATTTGGTTGCTTCTATTTGTTTTGTATACCATTTATTTTTCCATCTGAGAGTATTATACAGTCTTGACTGTGGTCATAACTTATAAGAGCATCTGCAGCCCTTAGTCCACTTTTTACTCAACTTGGTATAAATTCTCCAATGGACAAATTCAAGTAAAAACCATAGTAATGACAGTTTTGGGTGGGTCAAATGGGTTTTTTTCCAGGTGACTGGAGTAGAGATGAAAAACGTTCACAATGGTGAGATTCGAACTCATGATCTTGATTAGTATTCTGAATCCAAGTTTGAACACTTATCATTTTTGATAAATCCAGCCCTTGACTGACTTTTTACTCAACTCCATCTGGTATAAACTACTATTTGGTTCAGTGATGGGGAGATCGTTTGAATAGTGTCGTGGGTCCCATCTCCTTTTGTGGGAGAAGATGTAAAAATTGGTGTGAACTTAGATTTGCCCCTTCATTTCTTCTGCATTGTAAGAGATGAAAAGTGTTCAGGATTCAAACTCATGATCTCGATTAGTGTCACTATTAGGCTAACGCTTGGCTATTCTATCATGTGAAGTTCATTTCCTTGTGCCATTTGACAACACATAGAAGAGATAGGTTACATTCTAATTTCTGTAAATCCTAATTCAAGAATTAAGATCTACCATTTCGATCTAACCTCTCCTTCCCTTTAAGTGGTTGTGATATGCTTCCATAGACTAAAACAAACCTCATGTAGTAGATTATGCAAAATAAAACTATTGATATGCAAAGTAAACTTCATCACGATCTCATTTAGCGATTTAAAACTGCTACTTGATATACTTATCTTCTCAGTTGATGAGAAAAAAAAATATTGATGGGTTTATTGTCTATGCAAAAAAAAAGTAAAATCCAATTGTAAATATGTCAAAAAATAGTCGTAAAATGATACATAATGTCATAAACGATTAGATTCATTTTTCTTACAACAACTACAATTTGTTCAAATTGATTGCAATGTCACATTAAACGTAATCTTTTGTGTACATGATGAGCACATCGAGATTGAAAATTGAAAACATCAAAATTGAATCGTAATCCAAGACGAATCATAGAAGAGGACCTTTAAGTCAACAAAAAAAATCTCATATGGTACGTTGCTATGTGTATAGACTTTCTGTTGATGTGGCCATTTTTCTAATTTTTGAGCCACTTGATGCATGTGGTGGTGTTGGTGATACGTCTCTCTCTTATCTTCCTCGAGATAACTCATTCACAATCATTCCAACTACCCAGAAATTTCCAGCCAAAATCAAAAGCCAAAAATACGTAAAATTCCATACTTTCGAAAGTTTACGCTTTCCTCCAGACCCCTTATTATGAGAAATTTTTGGGTATATGTCTTCTGATTTTGCAGACAGTAGGAGTATTTTTTATTTCAGTTTTGAGATTTCATTTCTCTCTTTCCCCTTTCTTCTTTGGGAGGAGGAAAGCAGAGAAGGGCCCTATACCACGTTCAGACCAAAAGCCCTTTCTCTCTGTATAACATACCCAGTTGAGCCCCTACCTTTGGGCAAATAGATCCCAGCATCAAAAGCCTAATCTGCTGATAAGCTTCTGGTAAGAATCAATTCCTCTTGTTTTTCAATTTCTAAAATTAGTATTACCTTCGACTTAAAAATATTGTCCGGTCCGCAAACCAAGAACTTCAAAATAATGCATCTTTGTAGAAAATATTTAAACTTTTTGCCGCTAGTTACTAAATACCAATCGGTTTTTTAATTTGTGGAATTTTTTTTGAATCTTTCGTGAAAAAAATGTCTTTTCTAATTTCTCGTTTGGAGGGAGCAATTGTTTATGTATTTCTGGGATTTGATTGATTTTGTTTATTTGTTTTTGTAGCTCAAATTGTTGAATTGTGTGAACCGGTTTGTTGTACGTCAGATTTGGTTTTTTGAATTGGGTTTTATGTACCCTTGGAATGTCTCTTTTGCCCAAAAGCGATTCAATTCAAATTCGAGATGTATGGAAGGACAATCTGGAGGAAGAGTTCACTTTGATTCGAGAAATAGTTGATGAATTTCCGTATATAGCTATGGATACGGAGTTTCCGGGAATTGTTCTTCGTCCGGTAGGAATTTTCAAGAACAATAACGATTATCATTACCAGACTTTGAAAGACAATGTAGACATGTTGAAGTTGATTCAGTTAGGGCTTACTTTTTCAGATGAAGATGGGAATTTACCCACTTGTGGGTCTGATAAGTATTGCATTTGGCAGTTCAATTTCTGCGAATTTAATGTGAATGAAGATGTTTTCGCAAACGACTCAATTGAGCTCTTACGACAGAGCGGGATTGATTTCAACAAAAACAATGATATGGGTATTGATGCGAAGCGATTTGGAGAGCTTTTGATGTCGTCTGGGATTGTTTTGAATGACAATGTTTATTGGGTTACTTTCCATAGTGGGTATGATTTTGGGTACTTGCTTAAGGTATTGACTTGCCAGGATTTACCTGATACTCAAGCTGGGTTCTTTGATCTGATCAATATGTACTTTCCGGTTGTTTATGACATCAAGCATCTCATGAAGTTCTGTAATAGCCTTCATGGCGGATTGAACAAGCTCGCGGAACTGTTGGAAGTTGAGAGAGTTGGTGTTTGTCACCAGGCAGGTTCAGATAGTTTGCTCACGGCTTGTACGTTCAGGAAGTTGAAAGAGAATTTCTTTAGCGGCTCACTTGTGAAGTATGCCGGTGTTTTGTATGGTCTAGGTGTTGAAAATTGATAGTTTAGTTACCTATTGCAAATTGAATAATTTTTGAAAACATGATAGCTGTTTGTTTAAGTATATGTTTGTGCATGATGAGTCGATGACAAACAACATTCCTATTACACTATTGGAAATGATGTTTCTTGATTATGTATGCCAACCACATTTCAGTGCACGCCTTTTGGAAATTATGTCTTAATTCATGAATTGCCATTGTGATACTTGGTGCTAGATTGGGCATTAAGCTACTTCAAATGATTTGCAACTTGCATCTCTTTAGTAAAGAGACTCTACTTCGACTCTCCTTAGTTTACCTTCAAAAGTAAAAGTTTCATGACTTGGACTTTGTAGATTGCACCGTGACCCTTTTGCTAGGCTACAACTTCAATTTTATCAAGTTTATCAACTTTTTATCCGCCTAGATGTGTAACTAGTTCTGGAAACGTGTTCTATTGGCTGAAGATCTACTTTTGGGCCTTCGGTTTTCTACCTGATATTTTTCCAGGTATAGCAAGTTTGCGTGATATTTTACCGTTGCCTGTTTACTAATGTTGGAAACTGAACAGTTCCCCTTCATACCACTGGGCACTGGTATAGTTTAGTATATACATTTGAGGAGTTCTCTTCTCTTTCTCCTCTATAAGCCCAGCAACTACCATTGCCCCTACCACCCTTTCTACTGGACCTCCAATTAGCCATTGGCTATGTTGGATGCTAGCCACGAATACTCAGAATAGATGTGGTAAGTCATCTCTCCCACGGTGTAATACAGTGACTGACTGTTGGTTGAGGTTGCTAGTCTAGAAAGTGGTGTTGTTTTCGATGATATTATGCTTTTCCTGTTGGAATTTGGGTGGTATAGCAGTTCAAGTTTTCTGCTTGCGGTCGTTAGTTTGTGTCCGCGTATTATATTTGTTCGTTTTGCATTTGCTGGTCTTTGTTTGTTGGCATAGACTGTTTGGGAAGTTACTTTGGATATGTACATGAGTATTTAATCTGGTTGTTCATACTTCGGTTGTGCGCCTGTTTCTTTTATTCTTTGCAATCAACCATATACAAGAGCGAGTGAAGTTTTTCTATTACAGCAACTATTCATAGTGCATTACTGAAAGCACCTTATTTGATTGTTTGATCGAACACAAGCACATACGTCTCCTATTTAATATTCTGACAATCGATAGTGGTTTTTCTCCATCGCTGTGAACAGTTGTGGTGGAGCTTCACTTCAACCTAATCCCCACTCTGGCTGTTGGTTTCCTTTCCAGTTGATCATAATCAATATATGTGATAACCATTGCTCGTAGAGCTTGCATCGTACTGCATCTGGAATCGGAGAAAAAAAAAACCCGTACTGCATCTGGAGTGAATTGCAGGAGCAGAAGACTGCCAAGTGGTTTGTCTATCAGCAGACGAGGGGTTTATCCGTTGGATTGAAGTGTTGGTAAACTCCCTATGTTGTAGTTATGATTCAGAATCACGTTCTTTCAAATAGATGGGAAAACTGCCATTGAAGACATTAGATGGCACAACTCAGAAGTAGTAACCGTATGAAAAGCTAGTCAAGCTAGACATATGAAGTGCGTATTACAGCTAAACATATGAAGTGCGTATTACAGCTAGACATATGAAGTAAAATTGGAATGGCAGACTTGTCGACGGTGTGCCTAAGTGATTTGCTTGTTGAAGATGTACGTCAGATGTGTATCTGATGTATGGCTAATTTTGTGAAATTGTTTGTGCTGCAATTTGTTTTCGTATTCACATGTAGAAGTTGCTTAAATTCTTTGGTGTTCCTTTGAGAACTATTGTGAGACATACCACCTCTACTTTAGTTATTAGCCCCGAGGCTCCGATATGTTGAAGCCATTTTAGAAGCAAAACGCTCGTAATCCTTCTGGATTTTTGGGAAGCTGATCTCTTCAGTCTTCGGCTTTCGTTTGGTTTCAACTCTTCAACAGATTATGGGTTCTTCTTACTTGTCTTAGAAAACCAGGGTGAAAAAAGAAGATCGAATCGTGTTCGACTTGGTTCTTGTCTGGCCTTGTGCTTTTGGTATTCAACTTGTGTTTGTAATTTGTTGATAACTAAATGTCTGGATCAATTTACACACCTCAACTAATCTAGAGCCTTAAAAAGGTGACGATCAGACACACCTCCATTGGAGAAAGCAACTGATTGGATCGCAAAAAATAGGTTTTGGGTTGGTTGATTGAAGATGCTTTAAGAATCAGATTATTGTTCAAGGAGTGTGGAAGAAAATTGGGGCAGATTTTTTGGACTCAAATAGAATTACTCTTCAGAAAAATTGGCTCTGCATTGACGTAAGAAATCCAGCTTCAACCTACCTGAAGAAAAAATGCAACAATCGAAAATAGGTGAAAGCAAGGCAGGCCGAGAAAAGGGAACACCAAACATTAACCAACGCGGGGTTCTAATAACTGTTAAGAAACCTAACCGCAAATATCCAATTTCCTGAGCACCAGCTTAAAAGTAGTTATTAATATGCCATCTACACGACCAAATGTTCGATGAGTGTGTAGCATACATTCACAAGGAGAAAGAAATTAAAGTAGTTTCGAATCCTGGTCCTAGCAGCAGCAGTTTTTCGTACACCTTCCACCTGAACTTTCATCTCTCCCGTAACTCCCTTGATCACCTAGCACAAAAACAAAAAATCTAAGAAGTTTAATTTCCGGAAAAAGATTAGATGTAGCTGCATTCATGGTTTATGAGAGAGAGAGAGAGAGAGAGAGAGAGAGAGAGGAGAATACAATCCTTGTTTGAATCCTTGTTTGAGGAAACTAACCTCAAACTCCTCACCGCTTACGCTTCAGTGTCTTCAAGCTCTTCAAGATATAAGCAATGACTTCCTTCAGCGTTGCCTTTCTTTTCTCTTTAAAGTTCCATAGCTCAGAAATCACATACCTACCACTAGGATTGTATTCATTCATCTCTTTCAAGGCAGTTGTCACTGCCTCGTATATCTCAACTCCCCACTCCACCTTGAGATTTTTCAGCAATTCATCATCGTCATTTATCAGTTCCTGGCATTCCAACATGATCATCATAAACACTATTAAGCTTTTGACAGTTCTTTGATAGCTGGAAATGCAAGAAGAGCCAAACACAGAATCTCATTTAATCTTCGAACTCCAGCAAAATGCAAGTTTCAACAAGAACCAGGCACATTTCCAATTATGACAAGCTTAACAGATATAGAAATTTGTGCTCAGCCTAGAATCTCTAATTCCCCTTGCAACAAACTCATGCAAAGAAATGCGGGAACAACTTGCATGATTTCTAGTAATCAACTTAACAATATTCACCATAAAATGAGGAACAATGACCTCTAGGAACTTCAAAATACAGTGACTGTCAAATTGAAAAGGCGAAAAGCCAAAGCACATATGCAGGAGGTTGATATATCAAAATCCGAATGGCATACCTGATGGTTTCCCCCCTCAAGCATTACAATTTTAAATGGGTGCCAATCTGGATTCTTCATCCTCTCTTGCCATAAGGAGCATAGCTCAAAGGCCTTGACTTCTGCTTCTGAAGATTTAAATCTCCCTTTGCATGCAGTCTGGAAGGGCTTAGTATCAATTTCTCCCATCCTCTTTAATCCAATAAGAGTGCGACCGCTCAACATCTCGCTCAAGCCCTGAACATAAAGAGAATGATTGTTGAATTCTCAGCACCAAGGAAATACAGCTGCACAATAGCCATTATTTATCTGCTCTTTTTAGAAAATGGTGTCGCTCACAAAGGTGGTACTACTTTACCAGGAGGGAATCATGATAACTCAATCAAAAGTTTGAAATGCACAAGTTTGACTTAAGGATTAAAAAGTTATATGAAATGACTTCAAAGAATGAAAGGGCACAAACGTTAGAGAAATCATACATTAATCAATTCTTTACGAGCTTCTTGTAGCTCATCATTACTTTGGCGCTCTTTAACAATAAGTGTTTGATTTAGGTCTTCCAAACTACCCATCTCATCAACTTTTTGATCCAACTCCTCATTCATCTCTTTTATCTTGTTCTGAACAGCTGCATCGTCTTCATCTCCAAGATGCTTCATGACCTGCAGTTTTCCTTTAAGCTCTTCAATTTCCATCTCTAGTTTCTGTTTAGCATCTAGCTGCCTTTCCAACTGAAGTATCTTGGTTAAAGCCTCTTGTTTCTCCTTCTGCAGATTCAAAACATTCATTGGCAGTTGAAACTTACACAGTTGTACAAGAAACTTACACAGTTGTACAAGAACAGAAGAGAAAAACATTTACAAATATGAACTATTGTATACATCAAAACTACGACACTAGGTAGCACACCTTTTGCTCTTCAACAAGCCTTAAGACATTCTCATCAGCCTTTCTCTGCTCCATGGATGCCATGTCCAGTGAATTGTTTCTTGTTGTGTTCTAAATGGAGCAACAAAAGATAAACTTGCCACAATCAGCATCAAGCTTGAAGAACTTAAGAAAAAAGGAAAAAAAACAGCAACCATTTACAAGCACGAATAAATCATCGAAATCATGACAATTACACCAATAGATATCACCTTTTCCTTCTCCTCATCAAGTTTCTGTCTCTCTCGTTCAGTTAATGCTTCACGTCTGTTCAGCTGTTTGCTCCAAGAATCAAGTTCCTTTCTCTTGACCTCCAACTCATGATTTAGCGTCTCTTGTTCATCTAAAATTCTGCGAATGTGCTCTCGTGCTAGACGCTGCATCTTCCTTGACTCTGAGGAGAAAATATTTATATATTATGAGCTCCTAAAATGCACGCAGTAAAATTGAAACACACTATCAGTCCATTTCTTAGCCCCATACGTCCATAACTGTATCTTCAAGTAAAGGCCTCAGCTAATTTTCATTTCCTTATATTCACACACAACTCATAGGCCCCTAAAAGGATTCATTATATCTTCACAAACACTGATATCCAACAATTAGGAGCAGACTGCCAAGCTATGCATTTGGTGGGGATCCATCAAGGGGTGAAACTTTAAACACATAGGTTCGACTCCCATAGCCTCATTGTGGCAAAATATCATAAGTGACTACAAAATTCAGAAAACTGTGTACAAGATCAAGCACTATCATTTCTGTCTCTTTCAATGCTATTCTGTCTTCTTTGTTTCAAATTATGTTCAAATGCATCTTCTATTTTTCCTAGTGAAAATGCAGAATATAAAAAGGTACCACGAATATTGACACCTAAAAAGCCTTCGTTGGGCAGAACAAAGTCAACAAGCATAATATGTACATCATTCATGCAAGGGCATATGCTGAAGATCAAGGAATTCACATGCATGTCCACAAAGACATGAATACAAGATTGGAACACGCACAAACAAGAGAAGGGAAGGGAACCTTCATAAAAAGCCTGGTGCAGCATATCTTTCTCCTCAAGCATCCTACTCAAAGACATTGTCTTCTCATTGTATTTGTACTGCAACTCATCCAGATTTTGATTTTTCAAATCAATCTCTGTTGCTAGGTTAGCAACGATTTTGTTTCTGTCTAGCGCAGCTTCCTGGATAAGGTTAGAGATCGTCTTCAACTCTCCCTTTTTACGGAGGTATTCTCCAACAAGCCCTTCTGAGTTATAATCATCTGCACGAGCAAACCATCCGTAAATATTCGAACCAGGAACTTCTTTCTGAGCTGTCCACTCCTTTTTACTGTGATGATTAGTTTCAAATGACTTCTCAAATAGCATGGCATTGTTAAAACCAGCCCAGTCATTATCGAATCTCACAACAGCTTGGACAGTTTGATTCTGGTCATCACAAAAAATCTCAACTTCCAAAGGTTTGTATTTACTGAACTTCTTCAACCAATATTCACGGCTACCCAATTCTTTCCCATTTCCGGGTTCATCAATAATGTTTGTGACAATCCCTGTCCAAGGCCAGCAATATAGATCATTTTGCTCGGACTTCTCTGATACTGGAGCAACTTCAATCACTTTTGGCGGCAGCTGCTCTGCCTCATTTGCTAGGTCATTCTCCAAATACGTCGCCAACGCAAGGTGATTCGCCTTTTGTTTTGCCCTTCTGTTGGCCGATCCTTTACTAACTCCAGACGCATGTTGAAGAAGGTCCTTGTACTTGAACTCTTGCTTCTTCTTGCCTGCACAAAACGGGCACCTAAGTGTACCGTTGACATTCTTCACCTTATACTTCCCTGTCCTGAGTTCTTCATACGGCTTCTCTTTGTACTCATTGATCTCAGAGTCACTGAGATCGGACTCTTCATCTGAACTGTAGTCCATCACACCTAAAGAAAATGGCATAAAGGGATTTAATAACATACAAAATACTAAAACTAACAAGACAAAAGATAGGGGGAATATTGGTTGCAGAAACATCAGTCTCTACTCTCTAATCACAACTACTCACAAGTCCTTAAATTTGAATAGCAAAGTCACAGATATTTCATTGAACTTCAAAACCAGTACGTCGACAAGTGCAGATGTATAACTTTATGCTACGTTTCAAACTAGGTTTTGTCAACCAATATCTATGGTTTGTCATCAGAAATAAAACGGAGACGAAATTGAAACTATTTGTTCTTGTTTTTTCCTAATGAGCAACCAAATGAATTATACACAACGTGTGAACATCTTGATCTCCATTCTTATCTCGAGTCAACAAAAGCAAAGAATGTAGTTCATCCCGATGATTTTACTTCAGTTTTCGTCACCTTGCGCAACAAATCCAAGAACTAACTTTTCTGGTGTATAGTAACCACAGTGAAGATACGAACGAGAATAAAATCAATAAATCATCTAGTATATTCAACGTTTACCACAAATTAAATCTCACAATGCATTGTCCTTTCTAAATACAACGGAAACATCATTTCAAAACTCTAATCTCGACCACTCACTATTTTGCTTCTCGATTACCAAAGCGGAGACGTTTGATGCAACAAGAATGACTTGCAAAACCCTAAAAGAGACTAACACAGATATATACATACATTTTGAGTGTATAAACGTAAATTTTGTTGGGAGAAAAAGGAAAAGTGCTGAAATCACTTGTCATCTTCGGCTTGTTTTCATAGCATAGTCTAACGATATCAAATAATTTAGCTTCTTTTTTCTCGTTCTTCGTTGCCTTCTGCTTAACAAACCCTAGAACCGGCCGATCCAAAAAATAATAAATAAATAAACCTAGAACCGAACAAAGAGATAAATGTGAAGAAAAGGAACGAGAAATGTACCGAAATTATCGAAAGAGAAAAAGATCACTGGACGGGAGAGCACGACGATGGCGATGTGAGTGAGGAAGAGAGAGTGTGTACGTTGTTTGTATGCGTCGATTAGCAGAAACTCTCTCTCTCTCTCTCTCTCTCTCTCTACAGAGCACGAGCCCAAGAAATGCACCAATTTGTTATCGGTACACCGGATGCGGAAAAATTATTGGGTGGTGGTTGGGAGGTATTGAAACACCACGTGTCAACGCTACAAGAATATTGAATATTTAGATGAGTTCAAGCTATTGTCTAAACGGTATTTTCGGTTATTTAAGTCAAAAAAACATTCACAATTCTCATTTCTCTTATCCTTGTTATCAAAATGGTATTTTTGGTGAAAATAAAGGTGTTTCTATTTTGACGATGGGTGAATTCACCCAAAGCGTATCGGCTCACCGCAATGTAGTAAAAAAGAGTTTGGGGCACCATATGACAGTGTTCGGAGAATGAAAGATTTTTCCCGTAAAAGGGGATATTGAATGTAAATCCTACGTCACATAGTATTTGAAGTAGTGAAATTCTTTGCTCTCGTTCTTCTCACAAATTTTCATAATGTAAGATATTTTCAAAACTCAAAAGAGGCTTTCAAATTTTTCAGTCTCGCTTTCGGTCACGCTTTCACATGCGTATTACTATATCCCATAGGGTGCAGATTGATGATGAATCTTTGCTATCAAGGTTGTAACTTCATCATATGAAGAGGGTTGCACTCTCTATAAAAGCCCAGTTGGGATGGGCCGGGTTCGTGTTTTTAGGCTCGGTGGGTTTGTTCATGTTCAATTTAGGGATGATTTTTTTTTTTTTTTGGCATTCGTTAATCCTAATCTAAACTATCCTAAAGGAATTGGAGGAGGAGATGGGGCTTATAGGGATTGAACGATGTCCATGTGCATAGGAATATGTAAGGGAAGCCAACTGCACTCTACTCTATTTGCATCTAGGGATGAAATTGGTTTGGTTCGATTGGTTTTTTGCCACTTTTCGGACCGAACCAATCGAATTAGTTTTTGAATTGTGTTGACCGACACTGACCATTCTTTTAGAAGTAATACACATTCGGCTCGTTGTGTGTTTGAACGGTTCGAATTTGGCCAGTTTAGTTGGTTTTCGAAAGAATGGAAAAAAAATAGCACTTGATTCATAAATAGGCTCAACGGCACGAAGAGATGAGGGGTTCGATGCTGTTGAAACCTTCTCTTCTTCTTAGGGTGAGATGTAAGTGAAATCTGCACCAATTGTGGGGAAAATATGAGATCATGATGTTACGTTCATGTCTCTGTTGGAATTTGCCGGTTAGTGGAACTAAACTTACTCTTTACTGTTCAGATCATGTGATGAGATCTGAGTTTTGACCCTAATGTAAGTGCACGATATCCCCCACAAATTGCTCTATAATTTCTGACATGCAAGTGGAGTAGTCTATTTACATATCTATTTTGCATTCTATAAGGATTACCAATAACCTATGAGAATATCAAAAATGTCGAAATTGAGGCCTTGTTCTCCCAAGGGCTTTAGGGTTTTTTTTGGCGTTTTGTCCTTATTCAAGAGCGTTACCAATCGATTTTCACGTTGAGTTAGATTAGCACAAGTCTCATCAATAACCTCTTATTCTATCAAAGAAACAACCTCTTTTTCAATCAAAGAAAAGAAATGATTAATCAAGAGTTGAGAACCACCTTGCATTAGTGGAACATTTTTTTTTTTGCATGCAAACCAAGCTTCTTTCATTTAAGAACCGAACTTTTGTCATTTAATAAGTACCAAACTCGCTAACCCATGGAGGTGAAGTTGGTTCATCGACAAGTTTTAGAAAACGGAGGTATGATTTGAATTTAGCCGAACGTTCATATAAAAAGAGAGATGATTCTACTAACTTTCGCTGCGGAAAAGAAAGAAAGAAATTAGGTCTAAGCCTAACTACATCTTTGAAGTCATTTCAATCAATAGTTCAATACCAAACATGCTGCTTGCTTATACTCACGCTACAGCGATGGGCAACCAAAAATGCTACTACAAAAGTTAGTGAGTTCAAAGTCCACTAAACTTATGGCTCTACTTGAAAATGGATCTTTTCAATGGCAGAAGTGTTCAAAGAATTATTTCCGATTGACCAAAAAAAAAAAAAAAGAAGTGCTCAAAGAATATGAATAAGTTGGTTAGGTAGACATCAAAACAAAGCTATGTATTGTATCAAGCCTCGTCATTTTCACGAATTCTCATAGAGGATCAAAACAAAGCTATGCATTGTATCAAGCCTCGTCGTTTTCACGCATTGTATCAAGCCTCGTCGTTTTCACGAATTCTCATAGAGGATCAAAACAAAGCTATGCATTGTATCAAGCCTCGTCGTTTTCACGAATTCTCATAGAGGATCGGATTCTCTGTAGTCTACTTGAATGGTAGAGTGCTAGTGCGAAAAAGAATCGACTGTTTGTAGTTGACACATAACAGAGGGCCAACCAAGTAGCAGAAGTATTGAGGAGCAGAAATATAAAACGTCCCCCTTATCAATGGCTGTCGAATTCGAAAAAATACTACTTGCTCCCGGAGTACCGCCAAGTAATGCTCGGGCTTTTACCACCATACATTCACGCGGAATCTGGAGCTAATTGGACGGACCCTATTAAAATGCGGTTGTGAAGACCTTTGGCTCCAAGAACACTGAATAATCACTCGTGAAGTTCCTTAACCAGTTATCACTGTTCTCAGCAGTCTTTCAGAATCATTTGAATTGGTTCCCTTACTCTTTATCTCTTTTTGTTCTCGTGACAATGTCTGTCCATATTCTTACTGATATTTCGAACGTAATTGAATGGCTCTGATCTATTCAAATTTAATCCTAAATTTACATTTATTTTGGTGTAGCCAATGGGAATCAACCAGTAACGTCCAATCAGTTATTCTTCCTACAAATCCTTATACATACATGCTATGGTTTCTTACAAATTAAAAAGGGGAACGATCGCTTAAACCCCTGTATTCAGAGCCCGTCTTATATACAACTAGGGTTGATAAGCGAATCAAGGTGCTCAAGTTCGAACTCATCTTTGGCTCTTTAAAGCTCGTCAATATCAATTCGCAATATAAACAAATCAAACTTAAGCTTTTCAAAAAAAGCTTGAACATCCTACTACTCAGCTCTTCGAATATGATACTTAAGACATGCAGATCTTTTGACGATTGACTTGATTTAAGCTAAATTTAAGATCTGCTCGGATGATACGCAAACCAAGCTTACGCAATTACTTTTGAAGCTGTTAAAACTTTTAAACCACAGTTTAGTATTTGACTGCTTGGTACCAACCTTGTAACAGGGACCAAAGTGGTACTTTTGCAAACCAACCCTCCATAAGTAATTAAAATACGTGTTCCGACTTCGCATTGTCTTCTTTAAAAAAACAAATAGAGGCAGATATCTGGTTTGTAACTAAAAATACTCTATATATTAGTATTTATTTTGGTAATGCAAGGTGTCTTGGGCTAGCGCACGTGCACCTCGGATTAATCCTTACAACACCTACCACAACCACTTCAAAAGCTTAACTGGGGGGTGAAGTGGACCCAAGAGATACTGACAATGAGAACCAAACCTAAGACCTTGAGAGAGAGAGCAAAATCCTAAATCCCAAACCAGGTTCTCCAGACCAACCCCTCGGGGTTCTAATATAATATATCTTTAGCTGGACTATTTCTTTAGTGTCAAGTATGAGAGATTCCTCACATCAAACTCCTAAAAAAAACAGGGTTCTTGTATTTTAGCAGGGGAGTGTTTTTAAATCACAGCTCCTACCACACGTATCGGTTTTTATTACATCAACATACATGTGGAGTAGGAGCTGCCCTCCCTGATCGAAGAGAGATCTTGCTTGGGCCAAGCAAGGACGGTTCACTCGAGAAATCAAAGTCCCGAGGGCAGAGTTTTTGGGGGTTACGCGAGTGAATAGTGAATTGCCCAAGAGCATCATTAAGGATTATCAAGGTGGAACATCATTATTTTACATCTGCAAGAGCTCAACCGATTTTCGTCCCTAAATTCACATGAACAAAAATAGAATTAATTAATCAACTAAGTATTTACCAATACTCCAATGAGCTGATGTGTTGCAGGGACTTCTAAAAATAATATTGTAAACAAATTAAAACGATTTTGATCATTCGTATGGACTCCCGAAAGGTGAGCCCCATGCAATCTGGTGTACATTTGCCCTACCCATAGTAGGGCCCACGTACATAATACCAACAACAATATCATCAATGACAAGCGTAGGGAATTTTTATAGACTAGCTAGAGGTTAAAATGTACCAGCCCCTAGCTGCTAACCTACCTGGCCCTCTTGTGACTTAATAATGGCAATGTTCCAAAATATAGGGTCCTTATTTGGAGCCATCAAGTCATAAAGAAACCATATCCCACAGCTATTTATTCAAGGAAAGTACAGGAAAATGAAAACCACTTCCTTGTAATTTACCAAGCAAGATTCTCTCTCATCCCATAGTGTTCAAATTATTGACAACTAAAGGGTGCTGTGGGCAATGGTCTTCCACATAATTGAGTGGAAGGAAGGATTGAGAGATGCTGCCAAGTGGGATGCTTGGCAGTGGCGCTAAGTGGCCGATCCTGCTATTCATCTGAGAATGAACGGCTTAGATCTTGATTGAACAATAGACGGTTCAGATCTATATGCACTCAAATTCAATCCGAACCATGCCAAGATGAACAGCCAGATGTTGCTTGGCACCCCGCTTGGCAAGGGGTGCTTGGCAACATTCTGGGGTCCATGAAGGAACGCATCGAGTAATTGTTGATATACATGTATACTACCAAGTGATGGGTTCACTAGGCAAGCAGGTAGAGTTCAAGCTTAATACTACTTGGGTTCTACATCCGTTTGTTATAGGACTAAAGTTACTCTTTAGAGCTCGCAATAAGAACCGGGACTTTAACTTCGACCTCTAGATAGGTGCGGTGAGGCCTCCGGCATATGGCTATCAACAAGTGTTACGGGCAATACGCGTTGCCAAATGTATAGAGTCGATAGAGTAGTCTATTTACATATCCATTTTCGTACACATATACGTACGTTGACACACATACATGTAATAATGAGTATTTATTTACACATGCATGTAATCAAGTGGAAGGGTCAGGAAAACCACGACTCGTGTCTGAAATTCGAAGATTTTTTCTTGAATCCCACATACCATAGTTGATAGTTCCCACCGTCCACTTCTCTAAAAGTCACTTTATTTCACTACATTTCAATTTCCTCCACTAACTTATTTTCTTTTCTTTTTTCTCTTTGTCTCTTGGGAGTCAACTCTTCTTACTATTTATATGTTAACATGTGAAGCTCTCAGTCCTTAGAAGTGAGAGCTCAAGCTTCTCTGAGTATTTCAGTTACCTTTAACTTGTCTTTGGTTTTAAGCTTTTCCTTTGGTTGTGATGGAGTCTGAAGATGTTGCATCAGCTCCTTCAACACCAATGACACCAGGTACAAGCGGGGCTGCTCTGTTTGGCGGGTTCAAGCCAGAGAGTAGTCATACTGGCCACAAGAGATCACCATCTCTTCTCAAGAGCTGCAAGTGCTTCAGTGTGGAAACTTGGGCCGTGGAAGAGGGCACCTTACCCACCGTCTCCTGCACATTGCCCTCTGTCTCCTGCGCATTGCCTCCTCCTCCTGTTTCACTTTCAAGAAAGGTATGAGAGAGAGAGAGATCTCCAAAGCCATTATTGCATTTTGGAGAAGTGGATGAAAGAGTACTGAGTGGTCCAAATTTATCACAAGTATGGTCATACATATGAAGATGAATTTAAGGCACAAAGTTCATTTTCTATGCACTATCTTGTGTCCCACTATGTCTTTAGAGTTTTTGCCCAGCAAAATTTTGAACCGTTCAACATGCATAGGAATTAGGCCCCACATTCAAAACGAATGCCCATGCTGCCAACACAGCATTCTGGAGACTTTTCTGGAAAAATTTATGGTTCCATATCATTTGCATATGTGCATTTGGTAAAGATGAAGGCTTAGGCTAACCCATTTTCACCTTCTGTGTTTGTTGTAATGGATTGGTGCCAAAAACCAGGTGGGAGCTGAGTTCATAGGCACCTTCATACTAATATTTGCAGGGACAGCCACAGCCATTGTGAACCAAAAGACACAGGGCACAGAAACTCTAATCGGCCTCGCCGCCTCTACTGGACTCGCCGTCATGATCGTTATTCTCTCCACCGGCCACATCTCTGGAGCTCATCTCAACCCAGCAATCACCATTGCCTTCGCTGCCCTCAAGCACTTCCCATGGAGAAATGTAATTCAACCCTTGAGTATGCTTCTTTTTAACTGAATTCTTATTTTTTTCCCTCCTGCCGAGGAAAAAAGGGTTGGAAAGGGTTCCTTCCTTGGGCTTGACCAAAGAAACTCGTGCCTCCCGGGGAACCAAATAAGAAGGATAACTCAAGAGGGACTTGAATCATAGTATGATCTCAGCCCCACAGGGAGATCATAGTATGATGTCGTGCCTCCTGGGTTCCTTCCTTGGGCTTGACCAGAGAAGCTAGTGGCTAGGATTATCAAACACAACTCTCCCCAAACGTTGCCCAGAGACCACACTACTTTTATGATCTTGCCGTAACTTTTGGGGATCATTTTACAAGTCAATTATTTGGGCAGGTACCAGTTTATATGGGAGCACAAGTGTTGGCATCCCTTTGTGCAGCATTTGCACTCAAGGGGATTTTCCACCCTATAATGGGTGGTGGAGTCACCGTTCCTTCAGGTGGCAATCTCCAAGCCTTTGCCTTGGAGTTCATCATCAGCTTCAACCTCATGTTCGTTGTCACTGCAGTGGCCACAGATACCAGAGCTGTAAGAATACCCCTCCAACTATCATTCTAGTTTTCAGCTTATTCTAAAAGATGTCTTCTAGGATAGCCCATCACAAGGAGTCAAAACCATAAACTTTTTAACCCTTAAATTCTGAACCCTACATGCGTATAGTACTGATAAGTTGTCACAATTTGAAATTCAAGAAAACACTAGAGACAACATTCATCGATATTGTTACATTGTGGCGATGCGTAAACACATGAAAGCACTAGAAAACAAGTTTGTATTACTTTAAGATTGTAACAATGTAGCAGCACTACAAGATTAGGACAAACAAGGCATACACAAGGGGGAATAGCTGATCCTAAGTCCTAACCCGGGTCTAAACAAGTACTTCTTATCCTAATTCAATGAATAATTTGCTAGAACAACGGACAAGGGTCAATGGTAGAAGTTGGCAAACTGCAACCCCAGATTCCTATGAATACTTAGCTGTTATAACCAGAAATGGTAGTAGAAAAATGCAAGTATCTATTGTTTAGGCAGTTCAGGGGGGAGATGTGGGAAGCCTTGCACCAGTTAGATGTGGTCTACCTCGATTAGACCAAAGTATATGTGTAGCCATCTTAATTAACATTAGATCCTTGTATGGGATCAAGGTCAAGTGACATAGGGAAAGGAGCAAATGAATAAAATACCATACTTACTGGATCCTTCACCGAAGTGAAGAAATTAACCTATTTTAAATTGCATTTGATTAAGCATTTTTGGGGAACCTTTCTAATATGTTAACCATAATTTGAGGGTAATAGATTCCTGCAGTACAGTTCAAAATGTCAGACAGTGTATATTTGTTTGGGTAGGATGTTTTTTTTTTACCAAAACTTGTGTGTAATTTTATGGAATCAATTGAAAGCTTCTGGGGTAATTTCAGTAGTGAGAAACGTTATGGGGTGTCCTGTGTAGCGACGGCAATTTCACCCGAACCTGATAAGTACCCGAATTGATCCACCTCCATGGGGGCTGTTTTTCTAAACTTCCTACATGCGGGGAGGTTCTGGTTTTGAAATCGAAATACCGACCAGTTTCAATTTGGATTTGGTATAAAACAACCCGAGCTGTAATGACCCCAACCCCGAACCAAACTCGAAACTGACCCGAATGGTACAGTAGAGCTTCTTAATTACCAAACACTAAATAAATCTATGAATCTATACGCACCTGATGGTGTAATTTTTTTTTTTTTTGGTTTCGCTTCCTCTGCTCTCCTCATTTTAGTTTATATAAGCCTATAGATAAAAAGGTGCCCAAGGTTAACTTTTGAGTTATAGCATTTAGTTTTTTTTTCTTTCTTCATTATGAACATTATGTAATGCCACGGGTGCGGTGCATTCCAGGAAAAGTTAAACCCCTTGTCGTTTGGTTATGGTACACTCAAAGTCATACCCGTCTGGGTGCATTCCAGGAAAAGTTAAACCCCTTGTCGTTTGGCTATGGTACACTCAACGTCATACCCGTCTGGTATCCGCTCGGGTTCAGATGCAAGTAAACACTTCAAGTTTGGGTATGGTAAATGCAAATCCGGACCAAAGCACCCATTGCCATCCCTAATTCTGGGTTTTTTTCCCGATATTAGGGGCTTGTTAAAAGTACATTAAACCTATATAAAATCTCTCTAAGGTGCACTTAACCATGGTTTCCTCCCCTTCCATCTACATTTGCAGGTGGGGGAGCTGGCGGGAATTGCAGTCGGAGCTACTGTCATGCTTAACATACTCATAGCTGGGTATTA
>BPLS01000459.1:578790-627670 GCA_019656275.1 Rhododendron kiyosumense | reverse complement strand
CTCTCTCTCTCTCTCTCTCTCTCTCTCTCTCTCTCTCTCTCTCTCTCTCTCCTGCATGAAAGAGATACTTTTCGAAATGATTTGAAGAATGATAAATATGTAGGATAAATGGATAATAGGACTGAATTTTGAGGTCAAACAATCTTTAGTGCAGCAAGTAACAACAGATGTAAAGGTCAACCACATGGTCAAAATGGAGCTTGAAAGATAAGAATATTAGTAGGGGGCAAGAAAGCAAGCACATTCAGGAGTGCCCAAGATTTCCAAAAAACTAAATCGACAATTTAGTATAATTCATCAGGAGCAGCTGTAACAAGAAAGAATTAAGCATATGAAGGTACAGATTTAATGAACTGCATATCCATCGGTTGTGCTTCAATATCCAAGGACCATTTGAAATGGCCATTGACAACTTTTGAAGTGTACCTTTCAGAGTAATTCCTTAATCTTGGAGCATTTGCCTTTCTGACAAAATGTAGGGAGACCACGGGAGCTTCGATGAATCCAGTGAGAACTCTGGGACCAGCAATAGCTGCAAACAACTTTAAAGCCATATGGATCTACTTCACTGCTCCAATCCTTGGGACACTGGCTGGGGCAGGTGTTTATTCTGCAGTGAAGCTGCCCGAGAAAGATGGCAACGCACATGACAAACCTTCAGCAGCACACAGCTTCAGAAGATGATCCTACGAGTACAACACCATAACGTCAGGCAATAAAGAACTCAGATTCCCTGTCCTACAGTGCATAGGTCAATATGGGCAAAAATGGAGGTGGTTGGGGGTGGACATAGTGAAAAAGTAAAACATGCCATGTTCGCTAATTAATCATTTATATGGATCAAGCTAGAGGTTACCATGCATGTGGGGAGGGGAAAAACTAGTGTGATGTATAATGTCTGGGTGATTAACCTTTTTCAGAGAAGAGATTTCGTACTTCAAATTGAGTGAAACTGTTCTATTGTGTTCATGTTTATTGGGTTGTAAAAGGTTGGGAGCATCTTCAACAACAATTCCCTTCTACTGAGGTTTTCTGTTTCCCTTTCATAGTCATATAACATGTCCTGTCCATACTAACATAGCTTCTTGATCACAAGGATATATTGCAGGTATTATGCGTCCCAATTCTTTTCTTTAGTGACGTGGTAATGATCCGTTCTTTTCTTCCTTTCAATCATCTTCATTTTCTCTTAGGGATCATACAGTGCAATTACAGAGAATCACAAGTAAAACAGGCCTGAGGAAAGGTGGCACTCAAGGATTTGGGAAAGGAAAAGGAAAAAGAAATGAAAAAGTTAGACGATCTAATGAGCCATAAGACTGGAACTTTTTGCTTCATTTTTTTCTTCCTTGCACAAATGGTAAACCTAAAATCCAAGTTCAACCTTAAGTGGGGCGTCATTCAAATAATCAAATTGAACCGGTTTGTCGAATACGATACTAAAATAAAAACAGAAGGAAAAATAGCCTAACGTCAAACACTTCTGAGATGAATGCTAGTTTGACGATGACAAATTAGGAGAACCCTGCAGGTACTCTATTTAGCAATCATACCAATCGTAGCCCGAAGGACATTGACAACATGTCTAAATATTTACTTCGTATGTGCCATACATCTCAAGGTGTTAAATTTTCTAACAGTGGGTAAATGTATCTGGCTCTTCCATGTGTCGTGCAATGGGGCTTGGATCCATGTGTCAGCCGACACATGGAACACTAATACACCTCCAAATTAGGAATTGAGCCATGCTGCAGCAAACAGAATACACGGCACCCAAACCTCAAGCCTAATTGTTATGAGCTTTATAACGTCTCTCCTAGGATACGCTAGAGAAGACATGCTCGACACTCTTTCAATTGATCAAACACTTCTAACGCCTTGGCCTGTCATCCCTATGCTTACCCCTCACCAGGTCTCAACCACTCAACCTCCAAAAAGCATCAGGTGCACAGTGCACCGATGGCCAAGAAGTCAAGAACAAATCTGACATCACCTATAATATCCTCAAGGCACCCTGAAGATGTCATACCATGCTACCGGCCAAAGCGGAATCCAGAGCCTAGTGACCCACGGGATCAGGTCGTGTACCCCGTTCCATGTGTTTCCAACCATAGGATCATGTTTTGAGATTCTTGAGGATCTTGGCCCTGAAGATTGGAGCCATAGGCCCACAGTCAATGGACGACTAGTACCTTCAAAGATCTCCAGGGTCTTTTACTTGGTTTTTATGTTCCTCAGGTCAAAGTCCTTCATTTTTGTATTTCCAGAAACATTGGCTGTCCCAATTTTGTTAACATCGAATGAAGTTAAATTCATCGGTTTGGATTTATTACTTTGAAGACCATTGTAGAGCTCCAAACTTATTTCTAAGCCGAAAATACGATTATGTATTGATTGAAAGGGTACTGATGGTGTACAGACTGGGTTGCGGGGCCCAACTCGGGATTCCACGCTAATAATCAAAACCGTTCATTTCTAAACAACACAGAGAACAGAAAAAGAAGAAAAGAAAAGCATTCCAAACCCTGTCGTTTTTGTTTTTCCGTATATTCATTGGAACATGAGTCAAGAAGTGACATCAGTAATTTGCACATGCCACATGCAAATAGAAAACAACTTCTGAATTACGATATAAGAGCATCCGCAATGGTAATAATCAAAATCAATAACCAAAATGTTACCATGTCAGTATTTGATTATCCATTTAGTCTATAATCAAACTTAACAATCTCTACCTTCATATTGATTATTTTTGTATCCCTAACCAAAAAATCCCCACAATACACAATGCACATCTATCCAATCACAAACGAATTCTAATCACACACCCCACCACTAAATTAATCGTCTCGATGAGACGATTCTAATGTGGAGTTTTTTTGAGTTATTGAGTTTGAATTTTAGTTATTGGTAAAAGTTATTAAGTTTGGTTATGAAATTGGTAGAATTTGGTTATTTGTTAAATGACTTGCAACTTTGCTTATTACAATGTGAGATATTTTTTTACCATTGTTATTAAATTTGTTTATCTATACTCATTTGCTTATTACAATGGGGATTACAACGGGGATGCTCTAAAGAACATACACAACTGAGTATTATCAAAAGTCATCCTGCTCATTTTCAATAGGTCTGACAAACCAACAAAACTGTTTGAATTTGAGCACGTATCCGCTCGTTAAAAGTTCGTCCAACAAAACTGTTTGAATTTGAGCTCGTACCCGCTCGTTAAAATTTTGTCTGAAAACAAATTGTTACATAAACAAACCAAATTTGAACAAAACTACTCGTCTAGTTCGACTTATCGTGCTTAAAAAATTCAATCTACCCGGAATTAGCTCGACCTCATAAACTAGCCAAGCTTTTAAAGCCCGTTTTCAAACCAAACTTGAACAATCAAATGTTCAATCCGTTCGGTTTGCTTATCGGCCCTAGTTTTCACCAAATAAAAACATCACAAATCAGCAGACTCCAAACATAATCACTAACTCTATATCCATTTGCCAAAATATAAAAGAATTCCTTTTCGAAACCTATTTAAAACGTAACCAAATAAAAGCACCCTAACCTGACCACGACGAAACGCTCGACCGCATCCATTGAATCAGACAATCTCGAGCCCTGGAACTTTACCCGACTGATCCGGTTTGATCCGGAGAGAGAGTGATTTAGAGAGAGAAAGAAGGAGCACAGCGAGAACAATGCCGACGAGATCGGCGAAGGCGTCCTTGAAGGAAGCTCCGGCGGACTTGAAGAATCCCAACTCGTCGGCGACCTCTTTGGCGGCGCCGGCGGCGAGCGAGACGACGGATCCGAAAAAGATGCTGAGGCGGCGGAGGATAGGGTAGCGGGTTTTGGAGACGAGGAGAGAGAAAATGATGGTGAGGGAGAAGCAGAAGAGGATGTGTTGGAACTTGTCTGGGGCCAACCAGTCGTCGCCGTTCTCCATAAGAAAGAGAGAGAGAGAGAGAGAGAGAGACAGAGAGAGAGTGAAGGCAGGGGAGTGTTTTGGAATTTTTTTTTTTTATGGGAAAATGGACTACTAATTAATTCGTTAGTTTCATTCAACAGATTTATAACACGGTTTTAAGATCATTTTTTTTAATTCAAAAAAAATAAAATTAACCCCATTCAACCACAATTAATCACAATCAATCTAGTTACTAATTTAATTGCTCATACCAAAATTGAAATAAAAGACATTGTAGGTCATCTGAGGTCAAAGCTCAAACTACACTTCAATGGAATCTGATACCGATACTGTATCTTATACAAGAACAAGACCCTTTAGAAATGCTACTTCACTATTTTTTCCGGATCGCTTAAAGGGAAGAAGAAAGACAGAAAAACAAAAGCAGAAACAATAAGAAACACAAAAGGCAACTGAACTATCACGGAGGCAGCAAACCCTAGTTCATTTTGCTGATCAGCTCATTGATCTGGTCTTGGCGATTTCCGGTGTCTCCCCCGTCCTTGTAAAGCTTTTTCTTCCCAAACAATGCTTTGTTGTCTGGCTTGTTGAGAGTAAAGGGGCATAGCAAACCGATAACCTCTTTGAAATGAGGACCGACAGTAGCGACCTCGTTCACAATGTCTTCTATGCATAAAATGCCATGATTCCCCAGTGCCTGCCAAGCATGGGAAGAATGTTTCGTTAGAACCTAAGAAATTTGGCAACAACTGGTATGCGAATCACGAAACATGATTTAGTGGGATTCTTAACATACCTGTTCAACAATGTTGTTGTCTGTCAGGGGAACTCTCTGCTTGTCAATATTCGCCAAACCTTTCTTGTAGATCAGATCCTTCACATTCTTCAGATTGGGATATCTATAATCTCAGAAAAACGATGCAATCATATTACTGGCAACAAGAAGGCAAAGACGCTTAGAGTGACTAACATATATCTTCTACAAGACTCTGCCCCAGTGCTTTTCAGGTGTTTTTTCTGTAATCTTTTTCCTTTTGCTCAATTCCAGCTATACTCCATTGGTTGAGTATATATTCTGTCTACTTGTTAAGGATTTTCTTTCAGAACTTCTCCCAACTATAAACAGTAAGAGTAATGACGAATGGATGGCAGAACTATGGTAGAACCCAAAATAACCAATTTTCACCTCAAACAATCCGAAGAAGTATCGCGAGTGACATCAATGGTCAAACACTTGAAAGAGGCTTCAAAGTTCAACAGAGATACTGCTTTAAGACTCTACACGGAGAGACTCGTGTGTGTGATGGCTAGGAAATCATGTCCCAAAAACTTTATTGTTGTTCAGTTTTTGTACAAAAAACAGAAGAATGGAGTGCATGGGAACTGGGAAAAGCTAATACTCCCTCAAGGAAAGCTCAATATTCATTGGCACTGTTTCACACAAGATGGATTCCACATAACAAAAGCAAGGGGGTGAAGTGAAAGCTGCCCATGGTTAAAAACAACCAGAGTGTAATTGTTAGTTGTTACCATTTCGATCATGCCATTATCGTCAACAAGTAGAGTAGAATTACTTAACAATATGAATAAATAATTATGTATTAATGATCCCTTGCCTTCGGTAAACATCTAGCAGATGTTATTTCTAGCAAATAATAGCAATAAGGAATTGTCTTCATACCCATACGTAACAAAAGGCTCCACCAATTGAAGAATTTCCATCATCCTTTCATTCGCCTTCACAAAGACACCATTGAAGATTCTCCTTAGTCTCAGAGAGTATAAAATCTTCCTTGTCTTTGGATGCATGTCAGTTTTCCTGGAAAGATTTGGTGGACACAAGAATGGATAAGGGGGATTGTTTATGTTTTAGGTGGACATCAAGGGATAACCCAACGTACAATGTAGCAGATGCTATACAAACCATTGAATTAATAACTTACCCTCCAATGCGAATGACGAAAAGCAACTTGGATTCTGGTGTTACAGAACCTCGCCTTTTCCGTTTTCCCCTTTGCTTCATTTGGATGAGGTCCAACTCCTGTCACACGATGGTTTTTCAAGGACTGAATTGTAGCTGACATAGATCAAAGATTTGAGGGGAAAAGGTATCATATGGATCTCTTAACTGGCCTCAGTTTAAGAGGACCAGTGGTTAAGAAGCAGAATGTAAAAACAGATGACACCCAGAAGAAAGATAAGTAATTCATTTTATCTTTTTCCTGGAGTAGTTAAATAAAAACTGACATATAAATAAGTAAATCTACGACTTGGAATGTTTTTTCCTAAGTACATATGCTTTAATGGTATAGTCCTGAATCTCCTTGTACAACAAAACACAACAAAAGAGGAAAATTTGATAGTCATACCCTATTTCCACAATTGCAGTCCTTCATAAGTTAAACATGCTGGAGTTAGATCAAGGCAAACTCCACCATCCATACTCCACGTGTTCATGTTTTCTATATGAAAAATTTTTATTCTGCCCAAAAGGCTTGAATAACCAAATTATTTTCCATCACATGGCAAGGTCAACTTTCGAAAGCAACACGTATAGATTTCTCCAAAATCACCTTAAAGAATCAACTCCTAAGAGGCCAAGACCAAACACAAACTAAAGAAACTTTCACACAACTGGGGCTGGCAAAACAAGGTAAAGACATCAAGGAGAAGAAGTTTTACTATGTTGACCAAATATGGATCAAGTTTAGTTGGGACAAATGTGGACTTCAAATGAACGGATTTGACATTGTTATTTCATCGAGCATAACCTGAATAAAGTTGGGCAATTTACATACAGATTTTGACATTGGGTTTGTGTGCTTTATTTGAGGGTTTCGACATGACTATTTAATTACCGATTTGCAATCGTAATGTTAAGAACTATATTTATACAGATGGCATCATAAAGTACATCTCTATTAGCTCTAATTCATCTCCACTGTAATTTCACAAGCCACAAATAAGTATGGATCTGTTTTGAAGTTGGGAAAGGAAGATAAAGTAAGGGAAATGTTCAAGAGGGAGAAGGTAAGAAAGTAGGAGAAAAATCTATTATTTCTCCTTCTCTACTTTTTCTTCTTTCTTCTCTCCTACCACTAGCAACTAAACAATAGAAGGATAAATTTTATAGCATTTCCCTTCCTTTCCATAAAATCCATTGCTTAGAAATCCACATCTACATAAACGGCATCATTACCTCCAACTTAAACAGACGAATGCATCTAAGCATACCACAACAACAATGACATGATCCATGTAATCCCCCATCGACGGGGCAATAGGCAGGGAAGGATTAGAGACCAACCTAATCTTCAACAATATATGCACAAATTGATTGATCTTACATACCACAAAATAGCGG
The DNA here is from genome assembly GCA_019656275.1 of Rhododendron kiyosumense. NCBI lineage: Eukaryota > Viridiplantae > Streptophyta > Magnoliopsida > Ericales > Ericaceae > Rhododendron > Rhododendron kiyosumense. Next base: position 620,375 of record BPLS01000459.1, on the reverse strand, counting down.
CCCCCTTATACCTCCAAAAATCGTGTAATCCTGAAGATTATGACGAATACCTCTAAGCATGAACACAGGTAAAAACCACAATCCAGAGTTAACAAAAACTAGGGAGGAAAATATCGAGGCGATTACCCTGTCTCGAAAGTCCTTGATGAACTGCTCGGGCTTCTTGATGACGAAATTATCCCCCTTGCTTTTCCTAGTCCTCTGCTCCAACTGCAGCTTCCTTCTAATTGCCCACTGCTCATTGCTTTTCCTCTTCTTCAATATCACCTCCGGTATATAATTCAACGGCTTCGGTTCCTCCTCAGCCATGATTCACTAAGCCTCAATTACAAAATAAAGAATCACCAAATTAACTGTTTGTTCTTTAATAAACAGAAGTTAAAAGTAAAGCTTGTGATTATTGAGCTTGGTTGTTAAGAGCAACACACAGGCATTTGATTTGAGGAAAATTGTGCAATTGGATCAGACAACCTCAGAAAAAGTTCAATATATGACTAAAACGAGCTCAAAAGCCCGTAAACATGAACTAACTATACCTATAGATGTAGACGTAACTAATAAGAGAAGGGGAACTGTTTCTACAGACAAAAACGGCTATCGAAACATTTGGAGAGAGAGAGAGAGAGAGAGAGAGAGAGAGGTTACCCGATAGCAGTGCCGGCGCCCGAGAGAGAGAGGGAGGGAGAGAGCGGGTACCTGCTCGATTTCCGAGCGAGCGCGAGAGAGAGAGAGAGAGAGAGAGAGAGGCACTGATGGCTGTATGAGGCCTTCAACCCTAATAAAGGCCCAACTAGTGTTTCAAAGACCATGAAAAAATAGCCCACGTATTTCACCAATGTTGTACTAACTAGCCCAACATAAAAAAATGGCCCGCCCTAATAGTTCCCTCCCTACGAACATTTTCTGGAGGCTCTTTTGGCAGCTTATTTTTCGCTTTTCCTTTTTTTCCATCTGTATGTTTTGAGAAAATGACGGCCTATGACGTGTTTTGATAATTAATATCTGCTAATGACATTTTGTTTATTAACATGTCCTTAAAAGGTATTAATTATCAAAACACATCCTGGGCCGTCATTTTTCCGTATGTTTCTGGGCGCGGCTATTCGCAACCCTTCATTTTCTCCCACAGCCCGTTAAAAAGTTTCAATTATACTCGACAGTTAGTTACCGAAATTGAGATACATTTTCAGTATTCAGGTACCGAAATATGATATTTTTTTCAACAACTATTTACCGAAAATGCATATTTGCGGTTGTTTACCGAAAGTTGAACATATTTTTGACAAGTAGTTACCGAAATATAATCTTATTTTCAACAACTATTTACCGAAATGTTATTTATGATTTTCAACAACCACTTACCGAAATATGGTGGGCTATGAGAGAAAATGAAGGGTTGCAAATAGCCGCACCCATGTTTTTTATGTTTGACAAACTCTTGCAAAACTCATTCTGTGAGTTCTCATAAAGACATATTACTTCCCTTATTTCAGATAATACCCAAAACACCCTCATGTCTACGCTATTCTCTTCCTCGCTTCATTATTTTACTTTATTTTAATTTCTTCTGATTTACCAAAAAAATTATAACATAGCTGGAGACTTTCAATTAATAAAGAAGAAAACAATTTCACAATATAACTTTAAGAAAATTGCTTAAAATATTATTTATACACATTATATATCATACTAATAAATAACCAATGACAATATAATAAAAAATCAATCCATAATTCATTTTCTTCATATATTTTCCAAACGGATTGGAAAATCTTGTAGTGCAAGGCCTTGCAAGGCATCCAGTAGGGCGTACACAGGCGTCGATCTTGTTGAGATGTGATTTTTAATTATGACTGGTAAGAATCATTTATTACTGGTTATAATTGATTTTTAATGTGAATAGTTGATTGATAAGATCGATGGCTGTGTGTCACCTTACACGTGCACTATACGGGGATGCACTACAGCACCCCCGGATCCCTCCCAAGCACTACTCCTGTTGCAAATTACGTTATTTATATATCATCCAAACACCTTATCAGTATATGATAATGCACTTAATTTTTTATGCTAGATCTGACAGCTCGGAGTTGCGCAGTGTTGCGCAACCACTGTAAAATTAGTATCATTCTCAACTCCAAAACACGGATATGCCGACGACTCCTCTTGTTAGGAGTACATGTCCATAATTGCTTAATTATGGATCAAAGCTCATTGAGTTAATTTTGTCTCACTTGTGACTTTTCCCCTTATTATTATTTTTTTTTGGGGGGGGGTGTAAATGTGCTTTTTCTCACTTCAAGTTAACATCTTTTGTCCCGTTTAGTTGCATGAAAATGATGAGAAAATTATTTTTTTTGTAACTTCCTATGTGTTCAATTACTAGAAAAGTTATAGAACACATATGCAGCTTCAACTTTCATGTTCTTGCAAAATAGGTTTTGTTAAAAGAAAGGAATATAGATTTTGGGTTCCTTGTGCAGGCCATTCCCAGCCCCGACCCGACCCATTTTCATTTTTCAATCGGCAACGATAGTCATCCTCAATAACCCATTATTGATTTATGCTCTTATTATTACTGTGAATGAATCAAGTTGTTTGCAAACAATTCGAAACTCAAAAACTTCTCAGTGAGGATTCTTTTAGGCACTTCTGATATAACGAGTTGAGTGGGCACCTAAATATTTCAAAATAAAAAATAAACAAACAAACTATTTTTAGCTGGAAAATAATTTTTACACAAATATTGTCCTTTAACGTGTAAAAAAGTACTATATTGAATAAAATGCAAGATAGTAAATTCAAGTAGATAAAACAAAAAAATGAATGTGAGTGGCTAAAAGGGGAATGTGAAAATCAATCAACTTTCACAAATTTAGTTTAATTTCAAGTACTTTGAATTCAAGCTAGCTCTCCTCATTTTCTGTTAATAATCCGATTTGACTCATTTGGAGTCGTAATTCCAACCAATCAAAAAATAGAAAATTGTAGATGAGGAGATTGTGATTTGGATGAACACGGATCCGCAACCAACCAAGATTTTTTATTTTTGATCCGCAACACGGATCCAAGATTTCGTAACTCCACGTGATGGTGTGTTTGCATGGTTAATAAAGCAAAGCCAAAAACAAAAATGTAACGCCACCAAATCCGAACGACGGGTAATATTGACGGTTCACATGCAATTGCCACCATTCGACTCCGTTTCGTTAAGATTCTTTAATTTTTAAATATTTTTTTCTTGCTTAACAAGACATGTTATTCTCTCATAATACATAACAAAAAATAAGGACGTATTTCCCTAAGCGAAACAAGGTCTAACTATTTTCGCTGTGATCCACATGACGCGTAATTATTCAGTGGTCTTGGAGACCAACAGGTAGTGCTCCAACGCTTTTCAACACCACACCTTGCAATGGGCTAAGGCGGCAATAGAATTTTAACCATAAAAAAAAAAAGGTGCTAAATTTTTTTTTTTTATACAGGACACTATATTTATTTTAGTTGAAAACTTAACGGGCCTAGTTCATTGTGTTTTGTTGAATTACAAGATCTACTTGCGCATAAATCTATGTGCATTATCATATACACTGATTTTGCATGAATGATTTCGTGCAGACAATATTAAAAATATTGTAAACATCTAGTATAATATTATAATAATGTTATAAAATATTTTTTTTCATAAAATGTCTAACCATACAAATAACAGCAACTCTCCAGCTATTCGATCAACTTTTATGCATAACATATTCTTCTAATAAATTACACCATCTCCCTTCTCACTATTTAAGAAATGTATCTCTATTTTTTTTTTTTTTTGAATCATCAAAATATATCTCAATTTGAAGGTCGTCTTTTATCATCAAAAAATAGCTTATAAGAAAACGTCTTAGTTTTGTAACCAACGCTTTGTGTGATTACATTGACGAGTAAAGCAGTGGAGTAGAACAGGAAGTTTATCTAAATTGAGAATACAATAAAATTCGTGCATTTAGGAACGGGCATTCCGCTAGCATAGACGTTTTTTTTTTCCCAAGAGGTTCTCTGTACCGAAATCTTGGTATTTAGGAACAGACATCCTGCTAACATAGACGTTTTTTTTTTTTTCCAAGAGGTTCTCTGTACCGAAATCTTGGTGTAGCTGAGTAATTACAAATGGTTTCCCAGCCGCAGGACCGGAGTCTCAAAATACGATCCTGAGATTGAAAATCGCCTGGTCCATGGGTTCACAAAAATTTAGACCCAGAGGATCTTGCCTCTAGGGGGTTCTTCGTATGCTAGATTGGACTCCTTTGGGAAAAAGAAAGGGCTAACCACCCAATAATATTTCCCCCGCATGACCTGGGCTGCGGATCTACAACTATACTCCCGCCCGTTCGTTCGTTGGAGCCTTTTAGTTAGAGAGAGAGAGGAGAGAGGAGAGAGGAGAGAGAGAGAAGAGATATAGATACCATAAATGATAAATGCAAAGGAAGTAGAAGTTGGTTATAAAGGAAAGACGCGGCCTCTAAAAAGAAGCTTCACCTCAAATAGGAATCAATTAAACGCCAAGTAGAATGTGCAATGGGAACGAATTATAAGAGATAAGAGAAAGAGAGAGAGAGAGAGAGAGCCAATCCGTCACGGGATATCTGTCTACGCAAGGAAGCCAGAGAGTTAGAGAGAGAGAGTAGTATATATAATGTATGTGTGTGTGTAGAGGGAGAAGGAGCTAGAGTGCGGTGAGAGAGGAAAGAATGGCGGACAAAAGTATCAACTTGGAAGAAATCAAGAATGAGAACGTCGATCTCGTAAGGACGTTTTTCGATTATAGTTGTGTCTCTGTTTAATCTTTAATCCTCTTCTGTTTCAGTTCTCGCGATGATAGATTTTCGTCCATAAATCACTCTGTTTTCGATGTATACATACGAAAAGATGAACACGTAGACGTTTGTGTATTATACGGAGTAATTTATACTCCATCAAACCTAAATAAATATCCGGACCGCAAACCCTAACCCTCTAAAAGATGCCTTTTTCCATTAAAAAATTTAAAAAAAATTGACAAATTAACCAAGAGTTCTTCCAAAAGTGTGGAAAAAGTTTGAATTTTTTAACGAAAAAATTCATCTTTTTTTAAGCCTCAGATTGCGGGCCGGACATTTATTTAGCGACGGATGGAGTATTTAGGAATTGACGGAAACCTGATACAAGATATTTTTTTGTGAATGACGAAGAAAAGTTTCCCGAAGTTCAAAGGACGAAAACAATACAACCCGATACAAGATCTAGGGGATACTTTGGACATGATAGTCGCTGTTTCATTGTCATGGAAAAATTGACAGATCTAAGATCACCATCCCTACAAGTGAAAGCTTGCGCGAAATAAATGTGAAGAGGGCCTCTGAGTTACCGTGTGAACATGAGTCCATGACTAATGACTGTGTGATTTAAGGTTGCGGTTGGTGGGATCGGATTATAAAAATCATAGGAGACACAAATGTAGAAAATAAAGGAATTGAAAGAACAAATACTACTAACAAATAACACAAGAACATCGTATGAACTTACTGATGTGGATCACCGGTTGGAGTGCGACTTAGGTTATATAACGACGTTACAAGTTGTGCAGTTAAAAAATAATTTTTGTAAAAGACCAAAAGTTGGATCTGCATGACTAGTTGAACAACTTCACGCTCCATAAAATCTGGGATTGTTTTCAGAGGACTTTTGTTTGATATTCTTGTTTTTTATTATTTTTTTGGTTCATTATGGATTGATGGTGTCAGTAATTTTATATGTGTTTCCTGCATAGCTTATCATATTAATAGAACCGTATGGCCAGAGTTTGATTTCGTTGGTGGTGCTTTCCCCTCTGATAACTCTGCTTTTCCATTGCTTGTTTTGCTTGATCTCGGTTTTCTTTACTTTTATTATAACATGAGTGCAATATGCATGTGTAAGTTTACTTGTGTGGAAGATAAATTAAGATGAACGAATATCAGATATGTTCTCGTCAAAGTTTTATCGCTATATGTGTTAAGCATTGTCTATTGCATAGTTTACCTTCTGTTGGTCATCACTAAGGACTGTTTGAGGAGTGTAAGTTGCATTCTGAAGAATGCGGGCATTCTTTATGAAGAGATGAGAGATCTACTGCGGGGATGAAGGGGTCTGAGAACTGTGGTCGAAGTGTTTGTGAAACGTGGCTGAAGTGTCCAAGGTTCGATAAGTATTTGGAAAGAGTGACTGAAGTGTGTGAAAGTTTAAAAATTTACTCTTAAATCGTACTTCAATATATCTATACAGTGCAGTTTGAGATGTCCTGAAACGATCTGCAATGAAGCTATGCATGCGTTTAGGTCAAAGAATAGTTTTACTTAAGTGCGCTTTCCGTCAATAAAAGACATGTCTCCTTACATATCATGGTGATGAAGTGTATTGAATCATATCATGCATGCACAGGAGAGCATACCAGTAGAAGAAGTGTTTGAACAGTTGAAATGTACAAGAGAGGGCTTGACAAGCGAGGAAGGGCAGCAGAGGCTCCAAATCTTTGGCCCAAATAAGCTTGAGGAGAAAAAGGCAAACTTTTCCTATATCGATTTACTCCTACTCTGCTTCTTCATTGCCAGTAGTCATGAAAATAGCTTATGTTTTTTTTAAACCATAATGTAACAGGAAAGTAAATTTCTGAAATTCTTGGGCTTCATGTGGAACCCTTTGTCATGGGTGATGGAGCTTGCTGCCATCATGGCCATCGCTTTAGCAAACGGAGGGGTAAGTCTCTCTCTCTCTCTCTCTCTCTCTCTCTCTCTCTCTCTCTCTCTCTCTCTCTAATTTTCATCTGTAAATAAATGCAGGGAGAGCCTCCGGATTGGCAAGATTTTATCGGTATCATAGCATTGCTCTTCATTAACTCAACCATAAGCTTTATTGAAGAGAATAATGCAGGCAATGCCGCAGCCGCACTAATGGCCGGTCTTGCTCCAAAAACAAAGGTACTAAAGCTGTTCTGCATAATTACACACTATGCCAAAACAACAATGTTACTCACACAACCTCTCACATACATCTAGGGCCCACACATAGTAGTGTGTGTGGAGCCCACATGCATGTGAGAGGTTATGTTTGGTGTTGTGTGTGGATTATTGTGTGAGTAGCATTTTTTATGCCCAAAATGAACTGTCTCATATGATTGGTGAAGTACCAAATAGATGATGAGTGATGACATTAGTCATGTCTTTGTGTTGAATGGTTAGGTCTTGCGAGACGGAAGGTGGATGGAGCAGGAAGCTTCTATACTGGTACCAGGTGATATAGTCAGCATTAAGCTGGGAGACATTATCCCAGCTGATGCTCGTCTCTTGGAAGGTGACCCCCTGAAAATAGATCAATCTGCCCTTACTGGGGAGTCCTTGCCAGTAACCAAGCACCCATCTCAGGAAGTATTCTCAGGGTCGACCTGCAAACAAGGTGAGATCGAGGCCATTGTCATTGCCACTGGAGTGCACACCTTCTTTGGCAAAGCAGCTCACCTTGTCGACAGCACCAACCAAGTTGGACACTTCCAAAAGGTACTTTGCTAACTCAAAGATTAGAAGGAAGCTTCGCAACTAGTCTAACTAAAGAATGAACCTGGGTAGGAAAGTAATACAGTATTGTGTGTTTACTGAAACTCCCAAGTTGAATTACATCACTAATTCAAATAACAATGAACTAGAATTGCATTACTTGGGGAAAAAAAAAGTACTGGCCAAAGGTTCCAGTATCAATTTGTCCACACAAAATCAAGTAAAACAAAATGATTTGGCCTTATATTTTTGTACTAGATGCCTTAGTAACTTGACTGGATGGTGATGGTGTACGTGAACAGGTATTGACAGCCATTGGGAACTTCTGTATATGCTCCATCGCCGTTGGGATCTTAATAGAGCTAATTGTGATGTACCCAATTCAGCACCGTAAGTACAGGGATGGGATTAATAATCTATTGGTTCTTTTAATTGGAGGCATCCCAATTGCCATGCCAACAGTGCTGTCAGTTACGATGGCTATTGGCTCCCACCGTTTATCACAGCAAGGTGCCATCACCAAGAGGATGACAGCTATTGAAGAAATGGCTGGGATGGACGTCCTTTGTAGTGACAAGACTGGGACTCTCACCCTAAACAAGCTTACAGTCGACGAAGCCCACATTGAGGTCAGTAATTTTCTTAAATTTTGGTGCCGTATACATAACTGTTGATGTATGATGAAGTTTGGAAGTGAAAGTCTCCAGCCAAAGAAACAAAATAATAGAGCAAAGTTCTTCAAATGTCTATTTGATACTTGAACTCCGTTTATATAATGGCCTTGCAAGTAATAAGTCAATCCATATGCAGGTATTTACAAAGGATGTGGACAAGAAAACTGTAGTTCTACTTGGGGCAAGGGCTTCTAGGGTGGAGAATCAGGATGCTATCGATGCTTGTATCGTTGGAATGCTCGCTGATCCCAAAGAGGTAATTTCAACGAGTAGATGTACTTGTATGTGTGTTGCGGTGAAGTTCAATAATTGCTGAGCAAGTAGGTTTTACTAGAGTAGTAGCTCAAATAGCAACTATGTGGAGGCTTAACCTCACCTCTTTAGGCTATCGGGCTGTTGAAGTTAGTGTTAATGCTGTCAAGGATTACCACCAGTTTTCCGATGTTAAGGTTATGGGTTTTCCCCTTGCATTCAAATTCATGTACGCTCTTTCAGAGTAGTTCTGATATCCATTTAAGTCAACAAGTACAGTTATCTTTGATTATGCCGACTTAATAACGTTGCGAGAACAATAATTAAACATGCTCTTTTATTGTTCTACTTCTCATTCATTTCAGGCTAGAGCAGGAATCACTGAGGTGCATTTCCTTCCCTTCAACCCAGTGGACAAGCGCACTGCCATTACATACATTGATTCCAATGGAAATTGGCACCGCGCCAGCAAAGGTGCACCTGAACAGGTATTGTGTCCTTAAGCAGAATATATAATTACAAAGTTTAATTTATAGTTAACTGAGTTTCAGTATATTGGTATACTGTTTATCTGCACCAGATTATCGAGCTATGTCAAGTTAGGACCGATATCAAGAGGAAAGCTCATGCCATCATTGATAAGTTTGCCGATCGTGGTCTTCGCTCCCTTGCAGTTGCTCAACAGGTCAGTTTGTATCTACTTTTCAGTGTGGCTTATTCCAAACCAAACTAAAGTACTGCAATCAATTAAGCTTAATAGGAATCAGTTGCTTTCCTTACCACAGCATTCCATGTTAATAATTGCATCCCCTCCCCCTAACATTTCGATGAAGAGTTCTGTTATGGTTTTCTTCACTGTTGCATCTACTGATCTGTTATTTGTGACCAAAATCACCTAACTTAAGGTTTTTTCAGACTGTACCGGAGAAGACCAAGGAGAGTGCAGGAGGGCCATGGGTGTTTGTGGGTCTCTTGCCTCTTTTCGATCCGCCAAGGCATGACAGTGCAGAGACCATTAGGCATGCACTCAGACTTGGTGTCAACGTTAAGATGATCACAGGTGACCAGCTAGCTATCGCAAAGGAGACCGGTCGCAGACTAGGCATGGGGACCAACATGTATCCCTCTTCCACCCTCCTTGGCCAGACCAGGGATGAGACCACAGCTAATCTCCCTGTTGAAGAGCTGATTGAGATGGCTGATGGCTTTGCTGGTGTCTTCCCTGGTAAGTGGACAGTATCCTCCCATCTTTCCTTTCTGCCCTTGAGTTGGTAATTTCATTCCTTGGTTACTCCAATTCAAAAGGGAGGGGAAAAAGGGAAATCCTACCAAAGTTTGAGTTTTGACTTGTTAAAAGGAACTTGCATTATCGAACATATAATAGAGCGAAAAAGGGAAGGAGGATGTGAAGTTTAGATAGCCAAACTGGGATAATTTCCGAATCCACTACCCCTATCCTCCTATATATTGTGAGGTTGTAATGGGAGTTGTTGGAACAAGCCCCAGTTATGATTAAGCATTTCGTTAGACCATCTAGCAATTATTAAAGGGGGTTATTGGAATTTTTAGTCAGAAACTGTACTTAACCTGACTTTGACATCGAAAAAGTGTGGCAGAATTAACCATTTCACATCTCCAAGTAGCAAGAAGAATAATGTAATGCCTTCTGGTTTTTACTTGGATGGCTTTTGATTTTTTTGCGATATTTTCACACAAAAAAGAATAACATTATTTGGGGACCAATGCAGAACACAAGTATGAGATAGTGAAGAAACTACAGGATAGGAAACACATCTGCGGGATGACAGGAGATGGTGTGAATGATGCTCCAGCTTTAAAGAAGGCAGACATTGGCATTGCAGTGGCTGATGCAACCGATGCAGCCCGGAGTGCATCTGATATTGTTCTAACAGAGCCCGGACTAAGTGTGATTGTGAGCGCCGTCTTGACAAGCAGAGCCATTTTTCAGAGGATGAAGAATTACACTATCTACGCCGTTTCTATCACCATCCGTATAGTTCTTGGTTTCATGCTCATTGCTCTTATTTGGAAATTTGACTTCTCGCCATTCATGGTTCTTATCATTGCCATTCTCAACGATGGAACCATCATGACCATTGCAAAAGACAAGGTGAAGCCATCTCCAATGCCCGATTCATGGAAGCTTAGAGAGATCTTCGCCACCGGCATTGTTCTAGGCACTTACCTAGCTGTCATGACAGTTATTTTCTTCTGGGCTGCTATGGAGTCAAATTTCTTTTCGGTAAGAAAATTATATGACATGTAGCACTCTAAATTTTTTCTTTGTTTGGATGCACGTAATCTTGAGTGGAATTGAGAATCTGATTACAAGGTGTCGAATGCCCAGTAATTATCCCAAGGTAATCCGATTCAAATATTTGCAATAGTTCATGAATCTTATCCATAAACACGGTTTTAAGTAACTAATTACAATTCAACCCCTTCTTTCGATAGTTTGAGCCAGAAATTTTCAATCACCATGTGAAAATGGTAGGGATCACATACCTACTTATCTTTGGAATGTAATTGCAGATTGAGTAAATTGTCTAGAATCATTTTCCGATTATATTCCGTTCCAAATTTAACACTCCTTAGGAGGATTTGAACTCGTGTTCTCACAACACCTCAAGACCAGTCATTCAAACTTATACATGCTATCTTTTCTTCCTTTTCATTGCTCAGATTGTCATTTTAGTTTAAATTGTACTTGTACTAACTGAGCTTACTTGGGCAGGACTTGTTTCATGTAAGATCGATTAGGCACGACCCTAGGGAGCTTACTTCAGCACTTTACCTTCAAGTCAGCATTGTTAGTCAGGCACTTATCTTTGTGACAAGGTCCCGTGGCTGCTCCTATTTTGAACGCCCCGGCCTTCTCCTTGTTTCCGCATTCATAGTCGCACAGCTGGTGAGTTTCATAACCTGGTTGGTTCAAATTTCTTATTTGCCTATTTCTTATGAGCAAGAAATACATAAAACCAAGAATAAGCAAACCACTTTCACTCCAATTTGCTTGTTTGTTGGTTGCATATATTTCTTATTCTGCAGGCAGCTGCCAAACAAAGCTCATTTGCTTAATGCTCACTTTTAAGCAATAAGCAAATGAAAGAAATGGACCCTCAGTTTGCGTATCGATATCTTTATCTCTCTTCCACTGGAATTTAGTTTGCTGCAAAAAAGTTTAATCAATTGTGCTTAATCAATTAAGGTGGCTACAGTGATTGCCGTATATTGCAATTGGGGCTTTGCAAATATCCGCGGCATTGGTTGGGGATGGGCTGGTGTCATTTGGCTCTACAGTATAATTTTCTACGTGCCTCTGGATTTTTTCAAGTTCTTCATTCGATATGCATTGAGTGGTAGGGCCTGGGATACTCTACTGCAGAATAAGGTAAGAAAAGTTTGCATTTGCAGATTTTATTTCCTCTATTCCATTGCAAATTTAAATTTACTTTTTGGTCATGTTTCCATTGATCTTTTTGTTTTGCTTGAATTATCCAGACTGCTTTCACAACCAAAACGGATTACGGACGGGGAGAGAGGGAGGCCCAATGGGCTTTGGCACAGCGAACATTGCATGGCCTCCAGACGCCAAATGACCCGGAGATCTTCAATGAGAAGAACAGCTACCGGGAATTGTCAGAAATCGCGGAACAGGCCAAGAGACGTGCTGAAGTTGCAAGGTAATTATATAGTTTGAAGAGTTGATTCTGTTCGGTTTTGTTTTGCTTTCTTTGTATTTTCATCATTCATTTTTTTTTTCTTGGGTTTGGAATAGGTTCTTTTCGTAATGCGATGGACGTATCTGATTGATATGTTTTCCCTATGTTTATTGAGAACCGATTGTTTTCAGAAATTCATCCCAAGAACAGTTTTTTGAAAGAGAAAAAGTTTTGCTGTGTTTTTCAGAGAATGAAAATACAAAAAGAAAACAAAACCCAACTATTTATTTTCTCTATTTGATTTGGGGAATTTCTTGTCTGATATTTTGTATTTCTTTTTTTCTTTTTCTTTTTTTTAAGGCTAAGGGAGCTCCACACCCTCAAAGGACATGTAGAATCAGTGGTGAAGCTCAAGGGTCTTGACATCGAGACCATTCAACAGCACTACACGGTTTAAGAGAGAAAAGAAAGGAGAAAGATGGAGAGTACGAAATAAAAAGCTGTGTTTTAGCTTTTTTACTTCGTTCTTCCCTCTCTTTTTCCTCATTTCGGATTTTGCAAAGGATAATGATGAAAGGGCAAGAGGAATAATAATCCAACCAGATGAGATTGGTTATTGGCAATCCTTGGTTGGAAAGATTTGTTCATAGGACTAGGACTTAGATGGTTCTTTTTAACATAGTACAGCATATGTCATGTTATTAATATTACTAAGGTTGTTTAGCCTTTTATACTTCCCAATCTAAGGTTTTTTTTTTTTTTTTTTTTTTGAGTATTTTTTTTTTAAACAAAGCAAATGCAGTTAATATTAATAGAACTGCAAATTGCTACTTATTAACTCTTGGTGCAATTTCGAAAAGAAGAAAAACGTGGAGCGCACAAATACGTGTGTAGAATTGTAAACAAAGTTTTCCTTTAACCATGGAGATGAGAACTTCTATACATGTTGTATAATTGCAAAATTTGATGTCCTCTTTCGTATTTTTGCATTTGGCAAATGAAAATCTCGCAATCTATGATTCAAGAAAAGACCGATTCGAAAGTGCCATTTAAACATCACTCTTTATGCCTGAAAAACTGCTAAACAACCTTCATACGCAAGTGGGTGAATTTTATCTTTACGTACAAAAAAGGATCTTTTAAGAAGTGGCCAGCCCCTCGAATTGAATGGTATCTTAAACTGGTTCATGTACTGTCACTATTGTGGTACAAAAAATAATTTCAGCCCATTGATTGCAGGGAAACTTCCATACGCTTGTGTCTTCAGTTACAAGGCCAGACGAGGGCTCTAATCTTGGCAATAATGAGTATGATATGTATATACATAGCACATGTGCCTGGAGGGTAGGGCTGTAAATGAACCGAGCAACTCACGAGCTTGGCTCGGCTAGGCTCATTTAATAAACGAGCTCGAGTTTTCAACTCATTTGGTAAACGAGACAAGTTTGGCTCGCTCATTGGACAAAAGCTCGGCTCGATAAGGGCTCGGCTCGTCAAGGCTCGAGCTAAGCTCGAGCTCAACAAAGCTCGGCTTGACTCGGCTCGTTGAGAGAGAGAGAGAGAGAGAACTTTGAGATCTAGTAGACAGCCCACGAGATGGGAAAGTTGTTAGTTAAGAATGTTGGGACATGAACAATTAATATAAAAGCAGTTGGTTGATGTATTGGCTATGCATGTGACTGGGACGTGTAAGAAGAAATAAAGTATAGATCAAGCAGAAAACCTAAAATCAAGAAGATAGCTCTGGAACAATCACATTTCAATTCCTTTGATCTGTAAATTAAAAGGAAAAAAAAAAAAAAAAGAGTGGACAGAAAAGAAGACGGATGAATTTCCCGCATCTGATTCCGAAGAAAAAGGTCTTTGGAGTGAGGCAAAAATCGCAAAGTAATATAGACAAGAGGATTGCAAAGTATAATCATCCTCTTAGTGATCCCCCAAGCTCAATAGGTACAAGAGGAATTAAGGAATGCAGAACATCTGTTATCAGCGGTCGGTAACTCGGTTCTTGTTGTACACATAGCACCGCGACAGCAGCAACCTGTGTTCCAAGTTACGAAATTTAGTTCACAGTTAATGATTGTAAGAAATGACCAAGACGGGTTTTTTTGTGAACACGTGACAAATTGCATTCAAAAGCTCGAAGGCATTAGAGGCGATTTAACCAAGTAGATTGAACGTACTTGAAATAAGTGTTTCAAGTCCATTGAATTTCTGATCACTGGATCTACAATGTTCGGAAGCTTTGACCTGTCGGTGAGCTGAGGCATTGCCTGCTTGTTAAAAACATGGTTAGACAATAAGTTCTTTTTTTCTTTTTTTTTTGATCAAACGGAACATCAATAAGGTTCAAAAGGGGGAGTTTGAAATCCACACTCCTTTTTTTTTTGTCTTTTAAGGGAGTGAAAATCATTTCTCTTCCAAAAACTTAAATAGCCTCTGTTTGGCATTTGCTTTTTTCTATTTGTCATTACACATTAGTGAACTTTTTCCCATTCCTTCTAAAAATCTTTTACATTTCAAATTCTTTTATTCTAGACACCTGACACGTACAAGAAATGGAAAGAAATTCACTATAAAAAAAAAAAGAAAGAAAGAAAAGAATTTTTCAGAAAAAACCAAAGTAAGTTGCACCAAACACACAAGTGTTTGATATGATGTTTACCCATGTAACAAGAGGGAAAAAACCAAAGAAAGTTGCACCAAACACAAAGTGTTTGATATGATGTTTACCCATGTAACAAGAGGAAAAAAAACCAAAGAAAGTTGCACCAAACACAGAAGTGTGTGATATGATGTTTACCCATGTAACAAGAGAATAGCAATGAGAAGACGCGGTTTTCTCCACGGGCTTTCTTCCCATCAAAAGCTCCAGAAGAATGACACCAAAAGCATAGACGTCACTTTTATCCGTGAGTTTACCTGAAAATTGAATGGTCGAGATTACGCAAAGTTCTACCATTGACATTTTTAGGCAACACAGCTTTTGTATATGTTTGCAGCACAATTAACCGTGAAAGGTACTGAATTCAGTTTTTGGGTAATAACATACAAGAAAATATCTCCGGTGGCTGTTTTCCTATAATTAGATCAGGTGTTGTGAACCTCATTTTCCTAATTTCCTATAATACACTATATTCAGAGTAAACTTGTTTCCCCAACAGCCCTGATATGTATCCAACAATATGTTTGCTCTTGCAAAAAGTTGAAATTTCAGGTTAAGCTATGGTTGAAGCAAAAAATCCGCGAAATTGCATCACAATATACGAACTTCCCTCCGAAGAAGTCTGCCACTTCACATGAATCACATCTATGTTTAAAGAGAAGCTCCTAAAAAAAGAGAGCTATAATAACAAGTTTACAGTTCAGGTAATAGCTGTTAAGACAATTGAATGTAGTTAAAGTGATTTAGGACTTTTGCATACCATCCAAAAGGTACTCAGGGGCTACATATCCCAAAGTTCCTGAAAGCTTTATGTTCTCCTTGCTTTGGTTTCCACCAGTTATGGCAAGGCCAAAATCAGATAGCTGAATCATGGCCAAACCAGTTAGCTACAAAGAATTATTGAACTAAACTTCAAGGAGAAATTAATTAGGCATGTATATAGTAATATAACCTTAGCATTGAAATTGGAATCCATCAGAATATTTGATGACTTCAGGTCCCTATGGATTACGGGAGGGTTGCAACGCTCATGAAGAAATTCCAATCCTCTGGTCAATCAATTAGGGGGATTTCAATGCTCGACATAAGAAGATAGCAAAATATACACCGATACCAATAATAATAGACCGGTCAAATGAGATACCTAGCAACATCAAGAGCAATTTTCATCCGGAGATGCCAAGTTAAAGCGGATCCGTGAGATGGTCCTAAAGTATCAGTCAAAAGTAAAACTGTAAAAGTTAGAAAAGCGAAAAAGTAAAAACAAAAGCGAATTTAGGATACTATACATGATTATGAAGTGCACTGTGTGGAGAATGAAATGCCTTTTTACCGTGCAACTGGGACTCCAAGGACCCATTATGCATCATCTCATAAACCAGAAACCTTGTATCCCCATGAATGCAATATCCCAATAGCGAAACTACATTCTGATGATGGATTTTACTTAACCAATCCACCTCATTCTGCAATTTTGATTCATACGATCAAATGGGCATCGACAAACCAAAGCAAAAGGAAAGAAAACCAATACCAACATAAAGACACCAAATTCAATATCCGGACCTCAAATTCTCTTCTGGCATCCTGGTTTCCACCATGGAGTCTTTTTACAGCCGCAAGCACATTATCACTGAACTGAGCTTTGTACACTCGTCCGAATCCACCCTCACCCAAAACATTGTTCTCCTGAAAATTGTTTGTTGCAGCTACTAACAACTGATACTCAATGAAAGCAACAGAACCCTTCTTGCCGGCCATTCTCGAAGAATTGAATCTACCCAAAATTGGACCAAGTGAAAGTCCTTTCCCAGCATCTTCAAATAGACATTACAAAAAGATGAAAAAAAACAACACAAGAGGAAAAGTGAATGAGACTTTGATTGATATACTAATAAAGAAGGTACCCTGGCTATTTTGGCTTTTGGGATTGGATTTCTTCAAGTTTTTCCGTCTATAGATACAGAAACAAAATAGAGACAGCAGAATTCCACCAAGAAGGCTAGAAGCAGCAATGAGTGCTATAAGGATTCTCTTGTTCAAATCCTGGTGGTGCACTATTTTAACCTCTGGCACTCCTGCTTTCAAAAGTATTCACAAATAATGAGTTTCAGCCTATCAAAAGTCAATTTGGAAACAAACCTTCGGCCTCGTGAATTAACAGAACCCTAACTCCACCCCAATCTAATCCAAGGGAGAGAGAGAGAGAGAGAGAGAGAGAGAGAACATCTAAATTACCCTGTCGTTGCCTAAACAAATCTTTGGCCCCATAAACTGTTTCTAAAAACAAAAACGTTTCTTTTTAGAGGGACTAATTTTTGAGAAGTCAAGACATCATCTCTGTGGCTTTTGTCAAAATGTTTTTTTATTAAAAAAAATCTTCAAAATGGTATTGTGAAAAACAGCTCCCCAAATACTAACCCAGAAAGAGAAAACTGTTCCCCACACAAAGTTGTTGTCCCAAATTGAGAATAGAAAACAGAAACAAATCCATACCAAAACAGTTGGGTCTTACATTACCAGATGCAAATGGTGGAAATGCAACGACCCCACAAAAGAAACTATGAACAAAACTAATAAACCCACAAATAAAAGAAAAGGAATGGGCAAAGTTGGGTTATTTGTTACCTGGAGAGTGAGCTGCCATTTCTGAAGGGATTTGAGAAGAGGGTTGTTTCTCAGTTGGAATGAGTGGCTCAGAAGCTGAGGGAAGAGGAGGGTCTGGCCAGACTGGCCTGGCATAAGCTGAAACCCACCTGGAACTAGCAAAAACCCAGATGGGTATTACCAGAACAAGAAGATTCATGTTCTTCTCTTTGGATAAAAATGGCACAACACAACAAATGTTCTATAGAGAGAGAAAGGGGCAAATATTTTTTCTTCTTCCAGTTTTGAATTTGTTCGGGCAGTGCCCAGTGGTTGGAGTATAGGATATCTGTGTTTCTCTCTCTACTCTCTCTCTCTCTCTCTCTCTCTCTCTCTTCTTGTTTCTTTTTTTCTTTTACGATGTGCAATATGGGACAAAACACTGGTGCAGAGACAAGTCAGGAAAGTGATTTTGCTTTATTCAAGAAAGGAGAGAGAGGTAAAAAAAAATGCACAGGAATCATGTGGCAGTCATTAAAGGGCGAGGAGAACACTCCCACGAATTAAGAGACTCACGTATGTTGTCGTGTGCGTACGTACCCTGTATATATGCGCAGTGCGCTGCAAAAATGGAGAGTTGCTCGTCGTGGGTAGTGGTCATCATTCAGTGCTCCTGCTGCACTGAATCGTTGTACATTCATTGGGCTTTTTGCTTTTTGCTTTTTTTATCCAAGCTTTTTCCTTTTTTTTAGGAAATGAAAAATACTATATTCGAAATCATTTGAGCAATGGCAGAAACACATGTTTAAAAGATGCAACTTTTATTTCGGAGTCGTTAAATGCCCATGAACCCATTTATATCAAATGGCTTCTGATAGAGTTTTGACCGGAGTTAAAATTTTAACCTTGTGTTCTTAGACTTTTTGTATTCATATATCAAACAGGCGCTAAAACTATAAATTGTACAGTTCATAAACCTTACAAATTAAATATTGTACAACAAATGACCTATTGAAAATTACTATGGCAAGATACAAAATTGTGTTCCTCAAAGAGAAGGAAAATTTCTCATCAATTAGACTTTTTGGATACCTTTTCAGATATTTGTGTCAATAATATATGAATTCTTGCAAGTTTTATCACCATTGTCCAATTTGCACAACCAGAAAACCCTGGAATAAATGGCCAAGAAAATGAGCTGGATTATCCTCAAAAATAACAGGGCAAGTTTTGTAACCACCATTGTCAAATCAGATTGAAAATCATGTCACCCGTGTAAGGAGCTAGAGAATAAATTTTTTTTTTTTTTTTCATTTGCAAGCTTTGAATGAGGCCTCTGAGTCTCACAAAATGTACCAAATCAATTGGAAATTAATTTCATCACATGATCTGTCACTTTCAGTTCGACCCCAATCAGGATATTTCACAAAATCAATTATTTATAGGATTTTGATATTCGCGCTCTATTTTTTATTGATGGCGCTTCACTTTATTCATAAAGTTACTATTACATTCGCGTTAAAAGTAGAGCGCCATCAATAAAAAATGAAACGCGAAAATCAATTTCCTTCTTTTTATACGGTATGTTTTCGACAACTAGTCACGAAAAATTATGTTTCAAGTACCCTCACCCCATCTACCGGCTCAACCACCGCCCCATCTGGTGGAGAAGTTCTACGAGTCCTCTCATTCAATCTGATGGAGGATCTTTTTTGGTTTTTACTCTTTCAACTCTACGTTTTTGAACTTGGTTTTTTTTTTTTTGTGATGTTTGTCTCTGAATAGAATGTCCGTTCTATTTCAATTCGGAGGTTGTATTTCTCTCTCTCTCTCTCATGGAGATTTGAATTGTTAGGGGTTGGGGAGAATTGTCAGTGAACTGTATGATTACCTGAGATCGCGGTGGTGGCAATAAATGGTGTTTGTTGACTTCCAAAGGATACAAATATATGCGTGTATATTTACTCTCCATATGTGGATATAAAGAGGAGAGGATGGAGGGACTAGAAGAAGGGTTAGGTAATGTGGTATGCGATAGGGACAAGCTTGCGAGTGGGGACAAATGGGAACCGCAGAAACTAGGTTGGCGATGGTAGCGGCATTTGCAATTTTGGGCTGAGCAAGTTTGAGAATGGAAAAAGGATGGTCGCTTAGAAATAAAAGATAGTTGGGGGACTAAGGCCCCATTCCACTAAGGCTCTTATTTTTTTAGACTTGGTTAATTTGGTGTTGGTACTGAGAAAAGAAGGGGGTGTGAATATAATTTCCAGCCAGTCATAAAGTAAAAGACAAATATACCCTTGTGGAATCAAACAATGTGGAGCTAACAAATGTGTCCGTGACAAGAAAACAACCCTATATTCGAGGGTTTGACATATAGTATGTAGGAGTAAAACACAACAACTACCTAGATTTTTTCTGAAAATAAATACATTCCCACAAAGGTAGTAGTTAAAAAGATGGATCCAACTGGATGAGATAAGGAAAAAAGGTTAGTAAAATGTCTTAGTCAGATCTCTTGTAGGGTAACCCACATCAAAGAGGACTTGTAATCTAGTGTGCCTATTTTTACGATGGTCAGGGCGTCCGGGTCAATATACGCGCATTTCGACTATTTTCTTCTCCAATCAACGGCAGGTCATTCATGTCGCGACTAGGGGATTCAAAAGAATTTCTCTTTTGCGACGTGATTCCAAAATGTTCCCAAATTTCGAATTTAAAACACTTGAGTTTGCAGCTCATGCCTATTGTCCCGTGAGCTACCCCATAGGTTCTACTGTTCTAGTGTGCCTTTCAAACTCCACCAGATAAGCAGCAAAATAACCAAATACTAGTACTCTCAGAGAAATGATTTCAATACCCACCTTAAATCAATGCAAACTTTTTATTTTTTTTCTTTCATTCATGTCAAATTACCATTCATTTATTACCTCTCTGTTTTTCACACATGTGAAAGGCCAATCTTGTTCTTTCACGAGAGTATGGATTACAAAAGACGAGCAATGGTAGGAACACAATTGTGCCCAAAATCGTTCGATATATTGACCACATGCATCAAATGACTCTTGACGCAATATTTTTTTTTTAGGGAGGGCAAGAGGATAAATTTATCTACCAACTCACCTAGGCAATTGCTGACTAGGGAGAGGTAGAGTGAACCCTTTTAAACACACAAACCCAAACTCCCGATGTCGGAGCCAGCCCAACTGATGCAAGCCCAAGAGTCTCGCCACGGATCGCAGCACTACGACAGGCGGGCCCAAGGGGCCTGCACCAGAGGTCGGACACCACCACAACGGTTAGGCACGACAGTTTTTTTTTAGGGAGAGCAAGAGGGTAACTTCACCTACCAACTCACCTAGACAATTGCTGATTAGGAAGAGGTAAAGTGAACCTTTTAAACACACACAAACCCAAACTCCCGATATGAAAGCCTCTTGACCCAATTAAGTCCATAATTTGTGAGAAATGCAGATGGATAAAAGGAAAGGCCAAAATCACTTCCCCACATGTGGGTGTGCTACTTATGGGCAATGCAAATAGCCAGATAATGCTACTAAAATCACTTCCCTACATTAGGTATATATATGCTACTTATGGCAATGCAAATAGCCAGATAATGCTACTAAAATCACTTCCCTACATTAGGTATTAGGTATATATATGCTACTTACGGCAATGCCAGTAGCCAGATAATGCTACTAAGTACTAACTAGTATAAGTAAGATTCGATTGGAATTTTAAAAGTGGATAAATAACTTAGGAGTCCAGGTCAGCTTACACACACCTCGACTAATTCTAAGAAACCAATCATATCGCCCACTTGCATGGTCCTAGTTAAAGACTTTAGAGCTAGAGTAAAACTCTGTATGAACTTACCCCAAATGAGTTGATTGCACTTGAGAAGTTTCGAACTTAAGATTTTAAAAGAGAGCAAACCCCATAGTATAAGTTTTTTTTTTTTTTTGAAAATGTCAATTTCATTTCATAGCAAGCCCGAAGGCAAAGATTACATCGCAAAATACAAGAATGCACCAAACTACCTATTCCTGGACACCCTACAAAAGTAAATCAACACTAGAGGCCGATAAGAGAATCTCGTCCGGTACTAGGCAAAGAAAAACCGAAACAAAATCCCAGTACAAACCATGACACAAAAATAACATATGTAATCAAAACAATAAACATATCACAAGCGAAAGGGAATCTAATCTCGTGGTTCGCTAACTGAAAAGAGAACCAAACCAGCTGATCTAAGCTGTCACGCGAAGCTAGGCGGCCGAAGACCAAAACCTCCTTCGCACCTGACCTGCCGTTGTTGGCCCAGAGCAAGGAAGAAACGCAGGCGCACAAACTAGGTCCGAGCTACTATCGGGACACCCCAACCTCAGCTCCACTGCTGCCAGAAACCCCTAAGAAGCACCGCCGACACAATCGACAACCACCGCAGCCCTCACTCCGACCACCCAACAAACCCTAACTACCTAATTTCGCAGCCCACCACCCAAACCATCAGACCTAGGGGAAACCCAGACCAGCACAAGTCGGATCTAGAGGAACCTAAACCAGAAGACGACCGGACAAACTAAAAAACCAAAAGAAAAAAGAAAAAACCACCCACAACCGCACACCTTATTACCACAATGTCGGCCCCGAGCATGCATAACAGATTTGGAACTGCCGAGATGGACAACGGGCTAAGGATCACCACCAGTCATCAGACAAAGCCACCGCAAGGGGGAATCATGTCGGACCAAAGCAACAAATGGTCCAAACTGAAATGACGGAAAGCCAAAACGGCTGGTGAATACTAGGCGAGGAGGGGAAAGGGGGCAAACGGGGGGAGGAGGGAGAGAGAGGCAGAGGCCTCCTCCCCCAAGCAGCGGCTAGGGATTTCTAGGGCTAGAGGGAGAGAGCTTTTTTTTTAAGAGAGGGAGAGAGGGATTAAGATGTTAAATTGGAGACTATTTTAAGTTTATGTACAATAAGATGCACAATTCCGAGACGCAGCATGTGCATGTTCTAGTTTGACTTCTGTTTGTAAACAAACAATAATTAGAGGATTGATAATGTTAATAGCCTCATCATATAATTAGAGCATGATAATGTAGGTACAAGAGGTTGTCAACAAAAGAGAGCATGTGCTGCTTATTGGTACAGCTAAACTGCAGAGTGGATAAATATTTTAATTCCTGAAATAGAACTTCAGTTCCAATTATGATAAATTTCTGAAAACAAGCAAAGCTGCTACGAAAACCGACGGGAAACAGGGCAAAGAGCAGGCGATCGAGATCAATAGAAACTATCAAGAAGATGAAAATCTGAACAAAGATGATTTTGTACGATAAACTGAGAGTATAAAATCCCCTTCCCCAATCAGCCAAACCAACAAAATATTTACACAAAACAAGGAGAAACAATCAAGAAAAGATGGTAAACAAATGAGACAAAAGATTTTCATGTGATTATCCAGTTGTGTAACTGATGAGTCTATTAACGGAAAACACCGGTTTCCACAACGTGTCAAATGAAGAATTAGTTCAGATTACATCGGCCGCTACGTATATAGCATGTGTTTATAACCTAGAGTCTGCATTACCAATTCCCGTAACGCACACCCCTATCAGTTTGGCATTGACGAAAGAAAACAGAAGAAGATGAGAATGTAAACAATATTTTGTACAGTGAACTGTGAATATAAGAGCCCCTTTCCCTGATTTTAATTCTTGATAGGTCAGAAATCCATTGTTTTCAAGAAGAACTAGACTAATTGGGCCCAACTGCCCCCATAACCAACCATCTACTAGACTACTCATGAGTCATGAGTACTCCAATTTGGGCCAAGAAAACCCAAGATGAAACCAATTTGGACCAAGATGAAACATTTGGGCCCAACTGCCCCATAACAAAGATGAGTAATAATAAAACCACTAAAAAGGACTAGTAATTTCCACATTTATTTTTCTATGTGAGTCATTCTGTATTTTTTTCTTAATATGATCACTGGCTCATTTTTTTGGACATGATAATGCAGTAAATTTCACATTACATATAAAAAATATTGTAAATTTAAATGACTAGGAATTAAAAAGGCCAAAATTTAGAGGGCCAAATAGGGAGCCGAATATCAATTTTTCATTCAAAAAAGGACTAATCTCATGCGTGCTCACCTATTATTGAGAAGACACGCTATTTTTTTCCCCTAATAGACCAGATTTGTCATAGAATTCTTTAATTCGCCTTACATATTCTTCCTCTGATTATCTTTAACCTCAAATTAAGAAGAAAAAAATGATTATATTGAGACTAAAAACAAGGAGGAAAAAAAAACTGTCCAGGGGGATTGTTGTGCCTCCGAGGGACAAGAGATAGTGTGTTGTTGTTCCCTTTCAAATGGTTACCATTTTCCGGTGAATGAATTAATATGAGAAAAAAATCAGATTTTGGGCGACTTGCGAAGTTTGTCATGTTCCCCAAAAATGAGATTCATCGACGACTCACGTGTTCTTGACAAAAAAAATAGTCATAATTTAAAAATAAAACTTACGAAATGGCCGGTTTCTCCACAGACCCTTGATAACACCCGTTTGAATGGCACAATGCTCTACTGCTCCTCGAGGCACTGCAGGACCCAGCTCCAAAAAAAACATTCTCCAAGAAAACAAACCCCAAACCCTCCCACCTTATGAAAGATAAAACTCCAAGGTTTTGGCTAAGTATGAGAAAGTAACTAAAAGGTTTGCTTCTTCTAAGAGGTTGCAAGTTCGAATCCCGTGAAGTCCAAACATTCCAAATCTTGAGGGCTACTGGAGGCTTGCTCCGTTCTTAATTTCAAGGTCCCAGAATTAGTCGATTATTCGAGGTGCGCGCAAAGTGATTCGGACATGCATCCAGTTATTAAAAATACTGACGAAAGATAGATAGTAGTACAAAGTAAATAAAGTCCCAATGTGGTCATTTGGAAAAAGTAACAATAAGGTCGAATCTTCCTAGGGTACACCTATAAATTATTTCCGTGTACTTTTTTTTTTTTTTGTCAAATGGAATTTCAAATTTCCGTGTACTGTGTACATCCTCAAATGACTCGAATATGAAGTGGTATCCATGAGAGGCTTGAACTCATGGTTTTGGAGACGCGAGGTAAAAGCACCACGACTTTAGCACTATACGACGTGGTTTTGGAAGATTGTGACCTCATACGTTGGGGACGGGAGGGAGGTTCCGATGTTGTGGCCTCGTAAATTCGTGTTCCATAGTTGCGACCGCAGCTTTAGAGTCCGTAGATCTGGTCTCACATTTTGGAATCGAGAGGTTGGACTTTGGAGCACCTCGACTTTAGAATTATACGCCGCGGTTTTGAAAGACTCTGACCTCCCACGTTGGAGACCAGACCACCGTGGCATGCGAAAGATTGCGAACTCGCGTTCCGTGGTCGCGACCACAGCTTTAGTGCTATGCGGCGCCGTTTGGATAGAGACGGATCTCATTCCGTGGTCGAATCTCCCGTAACTTGTGATCTACGCCACGCCAATCTACTTTTCTTATGATGGACATTCCCCTGGTCCAAAAGCCCAACATGAAACCTATTTGGGCCGAACTGGCCCACAACCATTTACAAAAAAACCCATTGAAATGGTTTACGTTTTTTCAACATAAAATGATGATAATGTTTGTAAATCATGGATTTTTTGTCCACCGCACGTAGTCTTCCTCTCACTATCTTTAACCTAAAATTTGGCAAAAATTGAGTAAGTTGAGACTAAAAATAAGAAGGAAGAAAACGGACTAGGGGATTGTTATGCCGACGAGGGACAAGAGCTAACATGTTGTTCCCTTTCAGATGGACACCATTTTTCGAATGTATGATTAATTTGATCGAAAAATCACATTTTTGGGCGACTCGTGAAGTTTGTTATGTACACCGAAAAGGCGAAAATGGGATCGATTGGACGACTCGACATGAATGAAACACGTGTTCTTGGGGAAAAAAAATAGTAATAATTCAAAGATCAAATTTACGAGGTGACTTTGTTCATAAACCCGTGATAACACATTAAGAGCATCCTCATCAAACATGCTACTTCTCCTTCAAAGTTAAAATAAAGAGGAAACAAGCAAATTCTCTCCCAGCATAAAAGTCTCTTCCCCTCTCTTGCTACTTTACAATTTCCCTAACTTTGCTACAACGCCTTGTGGTAAAAAATGAGTCACTATTCATCCATCTATCTTTTGCTTTATTATTTATTTGAAATCTTGTACAGCAACAACTTGATTATGAAAGTCTTAAAGACAAAAATTAATTATGACCTTTTAGGATAAAATGATCAGAAAAATAAGATCTTCGCACCAGTTTAAACGGATTGAAAATTGGAGGACTTGATTTTTTTAGACTGTTTATATAGTAAAAAATATGGCTAAAAAATTAAATGCTCCAATTTTTAATCTTTTTGAACCAATGAGAAGATCGTACCTTTTTTTTTATCATTTTATAGTAAAGGGTCATAATTAATTTTTATCTCTAGGAATCTCATAATCAAGTTTTTGCTCTACAGGGTCCCAAATAAAGAGCAGATACTTAATTACGAGAGTCATAGAGATAAAAATTAATTATGACCCTTTAGAATAATATGATCAGAAAAATAACTTTTTTACACCGAATCAAAAGATTAAAAATTGGAGTATTTAATTTTTTTAATAAACTGCTATAGAATATTACATTTGAGAAAGATAAAAAAAAAAAAACATCTCAATATTATTTTGTTTTGGAAGAATAAGGAAATAATATATATTAATAGACCTCAAGTTAGAATAGAGAGTTTGATGCAGTATGCCTTTTAAAAGTGATGATTAGCTAAAGTAATAAAGTGACATTTAAATATGTAATTTGGTCTAAAATTTGAAGAGACTGATGCGGATGCTCTTACACCTACTTGAATGGCACAATACTCTACTGTTCCTTGAGGCACACCAGGACCCAGCTCCAAAAAATTTACTTTCTCCAATGAAAACAAACCCCTCAACCCTCCCACCTCATGAAAGCTAAATTCTCAAGGGGTTTGCCCAAGTATGTCCGACCATCCAAGAAATCAACTAAAGAGCTTATTTTCAAGAGATCGTAAATTCGAATTTCATGAAGGCAAAACACTCTGTATTCTTTTTGGGCTTGTGATTTTTGGGCTCTTTGTCACGATCCGCGCCAACTGACCTGCTAACCCTTAACATAATCACGTAACTTAAAAAATTAACCTCAAGTTATACAATAGTTGCTTGGGTTTCCTAATATATCGAATCCAATTTCGATATTTCATTGATGTGGGATTGGGTTGCCACACCACTGGACATTTGCGCCGTCGTTAACTTCAGTATCCAAGGTCCCGAAATTAGTCAATGTGTGAGCAAACTAACCTGGAGATCCCATTTTTAAAAAAAAAAAAAAAACTTATGAAAGATAAATACGAACTAAATAAGTTCCAATGTGGTCATTAGACAAAAGTAACGAGAAAGTCAAATTTTCCTGTAGGTATAGCAGATAATTAATAAAATACAATAGGGAAGCAAATTTAAATTATTTTTTTCCTGCGCTGCTTAGGTATGAGAGCCAATAAACCCGTGAGCGGCTTGTGGAAATACTATAGCAAAAGGAAAGCTTTACCATACAACTTGGTGAATAAGATACCACTCATTTCTAGTAGTTTTTTTTTTTTTTATTTAAGAAAAAAAAGGTCAAAACTCACAAACTGTTGACAAATTTGTCAGAACGAATTTCCATGTATCATGGGTTG
The DNA here is from genome assembly GCA_019656275.1 of Rhododendron kiyosumense. Taxonomy (NCBI): domain Eukaryota; kingdom Viridiplantae; phylum Streptophyta; class Magnoliopsida; order Ericales; family Ericaceae; genus Rhododendron; species Rhododendron kiyosumense. Next base: position 593,177 of record BPLS01000459.1, on the reverse strand, counting down.
TTTCAACCAATGATCCTTAAAAAAAGTGAAAGACAAAAAGAAAAAGAAAATATTGTTTTCTAAATTGCAAATGTAATTTGAGAATTATGTTTTATTTTTGTGTTTAATGGACCTTTTTCTACTTTTAGGGGTACTAATTTTTAGATTCTTTTCCTACACCCCGAAAAAAAAAAAAAAATTCTTACCACGAGCTATAAACCATTTTACTGAAACAAACCATATTAAATCAATTGAGTCAAGCTTTAAGTTATGATCAATTGGAATTGGTCACGTAAATCCATTTTCTCGATTGAGCTCTTCCGGGGCCAGTCGCGTTCTGCTATGTCCAAGAAATCCATGTTTTTCCTAAATAGCGCATTTAAAGACAATTTTGGATGTGCCCTTCTACAATTTTACTAGAACCACTCTGGAAAATACTAAAAAGAAAAATACTAAAGGACATAACTGCCATGGCAAACAAAGCCTAAAAGTAGAAAAAAACAAAGAGCTTTCATATCAATTTGTCCATTTTTGAAACATTTTCCCGTCCAGTTCGATCCCACTGTTCAGTTTTCCGGTGGCAGTGGCACCATTCATAATTTCATGCACACAAAGCCTGGATTCGGGGCGCTATAGTACATTCTTCGCACTACGTCCGTCTCGGTAGTGAACGATTCGAATTTTTATCCGAACAATGAACAATCAAGATTTATAAGAGTTTGAATTAAATTCGAAACGTTCGTGCCAAAATAAATGACTTGATCATCGGCCACACTACACGTTGTACAACTGCAACCCCAATCCAATCCCACAAAGCCTCCGGACCCCACACCCCACACCACCGAATTTCCACCTCCACCCGTAAAGAATTCACAAAATTACAATCCAATCCAATGGCACCATAAGCACGTGGCCCAACATTCCTCAACTCAACCGGTTAAGCTCCCTCACTTTCCCTTACCCTCCATACCATACCAAAATCACTGATTCCAAAGATTCAAACCGCTCATCTCATAGCTCTTTCATTCATAAATATTTACGTAAAAAATTAACTTGATCAAAAAATATGTAGATGCATGAAAACAATCATTTAAAGTGGATCAGTAAATATGATTTTGAGCATAAGTTATTAACTTTAAACCATTTGTTCATATTTGTATCAGATTTAAATCAAGATTTTTTTTCGCAAACGTGTTTTAAAACATAAAAGCTACCAAATGAACGGCTCAGATATTGTTTAAAAAGGTTCAAAATTGAGCCAAAATGACGTACTTAAGCGGAGTGCGGGGATAAGGGTATGGAGGGGAGCTTAACCCCAAATCAACTACTCCAGAAAGAAAAAGGAGCATTGCCAAAAGCCCTACTATAGCTGCAAATGAAGCCTAAAATATACGGTAGTAGGCAGGCGGTGAGTGCCACGTCTTACTGGTGGGCCCTCAACGCAAAAGGTAAGAGAAAGAGAGAGGGCGAAAGAAGATAATTGTGATTTTAAAAAAAGAGGAAAATACGTGAAACATAAAAAAAATTAAAATCAAACTAGGAAAATTTGTTAAAATAAAAGAGATCATTTAAAATAAAATTAAAAAATAGAACACATTTGTCTTAAAATTTTGTCTCAAGTTTTGCACACTCAACAAACTCAATGTGCTAAATAAAATGAAACGATTTTAATTGACTTATTGAACTCGACATAAGATCCTTATACGTGTGTCAAAAGATCTCTCGTGCCACAACAGACTCTCCCAATTAGGGTTTCATCTAATTTCTCCAGCTACAAGACAAAAAGAAAAGGTCGCATTCATTAGATAGAAAAATTCTTGAAATCTCTTTCCAAATGAACCAAAAATATTACTAGTCTATTTTGACCTTATATTATTTTTAAAAAAGAATAAAGTTTAACAACTAGTGGGAAAAAAACTAAAAAAGGAAAAAATAAGCCAAAGACGATTTATGACAAACATCTGCTAGCCCATACACATTGCAACAACAAGAAAAGAAAGGGTTGTCTCCAATTGGCATCTACTCCTCTCTTCTTTGGTACACCACATATATAACTCCCATAACTCCCCCCCCAACCCCAGTACACGCCCATTCTTTATGACTCTCTCTCTCTCTCTCTCTCTCTCTCTCTCTCTCTCATATTCAGATTTCCTTCGCCACCATTCTTCCATTTCTCTCTCTCTCTCTCTCTCTCTCTCTCAATAGTGACTGCAAAAGGGTCCAAAAAGCATGAGTGACGAGGATTGGGTGAAAGCGGCGATGACCGACGACTCCGTCGTGGTGGAGCTCCTCTTTCGTCTCCACCAGTCCACGCCGCCGCCGCCGTCGAAGAAAGGCTCGCACCCTTCTCTTCCTCTCGAGTGGAGCGTCAGGCAGCGACGCTCCAAGCCGATTCCCCACCACGTGGCTGCGAAGAAGAGAAAGAAACCCACGCCGACGGCGAGGGACAGCCCCACCACGCCGCTCTCGTGGAGCGGCGCCGCCACCTCCGTCAGCGGCGGCGGCTCCGCCTCCGCCGCCGCAGCCGATGGTTTCGAGGAGTCGAGTGTGTCGCCTGCCAAGAGGACTGACGCTGCTAGATCTAAGGTTTGTTTATGTGTTCCTAATATATTTTATGGTCGCCGGCGAATGATTCACTTGAGTTGTTGTCATTCGTCTGTAAACTAGTTTTCCAAAAATACCCCTTCATTTACTTAGTTCCAAAAATGTTTATCCGCCCTGCAAAACGTGGACTTAAAATTTTGAATTTTTTTCACAAAATAAAAGAACTCGTTTTTCATGGGAACTTTTATTTTAATTTTTTTCATTGAAACTGGAGCGTGTTTCTTTGGGGGGCCTTAAATCTCGGGTGTACTGTGATGCTCGAGTCGAGTTTATTTACTTATTTTGTAACGGTTAATTTTCTTACTTTTTTATTTAAAAAAAAACGATTATTTTCTGGTTAATTTAAATATGTTCACAAATGATCTACACGGAATGTTATAAATTGATAACTGATCAGCAAAATAACGACCCAATAACGCCACTATGTCCACGCCAATCCACTTTTTTTGGAAAAATACTTTTGATGTGGATGTCTCAGACTCTCAGCACAAATCTGGACACAGATGTGCAGGGGATTTCACGAGCCCTGCGTGAGATTAAATGTGTTTTGGACAACCCCAAACACATCTGTATTAGAATTTGTTAGGATAGATTGTCGTTGTAGTAGTTGGGCTGAATTCTGACAAAAATATAGGAAATTTATGTTCACGCTTCATTTTTACTAATAGCGCTCCACTTTATTCATGAAGTTAACTACTAATAACAACTTCACGATGAGAGTGGAGCTATTTTATAAAAAAAAGAGCACGAATATCAATTTCCAAAATATATTATCCACGTTTTATCTCGATTGTCTGGAGAATTTCTATGACCAATCTTGTCATTTCACCCTTCTAACCGGTGGCAGGTCATCTCCGTCGGAGAACCGCTTCTTCTCACATCTGATGACATACTAGGTTTTCATTTTTCTAGGCTTCCATTTTTTAATCATTACTCACACTAATTAATTTACAATATTCTCCTTATACCCACTTTTGGTCATTGGATGGCCCGTAGCCGTGCTGCCAACATTATTCTAGTATATATTTTTAAATTCAACTTTACTATTTTCATTTTAACTATATTTTCAATTACAAATTTTCAACTGTTTTTAAAAGTTCATTAAATTCACAAAAATACGTTATTTTCTCAATTGAAGTTATAGTTGTTCTATTTCCGAAACCGGGATCAAATTAATTGCTCTTTTTGTAAGTATCATTACAAAATAAGCAACAGCGGATTATTAAACTAAATTCGAGATCATCAGACCGTATATCTGGACACAGTCCGATACGTGTGGATTTCAAATGTTGCATGTAGAAATCCGCGTGTATCGGACAGCTCTCGACACATGCAAGAGTATATTTTGGAAATCAAAACATGTAACACTCTTTATTTTTATTTTATGAGAGAGAAAAATGATGACTTTACTTCAACGCATAAGTGGTCAGAAGATTGAAATGACTAATCACGTTTCCTTCTCTCACTCCCACCACTTTCCGCTCACCAGCCGAAACCCATGATTGAAAGTCTGTCTGCGTGGCATGCTCGAAAGTGAAAAGACCAGGAAAACCCTTGGTCTGAAAGGGTAGTTTCGTCAAGCCAACTTCCACTGTTTTCTAGGAGAGCTGACACTGAAAATGTCGGAGGTCTTTTCTGTTATCTGGGGACCGGTATTTTTGGTCATGGGTTTGTCAAATGACGGAAAAGCCACTCCCATAGAGTCAACTCTCTCACCGCACAGGCCCACACGTGAGGGCAATTTGGTCCGTGAGTAGCTTTTTTAAGGTACTTGCGTGTTTAGGTGGCAAAAAGGTCTCCGTAAGTTTGGTGTAGTGTTGTTTGTGGTTGTGTGGGAGGAAATGATCCCCTGTAGTCGCCTGTCTTATGGTAGGAATATTTTTTTTTTTTTTTTGAACAGTATGGTAGGAATATTTATGATCTAAATGTTTGGGCTTTGGGCTCTCTATAACACATATCTGGGGATGCTTCAAAGCAGCTCGCTGTAGATCACCTAGCAGGGTGCATTTGAACCGTCCATCTCGGCAATTAACGGTTCAGATTGAAAACAAACTCTTCCAGGGGAGGGAAGAGTTCGTTTTTAATCGGAGTGTTGAAAACATTTTGGATGGCTGTGGTGGTGAACTACAACTCTCTACAAGGAGCTGCTTTGCAGCATCCCCGGATCCCATCTCGAACTGAAATAGTAGCACCAATGGGATCTAGATAGTTTTGGATTACTCTTGAAGACAAGACTGGAAAACTTCTTGTTGAGAAACAACCAAGAAAGTACAAAGAAAATCAACTAGTACAAAGCTGGAAAGAGAACCCGAGTGCAAATCCTCTCCATTTACAGATGAGTCCTTTTTTTTCCTAGTCTATTATAAAGGATACCAAAATAAGAGAGCCCCTCTAAAATTCATAATTTTGGAGGGCCTAAAACGACTGCACCCATCTTCAGCTTTAGCTTAGGGCTGGCTCTGTACCTGGTTTCGTACATTTTTTACCGTTAGATCAAGTGAGGTTTTTTCTATTGTTAAAAAATCTCATGGAAACCTGGTACATGGAAATTTGAGTAGAGAGGTCATAGGATTCCCCCCTCAAGCAACAAAAAAGAAAAGAAAAGAAAAGAAAGGCCAGTTTTTTAAGTTAAAGCCATCTGTATTTTGTACACAAGGCATGCGTATCACAACTGCGTTTAGTAATCTGTCCATTTGATCATTGGATGGATGGATATTAGTAGGTAAAGACAAATATGGGTTATGGATAGTAGATATAACTTGGCAGCTTGATCAAAACCGTTCTTTTTATGGAGGAAAAATACTAGTATAGTACAACTTCAAAAGTGGAATAGTTTACTTTAATGATTCTCTGTAAAAAGGATTAGAAGGGCCTTGAATTTGATTGGGGCTGTTACAGTGACAGCCTGTTTGCTTAGCTTTCTTTCTTTCTTTTTTCTCTTTTTTTTTTTTTGCTTGGTGGGTCCAGGAAAGTAGAATTCAAAATTCAAAGTCAAAACAAATGTTTCATGTGATAAGGGTTGGAAAATACCATTTGCAAGTGTTCTTTTTAGGTTATGATTAAAAAAAAGTGCTCTTTAGATGCAACAGAGGGAATTGCATTAGATCTTGCGGTGGGGACCATTTTGGCACCCCACAAAAAAATACGTGTTTTAAGCTGACAAGTATTACCAAATCAAACTCACCATCTAAACTATAGGGAAGTTTGTCCTATTTGTTTGTCACCTGTGCTTGGCCAATTGGGTACCAAAAAAGGTTGGCCAAGTGGCACTATTTGACCTCATTCAAACACTCTTGCCACAAAGTGTATACTTATTTACCCATATACCGATAATCCTATCATACTGATATTTCGTAGACTTACAATTCTTTGCATGTTCTACGAGGCGAACAGTTCGGATCATAGTTTTGGGCCCAAGATGTGGACGAAAAGTTAGAGTATGGAGGGATGAGGTATGGAGAGGAGCTCATTCCTTGGCCAATTTGGTACCAGAGATGGTTGGCCAATTGGCACTATTTCACCTCATCCAATCACTCTTGCCAGCGATTTTGAATTCCTATGGGTTGGGCACACCACCGATGTGGTGTTCATATAACTTTAAAATAATTGCGGGTTATTTTCACAATTAGAAGTTGCTTATTTTTATAGTAGGAGACGTTTCACGTGTTGAGCTTTGCTTCTTTCTCTGGCATTATCCAATCAATGAGACTTTGTTTAGTTCATAGTTTACAATATTGCAATGTCTGAGAAGGAAGGGGTTACACAGATCTGTATCTGTGTTATTGAAGTACTTAAGATGTTCCTGATGGGAAAGTATCTTTGCTCTTTCATAGTTGATGGTATCAGTCTATCAGATTTGATTCACAAAACCTCCCTTATCTTACATGGATTGTGGGAAGGATATACGCTTATGCAATTATATTAGACAAGTTCCTAGACTGGAAAAGTTTATTTTGCCCCAATAAAGTGGTTCGTTAATTTATCTCCCACGTGCAAAGGAAATGTGGACCTGGCCATGAATGTCATGTTAGTTTTAACTGCACATCTTTCAACTATCTCAGTTTTGTGATGCTTGGACTTATTATAAGAAAAGTTTATGTTCTTCATTTGATTTGTTTGGTTTTTATTGGTTTATTGGCAAATCAAATTAAATAGGTACCGACAAAGAGATTTTTACTTTATTATGTGATGATATCTGAATGATTGGTATGTGCAGGTCACTGCTACAAATGGAACAACTACCAACAAGAGGGCAAAAAAGAAAAAGGTAAAATTCTGGTCTTTGTATGAGTTTGGTTCTCGTAAACTCTTGTCAATTTCATAGGGCATTGGGCATCCTCCATAATTTTTCCAAAAGCATAAAATGCTTACATCGACTAATCAAGTGACAATCTCCAGTCTTGTACCTCTGTTTAGACAATGAAAACTTTCAGAGGAGAATGATACACACACTTCATAGACTATGAATTACCCAATTGATTGTTGGGAGCACATGATGTGTAACATAGACTGACCTGTCATTCAAGACTTTTGGATTAGATTTATCTTTCAATTTTCTTTTTTGCTTCTTTCTATGGTTTGATTAGCGTACTGTCGTTTGCATGGCTTTAGCAGACCTTGGCTGAACTTAAAGAAGAGGAGATCTTGCTTGTAAAGGAAAGAAGGCATTTGAAGAGGGTATGTTTTTCTTGAGCTTATATACCGAGTTGTCCGTGGTATTGTGGTACTTGGAAGTCCTGAAGATTAGTGTGTAAATTCCCTGTCTGAGCAGGAATTAGCAACCTTACGTGCCACTGTTGAGAAACAGAGAGCCACAAATGAAAGCCTGAAGAGATTGAAGGTTAGCATGTTACTGATTCTTGTTCTCAATCCTGTTTACAGTTTCAGTTGATTGGATCTTCAATGACATACAGTTAATGAACAAAATCTACTTGTTTGGCAATCATACAGTAAACCCCTCTACAAGTTTAGAAAAGTATTACATATTTGTTTGAGATAATTTTATGTTGTTCTAATTGGAAATCTGATTGAGCAAAGCACTTTATGTCAAAAGATGTGTTGAAATCCTGTTATGACACTAGCGTTTCTAGTTTTTAGGTCATCATTAAGGACATAGCTGTCAGAATAGTCGAAGTATGTCCTGTGTAATTATCTTGCAATCTCAACTGATGTCATTAGATAAATATGGAAATCGGAAAGGCATTAAATTTCTGCCTATGTTAGAATCCATGTGATGATGCACTTATGATCCGTATGGTGATTTACTAGTTTGGTGCAAGCCTTTGTTAGACAATGAGCGTCTCAAGACTCTCAACCATGACATGAAGAACTAAAAGATGCAAACAGATAACTCAACCTTGAATACTCATTTAAGTAGAAAGCTTATTTCATCTTTTTTTAATGCACACGAAAATTATTTGGCTGGTCTGTTTTTCTCTTCGCTGTTTTTTCAATTGGGATCCTGATTGGTTCAAGCATTGCCAGGCTTCTGTTCCTAACTTGATATGCTGCAGAGTTCCTTATATTCATGCACAAATGCATAGCTTTAGAGGGCTCCAGAGTCCTGACAGATAATTACGTTAGAGTTCCCTCTAGACACTGAATACCTTTTCTTCTTTAGATGATCTATACAATTGGAGTTTCTGGTAACACCGGTTGAAAACAAAATCCTACTGAATGCTTGACATTAATGTATCTACCTCGTAAATTCTCAAGGAACTTCCTTTTGAAGCACAAGTATCACTTCGACAGTCTGAAAAATCAAATGACTTCCCTCAATTAGTTAGTCTTATTTAAACAAGGCACAGAGTTAAAAGCCAAAAGTCTGAAATGCGTAGTTTGAAGTTCCAGTTTTTAACTAATCCGCGGGTGTTCGTAGTATATAATCTATATGCACATAATCCTTACACTTGTCTCTGATTGTTTCCTTTTTCCTTCCCATTCTGCTGATAATATGGAATCTGCAGACATTACTTTTACAACATCTAAGACAATGGTTGGAACACTTGTATTACAGCTCAATTTCGAATCACAGCCACTGGTGGAAAGTGTTAAAGCGGTTGCACCTATTGAAGCAAGCCCTGGACAAACACAGCAAAACGTTGCATCTTGTGACCCAATGCCTCTGATCTTGCCGCCGGAAGTCAGAATAGATGACCACGAGGACACCAAGCAACAACCGCCTACACCAAAGGTTTCTTCTGAACTGCAGCCAAATCAGGAGAATAAGTTTGCAGTACCTGATCTAAATCTACCGCTCGATGACAATTTCAACTCGTGAGGTCTTATATAGAGTTAGCTAATATTTTGATCAAGCATATATGGATAACCTGTTTCCTGGATGAAGTGGGATAAATGTGCGGAAGCAATTATATCCAATAAGTGCTAACCTTGTTGTAGAGTAATCTGTGCAACTGTTAACTCCAGAGTCCAGAGGCGTTTCCTTCGCTGCTTCCCAAATGGAAAGCGGAGTTATTTTTTTTTACTCCATTCTTGAAGGTTCTGAGGGTAGCCCTGAGATCGTAACCTAGTAGATGAACCACATAATATTGTCGCGGGTTTCTACACTTCACTGGAAATCTTTTGGCGCCGACCCTCATTCCTTCAGTTCCCTTTCGATGAGTATTAACAGATAAGTTGTACAATATTGTTATAGATGATCAAATGCTGGATGCCTTTTTTTATAGGAACTATTTCATCTTATTTTTCATTTCTTAGCCCTGGTTGGTGAAACAACTGTGAATGCTTTTTTGATTGTGCAAAGAAAGAAGTTGGTTAACTGTGTGCTGTAGTAGCTGTGGATGGAGACAAGTGCTTGGTTGAATTTAGGGATAATGCAGAGAATGATGATTAGAGATTCGGTCGTGCAATTTATGTGGCCATAATGTTGACAGAAATGAATTGACAAGGGGAGTACCCAAGTCATAGGGCTGCAAACGAGCTGAAACGAGTTTCAAGTTCGAGCTCGGCTCATTTAATAAATGAGTCAAAAACTCAAGCTTGAACTCGGGTCGCTTCATTTATTACCCGAGCCGAGCTGAGCTCACGAGCTGCTCGATTCATTTACAGGTGTTAGGTGAACGCAAATACGCGGAGGGGAGTTTACTATTTGATTTGGAGAATCAGTCTTCTTGTTTGGGTTTTCTATTAAAAAACTCGAATGGCTAGTAGGTAGGTTTAGTTTTTCCGTGTAGTAGTAGTAGAAATGTATTTGTGTTATGCGAGGCTCTCTCAATGCATTTATTTTGCTATTGTTTAGTTTTCATCTTTGCTCTTTTACAATTAACAAAAATATTCTTCCGCCGTTAAAAAGCAAAAAACAACTCAAAATTAAACCTAATTGGTAAAAGTGGGACACTAATACGACAGATAAAGACCTCCATTTTTCCTTTTAAGTTCAAAGTGACTAGTCATTAATGTTGATCGTTGAATAATCCGCAAAAATTACTTTGTTTAGGCTTTTATTACTGCGAATAATTATTTATCTAAATCACAAAGAGAAGGCCAATACAAACATGAAAATTCTACAGTAAATCTAGGAGCGACAATACACTGACAGTCGGAATATTTTCTCCCTCCTACTTTGAGTTATTCTGATCAAGCACCGGCAAACATTCCAGCAAAATCTCCGCCGCACGATCCAATTCCCCCTCAGAAATGACCAACGGCGGCACAAGCCTAACCACGTTTCCTTTACCCGCCGTCAATATAAGAAGACCGGAATTCCGACACGCACCCACAAGTGCCGACGCAGATACGTCGAGTTCTACACCGATAATAAGGCCCATTCCTCGTACTTCTCTCACGTGCGAGTTTCCCCCCAGTTTCTGTATCAAGATTTCCTTGAAATACTTTCCTTTCTTGGAGACACTGGCCAAGAACTCTGGCTTGGAGATTTTATCCAGAACGGCAATGGCAGCTGTGCAAATGAGGGGCCCACCGGCAAAAGTGCTTCCATGGTCTCCATATTTTATGGCAGAAGCAACCTTTTCAGTTAGTAATACTGCACCAATGGGTAGACCTCCAGCGAGAGGTTTAGCAAGAGTCATAATATCTGGGAATACACCATAGGCTTCGTATGCCCAGAGGAGACCAGTGCGGCCTAAGCCACATTGAACCTAGGAAGAAAAAACAATAGGGAGTTTAGGGACAATGATCAAAAGCTCATCAATAACAAGAGTCAGAAAGTTATAGTTGGTTATATGAATGAGAAAATTGTCATACAAAGATGATACAAACACACTTGAGAGAGATGCAAATGTCATATCTTTCATATCTTTTTCGTAATTAAAGACATGCAGCCTCATACTTTCAAATCTCATGGCATTCCATTTGAATTAGTGAATCCAACGGTGTGTCCTACAATATCATCACAGCCGCAATAAGCATTGAAACAGCAAACTATGTCTGGCTCCACCCCCAAAATAAAAAAAAATTCTGACCCCGCCTCTGTTATTAACTCTTTCATTTTATCTCGCATGGAGCTACTATGCTACTCGTGTCAAAATAACGTTTTTACTGTTAGGTCACCCCGTTCACCATTTAAACAAGAGAAAACCAGCTGAAAGAAACAAATAAAGCTATACCAACTTTCCTCTACCCTTCATTTATCTTCTTTATTTTCCTTTCGTCCCACTGTGATTAGTAAAATCAAGTAGACACTAGTCAGTAGGCTAGTGATTTAACATGCTTATAACGCGGAGGTGGTTTTATGATCAGAGTGGCCCCTACAAAAAGAAAAGAAAGAAAATGTAAAAGGGCAAACAAGTTCCTGAGAGCATCCGTCCAATGCATCACAAATCTCCTACTTTCACCTCGAAGAAACTTGCCTCATGTTATATACCAGTGAAATAGGAGATCAAGTAACAACTTGAAGACTTTTAACACACAACTCAGCAGGTCTATATAACAAAATCAATCAAGTCCGTTATAATTGTAATGATAGAACATCTTGACGACTGGAACACACAACCCAGCATGTGTATGTATATTGTATACCAATGTCATCTCCAAAAGATAGCAGCTTACCTCGTCATAAACCAGGAGAGAGCCAGCATCATCACAAGCGCTACGAAGGGATTGCAAGAACTCCTTGGTGGCAGTGTATATGCCACCTTCACCTTGGATAGGTTCCACAAATACTGCAGCAATCTTTCCAGTTCGAATCAGTTCTACTGCAGCTTGGATATTCCCGTACTCTAAGAAAGTGACACCTGGCATGACTGGTTCAAAAGGAGTTCTGTACTGCTCTTTGCTAGTCAAAGCAAGAGCACCCATGGTCCTCCCATGGAAGCTGTTACTAAATGAAATAAACTCTGCAGGTGGCTGTTTCACGTCCGGATTTGAAAACTTTTGGAATTTTCTCGCAAACTTAATAGCAGCTTCATTTGCTTCTGTTCCGCTGTTTGAGAAGAAGACACGGTCCGCAAAAGAAGAATCCACTAGACGTTTTGCGAGCTCCACCTGCAGCAGTTAACCATTGGCTTCTCAAGAATAGATACAATATCTTTCGCATGAGCAATAAATATCACAAGAATATAGAGGGTTCAAAACATCATGAGCAAGCCATTAAAAATCATGACCATTGACCAACAACAGCACCACCAATTGATACCTACTGCATCAAAAGATAGCCATGTTTATAGAGTGTTTGAAGCTTCTCTAAACAGAGCCACCGCTTCAAGGTGAATTCGAACTACATACCAAATCAAGGAAAATTCATAACCCAAATTATTTGATCGAGAAAGGATAAAAATTTGCTCCTACAATCCACTCTCTGTCCCCATTGGACGGTGATTTTTGTCCTCAATTACTTCTTTCTCTTCAACAGACCTTTGTGACAAAAACACAATTCCATACTACCACTAAAAATATCACAACATAAGAAAAAAATATACCCCGAATCAAGGAAAATTCATAAACACCCAAATCAAGGAAAATCCTTAAAAACCCAGATCAAGGAGAATTCACAAAAACCCAAATCTTTGAACCAAAAAGCCTAAATCTTTCTTCCAAAATCCATTGTTTGTTTCTATTAAATGGGAGTGTGTCCTCAATCAGTTCTATTTCTCTTCAACAGACCATCTTAGCATAAACTTAATCCGCCATCACCAATACAATTACACTCAAACACTACACTCAGAATTCACAGAACATAAGCATTGAAAACACAAACCCAAATCATTTGGAAAAAATCTCACCTGGGGAACAGAATAGTAGACATTGCTGACGTGGGCAAGCACATTCGCCTGCTCTGTAACAGCCCTCACCCAATCAGGATCCCCGTGCCCTAACGCATTCACCGCGATCCCTGACGTCATGTCCAGATACTCCCGCCCCTCCACGTCATACAATTTACACCCCTTGCCACTCACCAGCACTGCCGGAGCCCTCGCGTAGGTCCCCACCAGAACCCTGGCCTCCGCCGCCATCACCGCCGCCGCCTCCGTGGCCGCCGCAGTCAAACCCGGCGGCCGCACGTCCACCGTGGCGCACGCGATCACTCTCCCGGGGAATGGAATTCTGCGGCGGCGAATACCCGCCTCCGCCGCCGGAGAGATGATGGAGAGGTTGAGAAAGAGATGAACTGAGCTCATGGTTGTGAAATGGGTATGCTCTGGTGATGGAATTAGGGGCTTAAATAGGTGAAAGATTAGAATTTTGACGTGGGTTTGGTTTGAATTGGTGACGAAGGGAAGAGAATATGGACACGATATTGTTGAAGAGATTCGACGCACGTCAGTTTGGTTCGGTTTTCTGTTCTCAACTGAGAGAATAGGTCTTAAATGCCTTTTTGCCTTTGGGGAGCACGTAATGCCACCCACTAAATTTATGGTGCCATGCTGATTGATACTGAATGACGGTTTTACCCTTGGAAATGGGTAGCAAAAGGTTGAAAATAGATTGTGTAGAAGATTTGCATTGTTATTCTAAAAGGTTTTTGTTGATGTATGCCCCTAAGGCATATGTTAATACTCAATAAATGAGTTCAACCAACCCCACTCACATAGAAAATAGTAATACTAGTTGTCATATTGGATGAAGGAATTTTTTTCCTATAGTTTGACTCAAATTCCCTTTTACTTCATCTCCCCTTCATTTTCATTCCACTCCACGGCCTCCGCTTTTCTTGCTGTTTTACATTTCCTGAAGTGCTTTACTTCTTTTCTCTAGCATTAGATTAGTGTCTGGGTAGGCTACGTTTTCATTTTTTTTTATTAATTTATGTTTTGATGTTGTCCGTCATTGACAGGGGAGGAGGTATATGGGAGTGGGGGTGGCATCGGTTCTAGATATAAAAATATTTTATATTAAAGGTAGTTGATTAAGCACTTATCAATTGTAGAATCCTAAAGGAAGCAACACAAAAATACAGGAGTTGAGGGTAAGATTGTAAAATTTCATGAATAAGCGTGGTACCATACTTTTGGAGTGTGGCATTAGTGGCTTCCCTTATTCTTAGTGGTGACTAAAGTTCAAAAAAGAGCACTGGGGTTGAAAAAGAGTTTAGGCATTATCTGAGGGAGAAATTGGTGTCAAGAACCTGCCTTCCTCAATTTCAAATCACAAAAAATGAAAAACAGAACCGAACTCTCTTCAAAAAAGGAAAAAAAAAGAAACCTGGTTTAGAGTTGGACTTGATGGGCCCATTCGCAGGGCTGTTGAAAGGCCCGTGGGCTTTATTAGACGCCCACTTCCCACAGGTTTCACGGCCCACCTACAGTTCTGTCCATTGGCAGTAAGAGGGGTGCAAACAAGCTGACCTTGGTAGTGTTTGAGTTCGGCTCGTTTACTAAACAAAGCTG
>BPLS01000459.1:560945-578780 GCA_019656275.1 Rhododendron kiyosumense | reverse complement strand
ACCCCACGACTAGAGATAAAATTCCACAACCATTTATTCTTGGGGTGAAAATTAGTTTCATGGCAGAAAGATTGGAGCAAGAAGAAAGGTAAGTAAGACCTGCATTGGTGATGAAAGTGCAGTAACTTAAGGTGAGATCAGTCAAGCAAGGGCAGTTGTTCGAAAGAATTAGAAGTCCTTGGTCGTCTAACTGCTTTCCTAATTTGGACATCCAACCGGAATAAACTATGTCTACTCTTGTCAAGGTTGGAAACCTATTGCAGAGGGAAGTCAAGGCTTGATTTGCAGGGTCTAATCCACAACCAACCCGAAGAGATTTTCTTTGTTCATTATCAAGATGGTAAAGGCGCTTGCATGCTAAAGATGTGGAGTTTCTATCCGTCGTTTTCTTAATCCTGCCCAAGATGTCCCAAACTAGCTGATCCGGCAAATCATCCATAGGACTAGCTTTCCTTTTCGTTTTGTGAAAGAGATTGTCAATAGCCTGAAATTTTTGCAGAAGTCAGCCATATACCACAATAAAACAGGGAAACAAACCCCCAGAAAATAACTTCTTGTAAAAGCATGTGAAAGATGTCCAGAAAACAGTTATGCTAAAGTGTTGTGCATAAAAATTGCTAACTAGGCTTTCCTCCATGATGAATATCTGAATCTCGAATGCAATTGGAAGATTAGAGATGGGAAAGGTTTCAATACCAGGAAAATTGAAAACAAAAGCTTAATGAAGTTCTCCTTCACGGCAAGCAACAAGTTTCAAAGCGTGAATACAAAGTGAGGGTTTCCTTTAAACTTCTACTATAATGCTTCTATAAACACCTGTAAAGGTAAATAACTACTAGAATATAATAGATTTTCATGGTCTTTGTCCATATAAAATGTGATACACGGTTTCAAAGCGAGAAAAGGATCTTAGATATCAATGACCCACTTTTCTAAAAGCACATTTGGGCCATTGTTTCTTGATAAAAATAGCTCACATTGGGAAAGATAGCTCGGAGAAGTACAAGAGGGAAAGACACTACAGTCTCAGAAAGCAGCTAAATGTACAAAAGGACTTACTGCAAAGAAAGGTGGAAGTGCAACTAAAAAATCTTCTTGTGGACTAATTTCAAAGAAAGGTTGTAGTGCTCAGATCCATTCAAATAAATCTAAAGGCACAACCTGCTTATTTAAATTCCAATCTAAGAACGCAAAAGTTGGTTACTTTGCAGTGTCTCGCCCAACATCCTACAATTAGATGTAGCACACTTTTAGACAGCACTCATGCCGAAGGGAATGGAGTTAATGGAACAATCCCATTTTCGATAAAATGCAATCAATACCACAATCAAAACTCATTTTTCAAATGCATCCTCGTTGTGTTAATATTGTAGCTCATTTTTCTATTTTCCACAATCAAAACTCATGATAAAATACGTGAAGCCACAAAACCAGGTGAAACACACTCAACGTGAAGGAGAGAATCTATTGGAGAATTTGTTCCAACAATAAAGGTCCTAGAAACACGAAATACCACAAGGATATGGAGTATGGACAATGCATTTTCCTAATTAACCCAACAGGCAACAGCAGAATTTGTTGGTTAAAACTGTAAAAGAACAAAAGATAAACATGAACAAGATACAAAAACTACCCATAAAACGGTAACCCTCGAAAACGTCAGATTGGAACAGTTTCGATTGCTAAAGTAAATTTACCTTGAGAATCTTAAATTAAAGCGAACAGTTTTGAAATACCCAGATGGTATTTCTATTCAAAGAGCATCTAAACTGAAAATTCAAGACGTGATACAGATAGCGAAACAATCTTTAAAGCTTTTCCCTTCATTACTTTACTTTCTAATAAAAGAATGAAAAGCAAAGACCTTAAACTTGAAATTCAGAAGGTCCAAAAAAGAAAAAAACTTGGAATTTAGAAGAGGAATAAACATGTTAATATCGACTGTGAGATAACCGAATTGAAGAGAAAGGCATGAAATTTGTACCTTTTTGTGGGTGAGACCCAGAATCGGATGATGATTATAGAAACTGGGAGGAGGTAATATCCAATGGAATGAAAGGGCAGATCCTATGTCGGCAGGTCAGGTACTGGATCCAACATCTTATTGCGGGAAATGATTCCAGTTAAGCCCCCCCAAAAAAAAACAAAAGGATTTTGGCAGTCGCACTCTACTTTTTAATTACCACGGTACAATATTTGTTTATTAATTTGATTTGAGAACCTAATGAGCTTTAAATATATATTCAAACTAGCTTTGATTATAAGATGAGCTAATCATACGAGCTTCAATCGAGCTAATTACGAATTAATCTCGAGCAATTTAAATTTTTTATGCTTCGTAAGCCGAACGAATTGAGTAGTACTAAACAATTTTTGTTCAATCTTGATTTCAAACTTTAACGACTTTCAAAATATATTCAATTTTTAATGAACAACCACAAGCTCAAATTCAAGTAGATTGGTTTGTTTAGCAATCAATTTGGGTGAACTATAAAAATAATGTTTTTAAGGAAAAAGCAAGAAGCATAGATACAAAATACCCAAAAAAGGGAACAAAATCCAAAATCTGAGTGACATAATTTCATATTTTTGTATATATTGCATAAAAAACGTACTATTTTCATTCTTCCTTTTTTTATTTATCAATTAAACTCTATTTTTATGTTCTTCCTTTTTTTATTTATCAATTAAACACTATTTTTATGTTCTTGTATGTGAAGGTTTTATCAATTAAACTCTATTTTTATGTTCTTCCTTTTTTTATTTATCAATTAAACTCTATTTTTATGTTCTTGTATGTGAAGGTACAACGTTATCCTTTCGCACAAGGACATTTATACATATAAAAAGATAATACTACAAATTCACTTGCAAAGTAACAAATAAAAGAAGTGCAACAATAAAAGAGAGGTGTGAAAATCAATTACTCGGTTTGCCAAACTATAAGGTTTTCACTGGCAAGTGAATTTGCCTTGTTCTCTTCCAAACTCAAAAAGAATTTTTCAAAAAATTCCCCTAGATTCTCCCTAGATTCCTCCTACTTCTAACATTTCTCTCTCTATCTCTCTCCACTCATTACCCCTATAATTTTTCAAAAAAAATTTCAAAACACCAACCAAACAAAGAGTGTTAAATTTTTAAATTTCTCAAAATTTCACCATCAAGATTATCGGCTCAAACAAATTACAGTACATAGGTAATTTGTACTTAGAATCTGAAATTCATATATACATCTTACGATGAAATGCAGGTATGATTCGAGGGTAACCACTTCGAGTGAGAGACAACAGAACCGAATTTGACAAAAGTTTTAGACTTGGCACTTTACAAATCAACTTTACAACAGATCAGGGTTAACTTTCACCAGATATCACAATCTTACAATCATATCACTAACCTAAACCAAAAAAAATCAATGCCTAGCAAATCCAGATAAAGCCGAACAGGTCGCCATCATCTTTGATTTCACATAATGCTGGAACAAGAACAAATCCACCCCTAGGAACCCAAGGAGCTTGGTTTACTGGAATGAAGCTGGAAATGAATGGAATCAAGCGAACCAATTAAGGTGATAGTTCATTGCAGTGGAGGTCAATGACTGACCATTCCAATCATCCCCAAATTCAATCAAGCGAACCAAACACTGCCTTAAATTGTTCCCGGATCACAAGTCCTTTAGCCACTTTCATGTTTACTTCTTGTCGCCGTCATCGCTAGACTCTTCTAGCACTGGTAATACACTGCTATCCCTTGTTTCGTCCAATTTTGGTAGCTCTTCGACTGTATTCCCTGTTTCTAAGCGCGCCATCAACTCTCTAAGCTGCATA
Source organism: Rhododendron kiyosumense (assembly GCA_019656275.1). Taxonomy (NCBI): domain Eukaryota; kingdom Viridiplantae; phylum Streptophyta; class Magnoliopsida; order Ericales; family Ericaceae; genus Rhododendron; species Rhododendron kiyosumense. The sequence continues at coordinate 574,953 of BPLS01000459.1, read as the reverse complement.
TACATGACAAAGATTCTTATCTCATTTAAAATTGCATCCACAGTGAAAATAGCATTGAGAAGCTGAAGCCTGTGCGATTTTGAGGAAGTACCTGTTCTTCCAATTCCTGTACTTTATTATCCTTCACTTTTAAAGCTTTCTTCTCCCTGGAATAGTATTCATTAGAGAAGGGGGAGGGGGGGGGGGGGAGAAGAGGAAAACTGCAGTAAAAGATTATGAACATTAAACTGTAGTGTAAAATAACCAGTCCTCCTTGTTTCCTAACTGATTGCTTTTTTTGGAACTTGCAAACAATGGAGTAAACGGCTAAATATCTGTTACAGTGATTTATATTAGAGGGAGCCACATTTATATCCCCTTTTGTACTAAGTTAAAGGGATGTTAATTTCTTCAAATAACAATCCAAGGAGCGAAATTCGATCAAATGGCAGGGAGTATGGTATAACAGCTAACATCTTTCCTTCTATGACCATCGATTATAAATTTTATGTTTGATATGAATAATTATTTATCCTACATGGTAGATGAGCCGAAATTCCACTATTCCATAAAAGCTTCATGAACTACATAAAAATAGAAGGTAGTATTACCTTGCTTCAATTTCCAACATCTTTGCCTTCCATATGTCCTGGTTTTTCAATAGATTCTCGTTGAGCTGCATGCAAGAGGGAAAACGATCAAGAAATTGTCTAAAACAACTAGCTACTTCAGTATAATAAGACTTCCGTCCATGAACATATAGATACAGACGAGAGGTATAACTTATGACTGTAACAGTAAACAGATGAATTGAAACTCATCAAAAAATTAGGACACGAATACCTGAAGTATATGGCCATTTTCATATGTATATGTAGCATGTACGTACGCATATTAGAAAAGCACTTTTGTCACTACGAATACCAGAATCTACAACAATCTACCAAAAAATTTCCACGTCAAGGTTAACTCATCTTTGCATGATAACCATGAAGTTATGTTATGTGGGGATGAACTTGGACCAAATTTGACATGCTTTAATCTCACTATTGCGGTCTTACCTATTTTTTCGTCTCTACAGAAATTGCAAAGTATTGAAAACACTCTTAGCTTTTCACTATTAATCTCATACCACAAATAAAAGAAATCTTCATCGTAATTCTAAGATAGGTCTGATTCTTGGAGTATCCATAGCTTGAATGAAAAATGAAAAGACACAAACACAAATTTCTAATTATGTATGCCCAAAAAGTATCAGACATGCATCCGAGAGCACCCGAGTATGGGCATCAGACACCGACATGACTTGCTTCTAGAAGTACCACTGCTTGACATAATTCACCACAGCAGCTGGGGAGGGGGTTATCAACTTGGTCAACTAACAGCTATAGATAAGTAAAGATTCCAACCCACTCATGAGCAGAAAAAGAACAACACCTCGTCAAGAAATCCCTTCTCTTTAACACATCTATCCAGCTTGGCTTGCATCTTTTGCAGCTTCTGACTGCCGCTGACAGCCTTTTCAATAGCTTTGGATAATTCCCTTTCAGTTTCTTCTTCCACCTCTCGTATTAAAGTCTCGAAATACTATCAGGAAAGCAGAGTCTATTATTAATTAAAAAAGAAGGAAAATTAAATATCCAAATATCTTCACTATATATGCCCACAAAAAAATCGACTGGGCAATTATCAGAGAATCCAATTCCAGGGACAACCGATGCCACCAATTTGGTGGGCATTAAGTCAGACGTCATCTTTAGGAAGAAATCACATCCTGAATCACTAAATTATCAGAATGGAAGTATGAACTTACTATCTTTTGGTTCTCAAGTTGCGTAGTAAGAAGGTCATTGTACTCACTTATAATCTGCAGATTAATATCAAATGAGTGTTGCAGATTAGAAGCTACATAATACCATGGGATAGCTGAGCGAACCAAGAAAACACTGGAGCAAGAGTTACATACGAACCCAAATAAAAATGGAGAAAGAAACATTACAGATTCAACTTTACTGTTCAGGAGAGCTTCACTAAATCCAGGATCAACACTGCAGTTGCAACTACCACACCCGTCATCAACATGTGCACATTGATTGAACTCAACCAACTTCCCATCGGTTTTAGATTGAATCAAACGGTGGACATAGTTGTCTCCAACATAATCCCATACGCGCTGAGTATCCAATTCAAGAGAGTAGCAGTGTTGTGTATCTTTCCAATGTGTTATAGCATGTCCTTCTTTATACCTGCAGATGATGATAGTGCTAATCTTTCCTTCTGAGGGTAGAGTAATCTCTCATCAAAAGAAAAGTTCAATGGTTACCTTCCACAACCAACAAAACCACAAAGAACACAAATCCAGAGATTCTCAGAAGTTTGGCAAACAAAACAAATTGACTTTTCAGGCTGCTGCTGGCAATATCGGCATACCTGCAATAACAAGTATAGAACAAGTCAACCCCAGTTCCATTTCCACAATCCAAACAACCCTCATGGCATAGCATAAGTAGGATGATGAAAGTGAAAATATAATTCCACACACAAAGCAAAAGGGCCATGTCACATAACACAATTATTGTGTTTACCATGACAACAACCACACTTTTTTCCAAATGGAGGTAAGGTGCCAACCTCTCACCTCTTCCTAATCATGCTGTAACCGAGAAGCCTTGTGTGCTGGGTATAACAAACATTACGAGTTTATGTTCTACTTTCTTTCTTGGTTAGACATGCTTTTTTTGTTCTTTGTTCCTTCTTCTTGTTGCAATATCTTTTCCCATCAGAAATATTAAAATTACATGCACTTGATGCTCGAGCCCGTATAATCATCTCCAAACATGAAGTCCATAACAATTGACTAGTGACTACATCACTACATAGTTGGGGCACTGAAATCCAACATAAAAAATTCCTAGATAGCCACATTTAAAGAGCTGCAGAGACCTCCAACCCAAAAAGAAAAGACTAAAGAGAGTTGATGAGGCGAAGGAAAAACTGGGAGGCTTCCTGTAAAAGACCAGTCGGCGGTAATGGCCATGTAAGTGGCTTTCTGTTTTCTCCCGCTTATGAAAACAAAACAATGATACTTAACCTCCCCCTAATTCAATATCTATCGATGTAACAACTATCTTTCTTCTAGCCATCCAGTTCACTTACTCTGTAATATTGAGGCTTGGCTCTGATAGGGTCAAACGAACAACCGAGTTTTCAACTAAATATTTCACTTTCAGCCGTCGTGTCTACAAAGTGTCCCATTCGCCCAGAATGGGATATGATTGTCCAGGTAGTATCTGGTTTGTGCCCAGCAACAAAAAAGATACGTAGGAAAAATATGGAGATGGAATGGCACACATAACAAACACCTATGCATAGGCTTACAAGACGTGTCTGAGCTAATTAGATCACAATTCATTGTCCATATGTTCCATGCAACAAGAAATTCATATTACATACCGGGCAAGAAGAATCTGTCCATTTAGAAATACAAGAGCAGTGGAAAGAATGATTGCAGATAGTTGTGAGAACTCCACTAGTGTCTTGGTCCAACCTCTCTGTAGCAAATGCGAAAAAATAAGATTAATTCCAGCAAAATTACAAATCAGCTATCAACTTCCGGTTTGACAATGTCAGGAAGACTTGGAACAGTCATCAGTATGTCAGTGTGGTTAATAAAGGACTAGCAGCAAGCAGGAATCAGATACTCCTATCACAATTTCGAGGTGAACAAAATACTTTCCCAGGAAGTCAATTCCCAATAGCTTAAGCTTCTAGATGAGATGGTAATCAACAAATTTACATCGTACGATCTCAAAGTTTCAAGTGTACATAAACCTTAATCAAATCAGTTTGTTTGTCACTCCACGTGCAACACAGGGGTCATATGTGAAGAGCATTAGCTTAACACACATTGTTGGGTCATTTCCAAATAGCATGAAGTTTTACAGAGTTTGTGGTTTAACAAGCTAATATGTTAAGTAAACACAGCACAAATTTCAATATTCAACAGAAAGTGCAAGCTCTTCGAGCCTTTTGCTTCATAACCTGGAGACATATCCTGAAATCCATATTGCAGTGCAAGTGCAGCCATGACTTTTCTTTTTGTTTTTCATTCTTCCTTTCTATTAGGTGTAAACTATGAAGCACCGACACTCCAAAAGGGCGCCGTGCTCACGTATTGGACACGGGGACACGGCGGGGACACGCCACGTGGCGTGTCCAATAATTTATATTATTTTTTGATAGGGGACACGGCGGGGACACGGCTAGGGGTTAAAATGTAATTTTTTAAAAAAAATTTAGGGGTTAATATGAAATTATTCAAAACTTTTGGGTTAAACTGTAATTATTCCTTTAAAACCTATATTAGGTTCCAACTGGTTCACTCTCTCATTACCTTTCAAATTCCAAGCTCTAGCAGACAACAAGCACAGACTCGGAGACTCCTCCTCTCTCGGGTATGTCTCTCTCTCTCGTTCCTCTCTGTCTCTCTCGTGTTTGTCTCTCTCCTCTCTCGTCTTTGTCTCTCTCCGCTCTGTCTCTCTCTATGTGTCTCTGTATATGTGTGTATATTTAGGTGTATACTTAAAACTACTAATGGTTAGTATGTTAACTGGTAAGTTGTTCATTATTTACGTTTTGCAATGTAAGCATGGAGAAAAGAAAAAAATATAATATATATATATATATAATATACACGTGGCGTGTCCCCGCCGTGTCCGTATTTTCATTTTTTTAGAATTGCCGTGTCCCGTGTCCGTTTCCGTGCTACTTAGGGTGTAAACAGTTTTTTTTAGTCTAATCATTTTTTCTGTAATTGATTGGGACTTAAGGCTCGATTTGGCTTGTATATTTCTGCAATGTGATTGAAACAAGAAAATGGCACAACATTTGTTGCCTCTTACATACTTCTTTCGTTGATATGTCAAATCTCAAATTGCCAACCTACAAAACTTACTTTACATGTAATTAGTATAATGTACAACCTTATATCCAACGAGCTTTCATTATCTTTGCAAATCCTGTTTCTAAGATATAAACCTTTTGGAAGTACATAAATTAAGCAAGGCGAGCTTTAAATGGTGATGGTAATAGCATGTGGAATACAATGGCTGACACAATTAGGAGGGTATTGAAAGAGGTTCTTGGAGAGTCAAAGGGGAAAGGTTCTATATCTAAAGAAACCTGGTGGTGGAATGTCAATGACGAGGTTCAAACCATTGTAAAAGCAAAAAAGGAATGCTTTAAAAAGTGGAAAAGGATTGGAATGAGGAAACTTATAGGAGCTATAAACAAGTTTGTAAGGAAGCTAAAAAAGCCGTTAGGGAAGCTAACTTGGGAGCTTATGATGATTTTTATGCTAGATTAGATAGTAAAGATGGAGAGAAGAACATTTATAAACTCACCAAGCTGAGAGAAAAGAAACTAGAGACTTCTCTCAAATTAAGTGTATAAAAGGGGATGGTTCGACGATGTTGGTGAAAGACGAGGAGATCAAGGATAGATTAAGAACGTACTCCCTCAGCCCCATAAGGTTAGGCCACTTCGAAACTACGTGCAATTTTTAAGCTTAAAAATAAGGTACTTATCGAAATAATTTTTTGTGCAATATGGATGTTGTTTGATAGATCATGATGAGATCTTTTGAACGGTGCAAAAAAAATTGCAAAATTCTTTTAGTAAATATGTTAATTATAAGTTCAAAAAATGCACATAATTTTGTAGGGGACCAACTTTATGGGACGGAGGAAGTATTTCGAGAAGCTTTTGAACAAGAAACACTTGACGGCTTTGGCGAGGAGGGATTTGGTGGCCCTGGTGAGAGTCTAGGATACGAGTTCTACCATCGGATATAAAAGTCCGAAGTGGCCAATGCTTTGAAGCGGATGAGACTGGGTAAGGCCTTAGGGCCGGATGGTATTCCTATTGAAGTGTGGAAAAGCCTAGGTAACACAAAGAAGAAACACGCAATTACCATCATAACACAAACAAGAAATGGATATTAATTTGCAACATTGAGGATAAAGTAACAGACCGAGACAGACTACACATGAGGGCTGCTCTGTTGAGCTTGCAGGTGTACTCTGTGCATGTTCAATTGAACCTGTGTACTGCACATCAAACGTAAAAAGTACATGACAAGCCTCCACCTGTAAACACAAGAAAACAAAACAAAATATAAACATCCATGATAAAAGAACAAGCTTTCAAAGAAAACTCTTCAGCATTAGTGGAAAATAAAGAAAATAACTAAGACCAAAACAAACCTCAAGAGAGGAAAAGTGTCTCCCATTGAAATGCTTGTAGAAAGCATCGGTCGAGCTCTGATCGTCAAACCTTATCAGGACACTATACTTATCCTCCACTCCATCATTCCTAGACCCTCAAGCAAGATAGAAAACAATCAAAACCAAATTCAGAACAAGAACAACCATCACTTATTTCCAAAATGAAGGCAACAAGTCTTCAGAAATTGAACCTGACAATTCGCATTTCCAATATATGCTGAATGAATGAACCACAAAACTGACAGAAATCTGCATATGTCATGTGATTCGGCACCCCTAGGACACAAACAAGAGTTTTCCTTCCAACCTTAACAACAAGAAAGAGACAGAATACAGTAAAAATTCTTCAAACTCAAGATCCTATACTAAAAAGAGTAGATAGGACTCAACAACAAATGAGAAGCGTAAATCTTAATGCAGTCCTTTATGTAAGGCAAACAAAAAGGTATTGCATATCCAATACTTCTGAGCATTTCTGGTCATTTCATATTTAAAGAGAACAGTTTAGATTTCAAAGCAACCAAACCTAAAACGAGAACGGCAGTTATTAAAATGAGAGGGGGGAAAAAGCTATTTAGTCATCTGCCAAGCGTCAAATTATCTTCCAACAAGATTTAATTTCAACCAAACCAGTAAAAACCCAATTAAGTGACGTCTGGTTGCAATATCAAAGTTTACAAAGTCAACTTTTCACCACATTTTCCAGGGACCAAAACGAATTCTAGGAGCCAACTACTATATTGAGAGTTGAGACAGCAGTATAAGTGAAGACATCAGATTTTAAAGCAATCAATTGCCAACAGATTTTGATTTTGGATACTTTAATATTGTTGCTGGGCTAATGCTGGGTTTTTGAAGACTTCTGAAACAAGACTCTCTATTTCATTCTGATAGATGGATCCCTTTCTGTTTGTGCCAGAATAGCAGTTTGAATCTTTGTGATCCATCTCTTCTGTTACCTCACCACATGCCAGTGGGGAGTTGTGCTCACGCATGTGAGAAGTGTCAGAGCTTGTTCAAATTTTATAATGGTCCAAAACTAGTATATGAGCAGGAGTAGTTTCCCGACTCATTGCCGGTTGGTTTGATTGGATGCTTTACGTTTAACATCTCCTAATCAACAAAGTGAAGTGTCCATAGTTCTATGTATCACTTCAGACAAACCGCAAGGGGTTTGGCTGAGTGGACATGAGAGTGCGTCAACAACCAAAGGTTTGCCTCAAGAGGTCACAAGGTCGAATCTCACAAAAGCCAAAAGTTCCAAAACTTAGGGCCACTAGAGGTTTGCCTAATTGTTAACTTCAAGGGCCTAGATTAGTCGAGGTGTGCGCAAGCTAGCACGAGGGAATTGAATATAAAAAAACTCGTAAAAACCTACACCAAAGGAAACGTTCCAAAACTTGGGGCCACTGGAGTCCGGAGGTTTGCCCGGTTATTAACTTCATGAGTCCGGATTAGTCAAGGTGCGCGCAGGCTGACGTTATAAAAAAAAAGTATCATGTGGAACGGACAAACAAAAGATACAAAAACTCGTTTATAAACCCTAAACCAAAGGAAATGACAGCTCAATGGGATGAATCAAACTTGTCCGCACACGAATTTTCAACTCTACGCAGATCAAAACCGAAATTGGAAGCGATTCAGATACAAGTAGCGAAGGAGAGAGTGAGATTACGGGTAGTTGAGAAGGCGATGATGGTGCGAAGTCGTCGCGGTAGAGGTGCATGACGCCTCTGGTCTCTTCGATTCTAGGGTTTCCAGAAGAGAAGTGGAAGGCCTGAGTGGGGGTTGACGCGGACGATGACGTGGAGTCGCCGGGAATCATCATGGTGGCCGGAAGACGGAATATGTCTTCCGGCGAGGCTCCGGCGGAGGCACTTGTACTTGTTGAGGTTTCTTGTGACATGGCTAAGGAGAAGGGGGAGAGAGAGAGAGAGATGGCTTGTATTTATAGTTTTGCGCGAGATGGATGCTGGTTTTTATACTGTTGTAGACAGGGATGGCCATCTCAGCCAATCCGTATGTATCCAATCCGTCCAATCCGTTATCCGTCCTGGACGGATCGGATTTTCGGATATCGGGACAGATTATGATTTATTTTTCAAAAAAAATTAGAGATCGGATCGGATTTAGAGGTAAGTCTGTCCCCACTCCGATCTGCCCCGAATTCGATCTTCATTCCCGATCTGTCCCCGAACATTCGAAAATCTATTTCTTTGATAAAATTTCGCTTTCGATACGCCCCTATCCCTGAATACTCTTTTTGATCAAAAATCTTTCTTTTTTTTTTTCAAATTCGGATATCCGAATCTTCGATCGGATCTCCATTCTCCGTTTGGGGCAGGGATGGAGGACCGAAAATATATCCGATTGAAGATCAGGATGGATTCAGAGATTGGGTGAGAAGTTCGGATTTGAATATGTCAATATCCCCTTCCGACCCCCTGTTGCCATCCCTGGTTGTAGAGGAAGTGAGACAATCCTATACGGTCGAGATGCAAAAATTTGTACTTTCTATCCCCATATAGTGGAACTCGACTTGACGGCAAAAAAACGACGGTTCATCGTAAGAATTAATGGTTTAAGATACTTTTAAAACACTTTGGAATGATTGCGCTAAGTTAGATTACCTACTCGGCATCTTGAGAATTAGTATTCTAAGATACTTTTGAAACACTTTCGGATAATTGCGCTAAGTTGGATTGCCCTCTACGGTTGAAACAATCCACCTTCTTTAAACTTTGAAAATAGGTAAGACCGCAAGAGTATCCTCACCAATGAAAAATAAATAAATAAAACCTGCACCGGCCCAGTCTTGAATTTTGCATGGCTCTACTTTAATGATTGAAATTTTGCATTTTATAGAGCTCGTTGTAAAGATTAATCATTATGAAAAAAATTACATAATAATGAAAACCCAGATAAATACTCTATCTGTTCCAAATTAGATGTCAATTTTTGATATTCATGTCAATTTCAATTCCTTACATATTTCAATATGCAATATAAATCTTGTTTGACAGTTTTCAATTAGTTATATTATACAAAATTTTCAAACACACGAAAAATATTATAAATTGAAAGATATATACGCGATGAAAAATAATACGGAGTATGAATTTCAAAATTTGTCATCATTTTTAGGATAGAGAGAGTATAATTATGTTTCACATTTATCTTGAAAAGTTAACAGATCAGCTCACTTGATTGAATTGCTTTACTCTATTTCAAGATGCAAACGTTCATGTGTTTTGAGTATTATCAAATTTAACAATGATTTTGGCATGGTTGAATTTCTCAACGAAGTCTTGAATCATCAAATGAATCTCTAGTAAAACAAATATCAGATACTTACCCATTGATTACAAAGGAAAAAGAGAGAAAAATCTAAATCAAGAAACTCTACAATCTTGCAAGGACGCAATAATCCTTAATGAGATCCAGGAAATGGTTTCCTACCGAGCACCAAATACATCTCAATCCCAAAATCCTCTCGCCACTCTCGGAGTAAAAAAGGAGCTCTGCTGGAACTAAATGAGCCCATTTAGAGTTGGTCTTCAACAGTTCATATTGGAACGGAAATTTTGAGTTCTACAGACTTCAGCACCTCTTCGCCCATCTCCTTGCATCCAACTAATTTCTGATCAGAAAGAAGGGAAAAACACAAGCATTACCCATTTGATTAGTAGCAAATTTATTCTACTCTTGGGATCGACGAAGAAATTTTACGACAGACACACCACACTACAGAGAAGCTTGGGCGTGAGCGACATGAAGCAGAAACAAACCAAAACCTTGCGCAAATACTAAAGCGAACAGTAAAAAGGAAAATTGGAAAAACAAAAGTCGGAGCATCTACATACATTTCCGGCAGAGTATATGTTGCCAGTGCGAAACCCCCTATTCAGAGTATCCAAGACAGCAGTCTCAATTCTCTGGGCAGCTTTGGCTTCGCCTAAGCCATACTTCAAAAGCATAGCAGCACTTAGAATGGTTGCTAAAGGGTTCGCTTTATCCTGCATATTAGACCCATGCTCCATAAACATTCACATAAACTTACGGAATCGGAAAAAGGATTGTCAGAGAAAAGAATATTGAACTTTCATGAATTCAACCTGTCCAGCAATATCAGGTGCCGACCCATGTATAGGTTCGAAAAGTCCAGGTCCCTGCAGACAAATAATTGCCAAACGAACAAGAAATCAAGTGTCATTCTACTACACAACTTCCATCTATGACAGAAAGAAGAATATCACAGTTCTGTGAAACAAACATCCAAACTCAAAATAGTGAGAAAAGCAATTTGTTCTCAATACCTCTTTGCCCAGACTAGCAGATGGAAGCATCCCAATACTTCCCGTTATCATCGAAGCCTCATCAGATAAAATGTCACCAAAGATATTATTTGTCACAATTGTGTCAAACTGCGTGTGTGTGTTTTTGTCAGAGGGATAAGACGACTGATATTGTCAGTATGCTTGAAATTATACATAAAGAGAGCAACATAAATTACAAGGAATTTTTTTTCACAAATATGAGGCAAACCTGTTTTGGATTGCGAACAAGCTGCATTGCAGCATTGTCAACGTACATGTGAGTGAGTTCAACATCAGGGTACTCTGAGGCAACTGCCATTACTCTTTTTCTCCAAAGCATGGATGCCTGGCAAATACACAGAAATAATCATACTACATCGATAATGACACTGAATTTTCATCTTTAGCCTCTTTCATCTATCACTATTGTTAAATGCAATTTTCAAAGAAAAAAAATGTGAACTTAAAAATCAATGTGTAATTGCGTTAGTGTCATCGAACTCAACGTGACATTTTGATCTCACAACCTTGCATTGCTCTAAATTGAAAAGGAGGCAGAGGCTCTATCAGATGTGTAAACCAGCAAAAAATAACTTTCATACATAACAAAACATTACAACTTTGAAGCACCTCCAAGACATTGGCTTTATCTACAGAACAGAGCTTCCCATGCCGCTTTCGAGCAGTCTCAAATGCAATGTGAGCAATCTGATCAATCTGTCAAGAGAAATTTTTAGATGAAGCAATCCTGTGGCAAAAGTAGTATACAAAGCAATATTTACGACAAGGGGAAACAAGCTTCTTCAGGTATGATCAGGGATTTCAAAATCTCAGTCAGAAAAGGATTGCCTAAACGCACTCTTATTTTCTTTGGTGGCACCACATAAAGAATTACCAAGCTGTACCCAAATCTAAATTCTTGTTGTTAGTTATCTGAAACAAAAAACCAAGGAGAAAATTTAAAGGTGTACCACCTTCACTTTTCATTGGGGAAAAAGAATATTATTTCGAGCACCCTCTTGTTTTACCTTCCATCCACAACATAGGTAGATGCGAAAAAGTAAAGCAATACCTAGTATACTTGAAATTTTAACCCTAACACCACATGGAATTAGAGAATTCACATCGAAGTTCATTGGTCAGAGAGTCACGCTAGATAATTACCTCATAGGTAGCATAGACCTCAGTGTTAAATCCAATCTCCTGTCCATCTTCATTTGTTCCAAAACCCCTTGGTTTTCCAAAATAAATTCCTATTGTCAGTAAATACTAGCATCAACATTCTTGAAATCTTTACTACAAAAACTAAACAAATAAAGAATATAGGCAAAATGGCAGAAAATCCATGTAGAGTAAGCTCCCTTACAACCAAGTATACTAACCTCCAGTAAGCTCCCTCACAACCATGAGGTCAACGCCTTCTGCAACCTCTTTCTTCAAAGTTGAAGCATCTACTAACTGGATCAGGTGAACATACAGAATAAGCATCTAAAACTGGTGGACAAAACATAAAAGTTACATAGATACAAGTGGAATTTGGGAAGTGCCAAAGATGATTGATCGCTTGTTAAATTGGAAGGCGTGAAGAGTCATTCTTTGCAAAGGAATTGTTCAATATATCCTGGTAATATTTAGACAAAGATCAAAAAATCCCGAAAGTTTGACGAAAGCACAAAAAGAACTCGTTTATTTTAGCATGTCTTGTTATACCTGGATTTATTTACTTGTCTCTATGCCATAATGTCGTGTTCATGGCACATTTTCGTATGATTGATGGACTAAAACTGGAGATAATGAAAAGGGGCATCCAGAGCAAACCAATAAACTATGATACATACCAATTTACCATTAGCTTGTGAAAATTGTTTTCTGCTATCCTTTTCCTTTATTTGAAGTAGCGACAGTGTGGGAAGAACTTTTACATTGGAGTAGTAATATGAATTTGAAGCCAAGACCTTAATGTACACCTAATGGACCTTATTGTACCATTTTAATTCTTCACGTACCAATAAAATAAATTGATACTACTAGCTTTGGCAAATAGAGATTCTATCCTTAAACAAACCTGGCTCGAGCTATCTCTGCTTGTGGACAAAAACTTGTTATTTATTACTCCCTTGGTCCAGATTTAGTAGTCCTTTTTGGGAGTTCATGCCATTTTTCAATCGATTATATCTTGTAATTTATAATATTTTATGTAATTTTGAAAACATTGTCTAATAGAACTAATTGAGATCTATCAAACAAGATCCATATTGGATATAAAATTCATTACCAATTTAAAGATATAACTCATTTTTTATCCGGTTAAAATTGAACGAGGGAGAAAATTAATTAAGTTCTTAAGGACCCTAGACATTTTTAATGGAAAAGAAACTAGCACGTTAATTGAGGGTGAATTATTAAATCCGGACGGAGGGAGTACTTATCAGAGACATATTAGCTAACCTAATTCCCTTAGCAAAAAATCTCACCCCCAACACAACAATATCATGTCCATCAACTTTTGAAATACTAGGACACAATATAGATGATAGACCATTACAAGCGTCATGTCTTTGAAGGTAACCCGTTAAATCGTCTTAGATACGCAAGTTCACACCTTTATACATCCAATGATCAAGAAAGATCAACATTTTCACAACTATAGCAGTCTAAGTAAGTCACTGTTTTCGGGTAGTCTAGGAGTATAAAACAAAATCCAACTACTCTTAGCCCTTAGGATAGAGCGAGATCAGAGTCTCCAGAGTTTAATGGTTGTAATCCATTGGTTACCTGGGGCAGTTCAGAAGCAGGCCTCAAGTTTGCAAAGACCTTAAGGCCTTGCCTAAGCTGAAGTAATCCAGTCTCAGGCTTCATATGTTTTTCGTTATTATCCCATTTATACCTGAAAACCACAAAACTAAGCATCACCGAGGCTAATACCAAAATAGAGAACCATAGATATTGTGAAAGTAATGAGTTGCAATTACCCGCCAATTGCGCCAAGAAGAACAGCATCAGATTGCTTTGCAGCCGAAAGGGTCTCCTCTGGCAATGGAACTCCAATCACATCCAAGGCAGCCCCACCCATAAGCATCTCCTTGAAACCAAATTCAAGCCCTGATATATAAATGCAAGTGTAATATAATCAACCTGCGCCTTCAGTTTAGGATGCCTTCAGCAAAAATAGCCCCATCTCCAATGTAGACCCCAAAACTCAACCAACTGGTCTTTATTTTCGTAATTGCATGTTGCCAACTTATGATTTGTAGTCCTTTAGTCAAACCGGGGGACTCAAAATAAATAAATAATAATCATCACTCCACTCCTTCAGTCAAACCTACACCAAATTGAGTTTTACTCAAATCAAGGGAGACTCAAATTTTGCTAGGCTCTCTTCACTCCCAAATTTACAATGCCAGAAATGAAGCTTTTACTCAAATTTGT
>BPLS01000459.1:514427-554593 GCA_019656275.1 Rhododendron kiyosumense | reverse complement strand
AAAACCGCCCATGGAAATCGAGAATTCCCTCCGTCTCCATTTTTTTTTGGCTCGTCGTATTCCAACCGAATAAAAAATTAATTATAATTTTTAATTGATAATACTATTTTTATGTAATGTGAATCTTATTTGATGGATTTTAATGAGCTTTTTTAAATGATGATTTCAAAATCACCTTAAAAATTATAGATTGCAGGATATAATCAATTGAAAAATAGTACGAATTCTCAAAAAAACTAAAGAATTAGGACGAATGGAGTATTTATTGACGCATCACGAGACCTCCCTGATGTAAGTACGGATTGTTTTATATGGGGTCAATTTAGAGGAATGGGGGTTGGTGTGGTGCAACTGCTTCACAGGACTGTGTTGCGCGGCTCGGATGCCGTCGTTCGGCAATCTAACAGTTTAAATCTCATATCGATAATGAACGACTCGGATGCAACATAGGTGGATAAGAGATTTTAATCGTTGGATTACTGAATTGATGGCCTCCGAGCTGCACAACACGATATTGTGCAGCAACTGCACATCACCAACCCTCAATCTAATATGCAGTGCAAAATTTGTAAATTTTTATTTTTGGTTGTGAAGTTTTTAGGTATTTCCGATAATGAATAAGTTGTTGATGGGTTTGTGAGTAAAGTTGAGTGCAATTTTGTTCACCCTCCTTAAATGAGAGGGTGAACATTACCCTCTTTTATATTAGTTGAAATAGTGTTAATCCCACCACAAAGTAATGTCATGTTTACCATGCAATACACTTTTTTGTAAGCATGACATCACTTTGTGGTGGGATCTCCATCATTTCAACCAATAGGAATGAAGGTAATATTCAACAAAACTCAACTCGAGTAAAGTTACTGTAATAAAAAAAAGTCCTTCTTGATAACTTTTTTGTTAGTAAAAATAAGATGATAAAATGCTGAAATTTTTTTGTTAGTGAAAATGAGATGATAAAATGCTGAAATGTATATTAATAACTGTGAAAGGTGCAGAAAGATTTGTGTAAGAGGCAGGCATTGAAATTCTAATTTCTTCAGCACCACACATGCATTATCCCTGGTAAAGTGTGGTAAAGATTTTTTTTTCAATTGTTTGGGACTTTTGCGGAGTCAATTTCATGTAGTATATTGCAACAACCCAAAAAAAAATGGTTGACCATTAGTTTATCAGATAAACTTTATCTTACAATTTGCTCGGTTGAATTATTCTGTAACGTAAATTGTTTAGGAGGATCTCAAACGATTTAAGTTACAGTTTCTTTTATTTGCTACTACTATATGATTTTACTTCAGGAAACTTCAACAAAACAAGCGAGATGCCAGTGTAGTTGGTACGGCTCTTCGCCTCCATAAATGAGGTGTGGTGGTTCAAGTCCCATGTACTCTACGGCTCTTCTCCAATACAGTTGGTACGGCTCTTTACCTCCATACATGAGGTGTGGTGGTTCGAGTCCCACGTACTCTGCAGTACTTAATATTAACTTTTAACCTTTAACCCCTATTGATGTAACATAGAAGTATCACGTAAACGTTGATGTGGCCCGGCCGCCACATTTGACAACTCAATACTTCTATCAGTTTATCACCACAAACAAGTGTACAGTCGACACACATGCGATTGGAAAAGAAGGGTCCTAATTAAGGCTCCGTTTGTTTGGACGTATTTTTCGGTAAAATGTTTTACTTATTTTTCGGTGTTTGGTTGTGTAAAAAATGAGGAAAATATTTTACATGTAAAACATTTTCCATCAATTGGATGAAAATGACTTACCCTTAAATTTTTCGAAAGTTATTTTCCGAAATGAACCTGCTGCCTTCTCTTGCAATTCTCACTGCTCAGTTTCCTCGACCACCAATCCTGACCTACGTTCAATTCCAATAATCTCATGTCTATCCATCGTTTAAACTCTCCATCTCCTTCTCTACACTATTTTGTTGATTTCAGAAAATATTTTCAAGTGCCGACCAAACACAGGAAAATAAAAGTTTGAAATTTATTTTCTGAAAAAACATTTTGCATTGTAAAACATTTTACATCGAAACAAACGGAGCCTAAGTATCAAGTGACAGTGGTCCATAAGTATTAGATTTAGATCATTGGGCTTCCAGCACAGTCACGTGGTGTTGTACGGTTCTTTCCCGTAAAAAATTGATACGGCAAGCACATATTTTGTGATGAAACCACACTAACGTATAATAAAGTAGACGTTGCGGTATTCCAAGACCACGTAATAATTTTCCGAGTTTGAGATCTAACCGACCAATATTTTTGGTGGATTGGAGAATTTGGAGGGTTTGCCGACTGGTCCCACCTTTGTGGTCCATTAGATTAGATATATCAAGATGTTAATGGATGATGACTATGATGCGTAAGTCGTGGACCCCTGGTATTTTTTTTTTAAAAAAAACATGTTAAAATCGACACGAAAAAATTACTAATTTTTTTTTTTTTGTTAAAGGAGAGAACCTAAACTTAAGTCCTCCAATTGAAAAGGAAAGAAAGGTGAAAGGGCTGTATTTTTTTTATGACTTATGTATCCGAGCCAGCTTACCGCTTATGTGCACCTCGACTAATTATAGGAGTACAATCTCACCGTGCGAAAGGGTTGTATTATGTCTTTATGTACTTTCGCGCATGTGACCATTCGATACTAGTGGAACATTCGATGTTTTAGAATTCTTTCACACGGTGGTTTGAAAGTTACACGTTTGTGATGAAACTTACCCAAATGTATAGTAAAAATGAGCTATAGAACATCATATAGTGGTGCTCTAGGAGCAATATAATAATTTTTTGTCTAGTACATGTTGATAACGATGGGATGCATGAAACTCATTTATGAAAGTACTGTAAATCTGAACCGTTCATTTTCCTTTCATGTACACTTTCGTGGATGAGTTTCATGTACCCTACCAAACCTTAACGAGTCTCCTGTTAGTGTACGAGGGGATCAGCCTTCTAAAAGTTACCCAATAAGCAAATAAGTTGGTCTGAACACACACGAGATATATGTCTTTATGTACTTTCGCGCATGTGACTATTCGGTACTAGTGGAACATTCGAGTTTTAGAATTCTTTCACATGGTGGTTTGAAAGTTACACGTTTGTGAGGAAACTTACCCAAATGTATAGTGAAAATGAGCTGTAGAACATCATTTAGTGGTGCTAGTACATGTTGAGCAATATAATAATTTTTTGTCTAGTACATGTTGATAACGATGGGATGCATGAAACTCATCTATAAAAGTACTGTGAATCTGAACCGTTCATTTTCCTTTCATGTACACTTTCGTGGATGAGTTTCATGTACCCTACCAAACCTTAACGAGTCTCCTGTTAGTGTACGAGGGGATCAGCCTTCTAAAAATTACCCAATAAGCAAATAAGTTGGTCTGAACACACTTGAGATGTATGTCTTTATGTACTTTCGCGCATGTGACTATTCGGTACTAGTGGAACATTCGAGTTTTAGAATTCTTTCACATGGTGGTTTGAAAGTTACACGTTTGTGAGGAAACTTACCCAAATGTATAGTGAAAATGAGCTGTAGAACATCATTTAGTGGTGCTAGTACATGTTGAGCAATATAATAATTTTTTGTCCAGTACATGTTGATAACGATGGGGTACATGAAATTCATCTATGAAAGTACTGTGAATCTGAACCGTTCGTTCTCCTTTCATGTACACTTTCATGGATGAGTTTCATGTACCCTATCAAACCTTAACGAGTCTCCTGCTAGTGTACGAGGGAATAAACCTTCTAAAAATTACCCAATACGCAAATAAGTTGGTCCGAACACACCCGAGATATAAAAACACAACTAAAAAAGCTTTGCATTATTGCCGACAAAGGTATCAACAAGACGTTCAACGTGGTAGATGGCCCGTGTGTACGTTGCCCTATAAATGCCTCTTTCATTTTTGGTTTGGCTTTTTGTTTGGTGGTTGCTTTCTTAATTTGGACGTATACAAAACCCATAATTTCGTTTTCATCTTCTAGCTTTATCTTTTATATGCCAAGCAATCCAATCCATTTTCGGTCATTAGACTCTCCTTTATATTGTATCCATCAACCATGCATTATATTCTTAATCAGCACAAACTTTTCAAAAGAATAATGTGATGGGACTGGTAAACCAATGCCTAGAGGACCGATTGCGGAGCATTGATATCGAGATTGCTACTTGGAACGTCTGACACACTTTTGTTGGAGAAAGGAATATTACTCGTAGAGCTAGCACAAAATAATTTTTCTTTTTCTGGCAGTACTAATCTCGCTAAAACGTCAAAACTGCACTTCCACAGGAGCTTGTGGTAATTTCAATTTCACATCACTTTGTGAATTAAAGCAAAAAGAGAGGCCAAATCATCAGCCAACTTTCTCCTTTTATGGATTAACAGAATATATATATATATGAGATGAATTTGAAGCATATGCTTGTATGGAGCTTTGACTTGTCAACAATTCCTTCTGCATAATAGTTGCTTCTTTCTTGTTTTTTTTTTTGGCCGCTGATTTTGCCACTTATTTTTTTTTGTTAACGTCACTTCCCTGCAAGTGTATTTTTGCTTACTGGGGAGTGACATTAACAAAAAAAAAAAAAAAAAAGTGGTAAAATCATTTCTCTTTTTTTCCCTTTATATCTTAGTAGAATGGTACACTTACATGATAGAAAGGGCCATGATGAGGTTCTGATAGTGCAATCATGCTTCACCAAACACATACTACTTTTGTTTCTAATTTTTATTTCTGCAGGAAAATTGAAAATATTAAATGATGATAAAAATAGAGGTATAGCTAAGGATGTGTATGATTGGACCAGTGACAATGAATAGTAAATTCTCCTTTCGGTAGATGCTATAGTGTCCTCATTTATTTTGAGGACATTGTAATTTTTGGTATAATTTTACCATTATAAGCATAACTAAAATCTATTATAAACATAATAGAACCCAAATAAAAAATAATCAAGGAATATCAAAAAATCAACTAAGACATAACCAAATCAAACTAAGGCATAACAAACAAGTTATGCCTTAATGTGGTTCTATTATGTTTGTAATGGGTTTTAGTTATACTCATAATGATATCATTATGTCAAAAATTATGGTGTCCCCAAAATGACTGGAGACACCGCAGTCATTCCCTATATGATTGGCCAGACCTTTAATTTTTGGTAAGACTTTTACTCTCTCTCTCTCCCGGTGAACTTATTGTTTAATTTTTTTCAGTTATGAAATTGATACATAATAATCTCACTTGAATAAAAACAAAAAAAAAATTGATTAAAAAAACAAGTACGACGATCGATTATCAGAGGGTGATCAAGTGAGTGTTTGGAAGCTAATTATTGTTAAATTATGGATATGAAATTATAAATCTCTTTAAAGTAATGATCAGAATATGTATAACCGTTTGGATATATGATGCGTGCAAAACTCTTGGCCATGTTTTCACCAAAAAAAAAAGAAGAAAAACACTTGAACGTTTTTTCTATCTCGTTCACACTAATCAAAAAGTTTCAGCATTTTATTCTCGTTCACACTAATAAAAAAGCAGTCAACAAATTTTTTTTTTACTACAGTAACTCTACTAATAAACTCATCTAAAACTTATTCACCACCAAAAATACCTGACAACTTGCTACAAATATTTTCTCAACTACTTATTAATTAGTTTAGTGGAAACGCTCTAGACGAATTTTATGTATAGAAGTATGATTAGCTAGAATTCATGAAATTCTTCCGTAGCTGATTTCTTTAGATCATATAATAGTACAGTGTTCTCGAGTTTATTTCTCATAATGTGTTATATATGGTGTTTCTAATTAATGTCAGAACTATTTCTGGTAATGTATTATATATGTTGTTTCTAATGTTAAAATTATTTTTATTTGTGCCAAAATTATAATCATAAACTCTTTGCATTGTGTGTAGGATACAAGATTTTTATACACTAAAATTTGGAAAAAAAAAAAACAATTTTGATATTATCATTTGTCGTGTATTATACCGCATGATGCATTCTTGGTAGGGGGACCACTGGATAGTTTTCTCAAGCTGACACCTCTCCTTGTCTGTCTCTCTCTGTCTGTGTGTCCCCACAGATAAAGCCAATAACCAATAGAGGAAAGCTGTGTAGTTGCACAGATTATGTGCACAGATCATTGTGTGGGATTCATCAAAGATTTCAAACAAGCAATCCAAATCATTCATCAAAGGTAAAATATTATTTCAAGAGATCTATGAAAATCAGCTTATACCGTTAATGAACGGTTCGGATCATTTGTGTGAAATTCATAACAGGTCCCACACCGTGATTTATGAACAAAATCTGTCTAGTTTAGACTTTCTGATCAATGAATCAGATCACCTCAATCTGAAGTTCAGAGAAAAAAAAAAAAGGTCACCTCAATCTCACTTCGATTCTCTCGCGGTAAGATACACACATATTGAAGCTTACGAAATCTTAAAATTATCGTACATATCGTTTGAAGCTGTAGTAACCAAAATATTCTCGATATCTTGAGAAAAGTGAAGAGTGTCTCACCAAACTAGAAAAGATTTTGGTAAAGACTTTTTTTTGTTCACCCAAAAAAAAAAAAAAAAAAGACTTTATCTTAACCAAAAGAGAAAGACTTTGCCAACGGCAACCCTAATGACTAATGGGAGAAATTTTTTATTGCCGGGTGGAAACCACGTGGTATCTGCTCTGCGTTTTTAGATTGTCCATTTCGATTTTGGATGGCTTAGATTTGTGCTTTGTTTGGTTGGTGTTTTGAAATTTTTTTTGAAAAATTGTAGGGGTAATGAGTAGAGAGAGATAGAGAGAGAAATGTTAGAAGTAGGAGGAATCTAGGGAGAATCTTGGGGGAATTTTTTGAAAAATTCTTTTTAAGTTTGGAAGAGAACAAGGCATTGAAGAGAGAAAAAGAGAAGAGAGAGTGGTGGGGTGAAAAGAGAGAAAAAGGTTTCAATCTAAACCATCCAATATACACTTTTGGACGGCCGAGATAAGCTGCTCGAGCGCCACATGGGCTCAGCTACGTGATTCTCATGGTACCGAAAAATTTCTCAACTAATGCACAAATAACGTTGGGAAAAAACTAGAATTTCTATGTACTTTTTAGGGATAGCAATATACTTTCATAGATATCAATTACTCCGTATTACTCTATCTGTCCCAATTCTTTAGTCCCTTTTTGAAGTTCGTATCACTTTTTAATTAATTATATCTTGCAATCTATAATTTTTTAGGTGATTTTGAAATCATCATTTAAAAGAGCTTATTAAGATCTATTAAATAAGATCTATATAGCATATAAATAGTATTATCAATTAAAAGTTATAATTAATTTTTTATTCGATTGAAATAGGACAAGGGACAAAAAAAATGGAGACGGAGGGAATACATATTTCATTCCAATGCTCTCGTTCTCGACAACACATTCAATGTGGATACCCATAGAAAACGAAGAATAACCAAATGGACTTATAGCTCAACGGTTATCTTCTAGTGGTAGAACCACTACCAAGGAGATCATGGTTTGTGCATTCAGGACTATGAATAGCTTTCGTACTTTTTGTCGATTAACCCCCACTAGGGGTATACGATATGGGGGGGAAAAAAAAAAACGAAGTAGGATTATTTTCCTACGAAAATATCCCTTTCACGGAAGATTAATAAAATGGGCATTGAAAATTGCAGAAGTTGATCGTGATTGACTCACCTACGTACTGTGAGTACGCATAACACTTGCCCATTAATCACAAGGAGAGAGAGTATAGTGGAGTACTAGTATTTGCTAAGATAAGATTGTGGACATACTTGATTTGAGTTTTAAAGGGCGATTTTTTGGATAATGATCCCAAGTTTTTTTTATTTTTAAATTCGTATGATTCCGCTATGGTCAATTTAATTTGTAGGATTCCAAGTATTTTTCTAGAACAAAGAGGTGTAATATTTTATACTGACACAAAAATGGGGTGCAAACGAGTCGAACTGAGCTTTATATATATATACTCCCTCCGTCCCATTTTCATTATCATTTTTTGATATTCGTGCAGTTTTCAATCGCTTATATCTTTTAATGTGAATCTCCAAAAATATGCAATATGGATCTTATTTGATAGATTTCAATTTGTTTTATAATACAAAGATGTCAAAATCATGAAAAATATTATAGATTGAAAGATATATGCAAGAGACAAAAGTGAAAAAAGAATAATGGACAATGAAAATGGGACGGAGGGAGTAGTATTCAAGCTCAGTTCGTATATAAACGAAACAAGCAAGACCCCTAACAAGCTAAGCTAGGTTAATTTATTCAACAAGTCTCTTTGAATGAGCGAAGCCTATTAATCAAGCCAAGTTTTTGCGAGCCGAGTCGAACTTTTGAGCGTTGAGCTCGGCTCGATTAGTGAACGAGCGGAGCAGAGCTCTAACTTTTGCAGCCCTAGATACAAATTAGGTGCGGATTACATGACCATTACTGCTAATAAAACAAAAACTTAACATCTAAAAATTAAAAAGAAAAATAAAATAAAAACGGTCGATCACCCCGTACGGTAAAATATGAAAAAAGAGACAAATCTACAACTCCCGCTTAGACCCCGTTCCACTTTCCCTTCCTTTTCAAAAAGTTCTTTTTTTTCAAATTTCAAACTCAAATATAATGAAAATGAAAAATTATTTTTTGATTTTTTTTGCACCGTATAAAAGATCTCAATGAGATCTATCAAACAAGATCCATATTAGTAGAAAAATTATTTGCGTAAATACATGATTTTTGACCTTGAAATTTACCTTCTTTTTCTAAAACCCACTTTTTTAAAAACCGGAACGGCACCTTAGGCTTTCCGCGTTTAGATTTTTTGGGTTTAGGGTTTTTTCTTCCCTTTGGTTATTTTGGGTTTCGGTTGTTTTGGTTGTCGTCTTGTCTATCTCTTTGTTTAGATTTTGGTGGCGTTTTTGCTGATGTGCTCTTCTTCTCCCCTTTAATTTTTGAATTTCGGTGGCATTTTTGCCGGTGTGCTATTATCTCTATGTGTACAATAATCCGATCTACATGATGGAGATTTTTTAGTTCTGACCGAAAAAGACACAGAAAAATGTTTGGGAAAGCGCCAAAATCTCAAGATAGAGAAGCCTCTGGGTTCCTCCAGCCCCTCATATGGAGAAATTATACACTTATATATTATGGGAGTAGCGGATCAAAAAAAATATATTATGGGAGTATGACCACGTCTTATTTCCAAAGAGAAAATAGTGAGCATTAGTTTACTCACCATATCCCATTTACAGGGCCAGCTCTGAGATTTCGGAGGCCTAAGACAACCTTAAAAAATGAGGCCCTTAATATCCTATCATTTAACGTGTAATTCCTTCTTCTTCACTTCGTTAGTTGGGTTTGTTTGCAATGGGAAATATTGTTTAAGGAGAAAAGATGCATCCATGTTAATGATGTACTCACCACACTGAATAATTTTCCGAGAGATCATCGATCCCGACACCCGTGGTCCAATTTTATTCTCGTTTTTTTTTTCCTCCGTTCCATTTTTATTGGTCCAATGGGCCTTATATAAAACATAGTCATGGGTTGAAAAAGGAGTCCTATAGCAACACATATATACTAGGTACTAAAAACAAGTGGAGGCTCTAATTTTGGGTGGCTTAAGACTTGCGCCTCATGGGCCTTAGCTCCGAGCAAGCCATGCCCATTTACTCTAGCGTCTGATCTCCCTTGTCCTAAAAATTCTTGTGCCTCTGTGCCAAGAGATTTTTTGGCCGTTAGATTGTGTGATTTTTCAAATGGCAGGAATACCTCTCGGCACAGAAGCGGTGAGGCATAGAGGTTTTCGGCACAGATGATCCTCCCTCTTTTATCCCGGACCAGGTAAAAACATGGCATTCTAATATTGATGGAGCTTATATACCTCGTCACTGTGTTTTCTTCTGAAAGACTTTCCTCATTCTACGAGGGTAATTCATTCTAATTACAGTAAGTACTTTAGAATTCACCAACTATATTCGAATCATGGAACTCTAGAGAGATTTTATTTGATCTCTAGAAAGTAGAAATTTTACTTAGACGAAAGAGGAATCAACTAAAGTTTTTTTTTTTTTTTTTTTCATTTTTAATCTTTCTTTTCGACGATCATTTAATTAATTTCTAAATTCACGATCTAATTAAATAAGTACAAACTTGCAGTTTCAACGCTCCAACTTGATAATGACATTTATAGAAGTCTGTATCAATGACGCAAAGGCGGATAATATGATATATTCCTAATTAAATGGCTTAATTATCAACACTTTATTAAATTGACAAAACGTTGAATTTTTTTAATTTTATTTTTAGGAAACCTATATCAAGATCCTTAAACTGAGTCATCACCACGCGTTGACTACACGCCCTGTGTACAAACCCACAAAAAAATCCTTAAACTGATACTAGTCACCATTTATACTTTCTCTCTCCTTTTATTTATTATTTTATAATCACGTCATTAATTCTGTTGAATCAAAGATACCGTATTTGCATACATAATTATATACTTTTTTTTGCACCAATCTAAATACATCTTTTACCTCTTTAAAGGCTATAGTGGTATAAAGATATTAAAAACTATGCAAGCGGAAGTTTATTTTTTTAATTAGAGAGAACAGCATAGTGTTTTAAAAAGTACTCCCTCCGTCCCAAATTGATTGTCCGGTCCGCAAAACGGAGTGTTAAAAATAATACAATTTTTGCAAGAAAAAATCAAAAGTTTTTCAACAACTTACTAGATATCAATGAGAATTTTTAATTTGTGAAAAAAGTTTGAATTTTTTCAAGAAAAAATTGCATTATTTTTAATACTCCGTTTTGCGGACGGGACAATCAATTTGGGACGGAGGGAGTAATAAATAATATGAGATGGAGGGAGTACTTTTTATGCAAGTAGGACAGATCACCTCATAGAACGATTTTCCATGCGACGCAGAATGAGATTCCCCATTTTTTTAGATGATTTGAGTTGATCATTTTTTAATTCTTTATGTGTATATGATTATTTGTGCAAAAATTAAGTTAATTGGGTATTGATATCCATCTGAGCAAAACATATTTGTCACAAGAGAAATTAAATGAACTTTAAACTCTGACTACTCATTTCTCTTTTAACAAATATGAGTTGATCGGGTGTTTAGCGATCGATGTCCAATCAATTTGAGTTAATTTTCACATGAATGACAATAACATCGAGCCGAAAATGAGCAACTTGTATCATCAAACGAGACACGCCATGATCCCATTTACATCACATGAGAAGATCTAAAACAAAAAGAAGAAAATTTAAAATTTGTCAATGCTCCATTAATGGTGCCAAAGCTATTTTTTCACCTTAAAACTTCCTTCTATTTTTAATTTATCGGCAAATCAGCCTGCAAGTGTATCAACTAAAGCAATCAGTGTGGTAATAGTCATTTGACATGAAATTCCAATAGACTAATGATAATTAAAGTCTAGTCAAGTTTGGTGCGTGACATGCCTTTCCCTTTCCATCGCCATTAATTTACTTTCGGTGAATAGTTATTCAATTTGAGGCTTCTTTTTTTCCAAGTCTAAGCAAAAAAAAATTATTAATCTTTATAAAGTATTACAAAGATTAAAAAGATTAATGGCACACCGGTCCTAAAGTTGCCCAAGACCTGAAGGAAAGTAAGACACCAACCGGAAAACAAAAACCAGAGAAGACCAACCTAAAAACACCAGGACCAAACATGCAAGCAGAAACGGAAATCAAAGCACCAAACTATCAACATACCAACCCAAACAAATCTGGAAAAGCAGCCCAAGCAAACAAAATAGAAAAAACGAAACGCACACGATCCAACCAAGGATCCAATTTGAGGCATATTTAAGAGTAGTGACTTTAACACTCTCCTTTTCTATAGGTGCACTCTTTTTCCATCGTTTTGCACATGAAGTGCCAATATTACCCTTTCCTTCTAGGGGTGTGCAAAATACCCGCCAAATTGACCCAATCCCAAAATCATTTGGATGAAATCATGAGAGAGTAAAACACAAATTTTAAGAGGGTCGATTTGGGTGCGGGTAAAATTTCTCTAACCCATCTTTAACCCGATACAACCTGCTGTATCTACATGAGTAAAATACTAATAGCTAATTGGATAGTACCATATCTGTATTAAGGTGCATCCTACCACACTTTATTAACACTTGATAAACATGTGGTCTATCTTTTTTCTTTTTCTTTTTTATGGATTATTATCTATTGGTTTTTTCTGTGAAGTATGTGGTTTATGTTGGCTATTAGTTACTGGTTTCATGATTTGCTCAAATACTGAAGTTCTTCAAATCCGCTTAACCTACTAGGTCAAAACCTGAAAAAAAAAAAAATCAACAAACCCGTTTGTTTTAAAGGTTGGTGGATTGGCGCGGATTAAAAAATTGTCGACGCGCAAAATGCAAGCTGATTGAAAAAGACACCCTTTGTGATTTTTCTTACATACTCCATGACGGAAAAATATATATATTCAATACCCTTGGGGTGGGACTCAATGTGTGGAGAACGGGCCTGGGACACAGTCATATGGTGCCCCAGGAGCGCAGGATAATTACTCTAAATTGACACGTAGAAAAATTATAAATGTATATAGTATTTTTTTTTTTTTTAAAAAGAGAGTCGTTTGAAAATCAATTACCTAACTATATGAAGTGTGTTTTACAAAAGAATAAAACATGTGCAATTGGGAATCTAATGAGTATTGCGTAGGTGTGCACTATCAACCTATCATTGTCAAAAAAATAACATAGAACATTTCAATTCTTTGGTTTGTGTTATTTTATGATATACTATAGTTATAGCCTTATAGGGTTTCTTCTCTTGACTTCCATTCATGGCTATATATTCTTTGTTTGGCGTTGAGGAAAAGCAAATTAAGTTTTGTGAAGAAATGGAATCCCAATGCGTCTTGTGCATGCCATGATAGTGACACAACAGCATAAAACATGAATGATACCTAGCTAGTAAATTTGGCTGTCTCACCCTTCCTTCACAACGGAGGTGGAGGTTTGAGACCTACGGAAGGCGAATTTGGAGTTCAAAGCTATGAACAGTCATGTGTGTTTACAAAAACAACTAGCGTCTTGTCCATTCGAACTTCGATGCATGAGAGCAGAAAAAAAAAATTCAGTGAGAATCTTTTTCCTGTTGTCTTGTGTATCAGTGGATCGCTGCGTACGATTCTTAGAATTTACTCCACTCTGATCACTTGCATAACCACACACATACATTACGTGACTTACTATTCAACATCTTGTTGGTCTTGGCCATCTATTTGCATGATGTCTAACCATACACGCAGTTCTCTCGCCTGGGGTGTTAGAGTCATTTTGTTTTGCATCGATCAATTTTGTATGGAAATCTCGTCAATTGTGGGGTCTACCGTGACAGCTGCTCAACAACATTCTACATGCAGTCCTCTAACATCTGACAGTCGAATAAATTTATCGCTGGACATATCCTTCATTTGATTTGATTTGATTGTTTATTTGTCTTTATGTGTGCATTCAATTTTATACCCAGTAGGTTGTATTATTCAAGTCATCAATAAATTTCAAACTCTTAAAAAATATATAAAATTAAGGGTAAGCATGAGATAATGGGATATTGGCACTTGACCAAGCTCTTTTTTCTTTCCCTTCTTTTTTTAGCTAAGGATTAGGGATGGCAATTTCGGCTGATCCAATCTAATCTGATCTGTTCCCCACACCAAATGGTTAGGGGATTCGGAGATTATTTGGGGATAAGGTAGGGTATGAGGATAATTTTAAAAAAAAGGTGGGGAACGGGTAAGCGGTGGATATGAGTTAATCCCCGCCCCGATTCCCACCCTGCCCTGCCCTGCCCCACCCCGATCCCCATTATATATATACATAAGAATTAAGAAATTAAGGTTTTATTGATTTACGGCACTGCCACTGTCAAATCCTCATGGTTATTCCTTTTCTGTTTTTATTTTCTCCTGATTTGTTGACTCATTTTCTAAACTCATTTGCAGTTGAATTTTTAGAACTTTATCTGGTTCATACGTTTGTATATTTAAGAACTGGAATAATGCTGGATAGAATTGGAATATGTTTGCATAATCTTGCCTAATCCTATTTTTTTAAATATTTTTTTTAAATGTTGGATAGAATCTAGTCAGAACTGGAATAATGCATTTTGTTTCACATTTTCTTCATGCGTTTTTTCATTTTGAACACAATCTAGATTTAGTTAGCAACTGTGGTTGTTTTCCTTGGCATTTGGTTTGTAATGGTAGCCTAAATTATTATTATTTTTTAATTTAGTTTCATGGTTTGTATTTTGTAATGGCAAGTGACTTTTTTTTTTTTTTAAAGTTTTGAAATCTTTGGATCCCCGATTCCCCGCGGGAATCCCCGTTCTCCTTTTAGAACAGGGATGGAGAGTAAAAATAAATCCCGGTGGGGATCAGGACAAGAATAAAAAAGAATTTTGATTCGGGGATAGTGGTATCTACCCCCGACCCTCCCCATTACCATCCCTGCTAACTGCTAAGGATTTCCACTTGGGGACAAGTGGTTGTGAATGAAGTAGGAGTAATTATCTGAGGACATTGGATCACACCAACCGAAGGACAAAGTACTCCTATTAAATTACTACTCTGCGGGCTGGACTAGTGTACGTTTTTCATGGGATAGAAAATTGTTCCCAATTCATGTCCAAAAAAAAAAAAAAAAAAGATAAAAAGAGAGAAGAGAATTGTTCCTAATTTAAAAGTCTTAAGGTTCGAGTTTTTTTTTTTTTTTTTTTCTAGCAATTCCCGGAGCCACTTCACTTCATACGTAATAGTGTGAAAAAATTATAGGAGGAATTATATAAGAATTAGTTTAATTGCGTGCAAGCTGACCCAATATGCCACATAAATTAAAGAAACTTATTTGAACTTTTCCCACGGAGAAAATCTTTTTCCCGGCTTAGTTATTTATGGCGCTAATCGTGGCCGTCCAAAAGTGTTTTGAATAGTCTGAATCATTAATATTTGGACCGTTCAGAACATTTTTGAACAATCACAATTAATTATTGCGATAAAGAAGCCATTCACAGCTGAGCCTCAAATGAGTTTCTCATGTATCAAAAGTATGGTCTTTTTTTTTTTTTTTAATCCGCCAAAAGCATGGTCTGACAAGTCACTAAACGAAGAAAAAGAAATTAGAGTCTGAAGAAGAATCAATTCTCAATTCTCATTGACCATATCATCTCGTTTGCATCTCGTTTTGCTTCTCTCTTTATTCCCATGAGGTCTCATCGCAAATCATATGTCGTGATATATTCATTTGAATAATTTGTATATATAGTAGTATTTCAAAGTCCTGGATTTCGATTATTTGGGATCTGGTGACCTAACTGGGGTCCACACCTTCTTTAGCTTTGATTATTTCCATAAATAGACTAAAGTTATTTGTAATCCATTTTAAAATCTCTCTCAAAATTCAAATCGAACAAGATCACTGGACCAGAAAAAAAAACTCCCCCTAAATACTGCCCCTCGAATATTAGGCTATTGTATTTGTCTTCTTGTTCTAAATTCTGTTAAAGCATCTAACTCCAAATCAGTTTTCGAGGGGATATAATTAACCAATGTGGGACAAATTTCAACACTCTCCCACATGTGTGACCCCCGACTTGCACGTGGAGAGATAAACAAATGATCCATTACCACTTGGATCACAACAAATAATAGTGCACTTATGACACAAATAAGGGAGAACAAATTCTCTGAAACCTTATCTTTGATATCATGTTAAAGTATCAACTCTAAACCAATTAGTAAAGAATGGAAAGGCCGCCCAAACTCATATACTAATTTTGGAAGAGATAATTGACTAATGTGGAATAAATCCCAACCAACCCAAGTAAAAAGAGTCACAACAATCATGAAATAATTCTTGCTTTATGACGAACTTTCAAATAAAGAATGTGGGGACTTTATTACTTGGAAGATCAACAACATCATGCTCATCTATTGGCCCTTTCTAGTTGTGTGGAATGGACAGGTTGAAAATGACATCAACCCACAAACCTATCTGAAATAGACCCCCCTTTTTTTTTCCCTTATATAATTGAATGTTTTAGTTAGCTTGCTTATGGCCAGCTCTAGGTTAAGGCTCATGAAGCGTTGACCTTAAGCCCCCAAAAATGTACAAAACTAAGGCCTCCATTTGTTTTTAGTACCTAATTATATATGTGTTGCTATAGACCCAATTTTCAACCCATGAATATATTTATTATAGGCTCAATAGCCCAGTAAAAATAGAACGGAGGGAAAAACTAAAAGCAAGAATAAAAATGGATCATAGGACATCGAGATTGCTGATCTCTGGGGAAAATTATTCGGTGTGGTGAGTACATCATTAACATGGATGCAACTTTTCCACTTAAATGATAATTTTCATTGCAAACAAATCCAATGAAATGACGAAGAAGGAATTTCAAGTTAAGTGATACAATATTAATGGCCTTATTTTCGAAGATCGTCTTAGACCTCCCAAATCTCAGAATCGGCCCTGAGCTTGCGTGTACCTCAACTACCTCGCGCGGCTAGGTTCAAAATGACACCAACCCACAAACCTATCTGAAATAGACCTTTTTTTTCCTTTCGTGTGTTTCCTTGTCATAACAAGAGAGATTATACTGATAGAAAAAGAAGAAGAGAGATTACAGAGCGCTTAGGTAACGTAGCAATGTAAATTTTGAATAAACTACAGCCACAGCGCAAGAAAATAGGATTTTTTTTTACGGAATACTGACTCTGTATTCTTGGACGACATAGTATACTTTGATCAAGCCTATTGTTTACGCTAATGATTAATATATATATATATATATATTGCATTTATTAGTTTTACGACAAACTTTTATGTGATATGGGTAAGTAAGGATTGAGAGGAACCGAAAAAATAAAAAATTATGACTTTTACACAAGTATTTTGGAAAATATCCAAATAAAAGCTCGAAAAGTCAGTTTTTAGACATTTTCTTAGATATTTTTCAAAATATTTGTGTAAAAGTCATAATTTTTTTATTTTTCCAGTTTCTCTTATCCTTACTCATCCATGTCACATAAAAGTTTGACGTAAAATTAACAAACGTGAAAAAATTTGAATAAGGACAAAACTAAAAAATTGTGATGCATAAATTAATTATTAACGTGAACGGGATAATCACGAGATGAGTGGAACCAACCTAAATCGGCTCGGTAGGAGACTGAATTCAGCTCCTTCCTTACAGGTCATACCGTTGAGGCCCCAACTCTGAAAGCCTATTTTTAGGGAAAAAATACATGTCCATGACTGCAAGAAAGCTAAACCCCATTATAATGACAATGAAAGGACCGGATATGGCACCCGGATTTGCCAAGAAGTCTGAGATGTAATCCCGGCCCCACACATATTCAGTCTTTGGCTGCAATTTTCTTCTCCCGGACTTGTTTACTGTTCGGACTGTTAAGGAAAAAGAGTTCCACATTGCTTGGGAGTAGAATGGGTGATCACTTTATAACATTTGGGACCTCTCCACTCATTGCCAATTGATTTTGAGATTGATATAAAGTTTCTACACAGACTACATATCCCCCTTCCCCCGAATTTCACCCAGATTTGTAACGACACCCCAGGCCTTGTCTTTAGCAAGGAGTTTTGGGCATTTTTGGTACCATTCTACCCCTGCAAATTAGGGGCGTTGTGTTACCTTTTCTTGCCAGAAAAATCAGAGAGAGAGAGGACTGCCCCATCGTCGGTGATGGTAGACGGGATCGGGGAGAGAGAGAGAGAGAACCTGATGGACAGGATCAGAGGCTCTGAACCTAATGAACCAAGATCGAGATCGAAGGCCACCTTTGTTTCCTTCCTGAGCCACCGAATAAATTTGGGGAAGAAGATGCACTATTTCCCCCTTTTTTTTTTAATTTGAAACGTAAAATATGTATTTACAGTAATTTTAATCAAATAATGAGGTTTAAACATTTTTTGGAATTTTAATTTTTTAAGTTTTTTTTCCCAAATTTTTTTTCATAAAAGGGAGTCACAAAACATTTTTAAGATTTATTGAATATCTTTTATCCCATATTTAATAAAATTAACATTTTTTTGTCCATTAAATAACTAAAAGGGGGCAACAAGTCATTTGACACCTTATCCCATCATATCCACTTTCCAAATTCCCCTTCCTAAAAAATCATCCAAACACCTCATTATAAATCCACCATTCTTAAGAGGTGGGGGTCACCCTTCTTAACATATCACCATCTTTACATATCCACCTTCAAATCCCCATTCATTCTATATTCACCTAAAACAAATTCTCCATCTAAACGGGCCTAAAAAGAAGAAGAAGAAGGTATCTTTCTGATTTATGAGGTTCCTTGAAAGGTCACAATCATCCATGGTTTGTCCATTATCAAAATAGTATTAATCAAATAAAGCCAAATTCAAATACCACGTTCCCTTGCTTAACTTTCGTGCGATTGTGAAGTTTGTTTCAATTTTATTTTGCTACTTCGTTGACTACTTCGCGGTTTGAAATATATGGGTATTTACAGTAATTGATGAGACAAATTCTAGCTGATAAAATTTGTAATTTGTATTAGAAATAGAAACTAGTGTAAGTCGTTGACCTAATAAATTAGGTAATTGAGAAACCACGTAAAAATATATTCGTCGTTTCTTTGTGTTATTGCTTGATTTATTCTTCATGCGAGCTAAGGTCTTTGTGCAAATTGTTGTACAAGATGTCAAACATTGCTTGGAACTCTTGAATTGGAAGCAAAAGTCATTAGTCAAACAAACCTTTATACATAGGCCTTTGTGTGGTTTTGAACGTTGCATACTTGCATGTACAGGTTGATTAAAACATCCATTTCAAGATGGCCGACAATGATCAAAAATAAGATGGCCGACAGGATTATAGCCCCACAACATGGAACTATAGCCATGCTATCCATGTTGAATTAGAATATTTCAAATATCGCAATCACGTCGCTATCTGCAAAAATTCCTTGGTCGGATCCATTGCAAGTTTGCTGAATCATTAACTTTAAAGGCTCGAGATTTATCGAGGTGTGAGTAAGCTAAATCACAATTTTTCAAAAAGTCATAATCACGTGAATTCAAAGATTAGTTTGTAATATGGGATGATCTGGTTTGTAAAAAAAAAAAAGAGAGTAGTTTGTTTGGGAAAGTAAAATGACAAAAATGACCATAAAAACTAGATTGTTGTTTTCATTACATATAATATGTGATGAATAATACATAAAATGACAATTTGAACCAAGGTTTTGAATCTTGCATGTACTGCACCGGTCGGTACGTATGAAAATTGATCAATTTAAGTACCATATACCTCTAATTTCATTTCAGCTCAAATAACGATCGGTACCGGTCGATTTTGGACAATTCCAAACTAAATCTATTTTTCTATTCTAATATCGGTCACTACCAGATAACTACTAGTCGGTACTAGTCAACGACAGGCTGGATTTATTTATTTCAATATATGTATGTGTTATTCTAAATTCTTTGACGTTGAAAACTAAAACTAATAGTGATAGATTTAAAACGCGCGGTACCTGGTACAGTGATAAATTTAAAAATTGATACTCTAACCGGTATGATATTCAAAACCTTAATTTGAACTATTCAAATGGGCTCCGATCTAGTCCCACTATGAAAAGAAATCAAAAGTTATTTTCCTGTAAAATTCCATGTGAGAAACCCTTTTATGTGTAATAAAGTTTTGTTTGGTGGTCCCCAACAATAATACTAGTAGTATAAGAAAGTCAAATATACTCTTTTTGGGCCATGGGTTGGCTTAGGACTTACAAGTTTGTGGCCATGGGTTGGCCTAGGACTTACGGGTTTGTTGTCATCTAAAATTTCAGGTTTAATTCTTCTCGTCAGTAATTCTTAGGTCCACCTTACTTCATACTTAAACATGCAGAAAGACTGTGAGAGAATCCGAGATGCGCTCAAGATGATACCTTGCATTAGCAAGAAAAAGAAAAACCTCCAAATCCAAATGCTTGTGATTTTTCCAAATCCAAATGCTTGTGATTTTGATAACACTGGGAGT
Organism: Rhododendron kiyosumense; assembly: GCA_019656275.1. NCBI lineage: Eukaryota > Viridiplantae > Streptophyta > Magnoliopsida > Ericales > Ericaceae > Rhododendron > Rhododendron kiyosumense. The sequence goes on along the minus strand of BPLS01000459.1, from coordinate 534,425 downwards.
TGGGAGCAGGTTGGATTCCGTGTATTATTTTACTGTGGACCACGTATACCTTCCTCTAGAAGTATGACACGTGTCACCGTTGTATCCCACGTTCTTCCATACTCGGTGATCTGAATTCAAAGACTGTTTGCAAACTTCCTGAACCCCCATGCAGGCTTCCATATCCTTGCCTAATGTCTTCATTTTTTTTATTTTTAGTTTTTAACTAAAAGAATAAATTATGGAAAATAATTTTCACACTCCCTCTTTTAAAATTCACACATTTTTTTATTCACATGAATTTACAATATTACCCTTGAATGTGTGAAAAAGTGTATTGAAAGAAGAGTAAGATAGTAAATTGAAGTAGATAAAAACAAAAAATGAAGTGTGACTTATATAAGAGGGAGTGTGACTATTAATTTCCTAAAAATATTCGCGAATTATTTTAGGTTTTTTTAATCCAATAACAACACAACGAGACCGAATGAGTATTGGAAACTAACTAGCATAACGCTGATCAAATTAATAGATGATGGGGTGAAATACCAAAGCAATATTTAGAGAAATTACAAATGTTAGGAATTTTAGCCGCCTTGAGCTAAGAGCATTTCCATTGTAATAAGTAAATGAGTGTGGATAAACAAATTTAACAATAATGCTCAAAAAATACCTTATATTGTAATAGACAAAGTTACAAGTCTTTTAGCAAATAACCAAATTACACACATTCCATAACCAAACTTAACAACTTTTACCAATAAACCAAAACTCAATGACAAAACTCAAAAACTTAAAAACACTCCATATTGGAATCGTCTCATCGAGACGAATAATTTGGTGTGGTCGGGTGCATAATTGAAATTCATTTACGATTGGACAAATGTGCATTGTGTATTGTGGGGGGTTTTTGTTAGGAATGCAAAAATAACTAACATGGAGGTAAAAGTTGTTAAATTTGATTATGGATTAAATGAATAATCAAATGCTGACATGATACATTTTGGTTATTAATTTTGATTATTACCATTGCAGATCCTCTAAAGTAAGTGTTACGGCCATTTTAGACCTCTAAAATATTAATACATTTTTTTACAGATATCAATGCAATTTTTTATTTTTTATTTTTGTTTGAAAAAAAAGGGTAGTACTACAACAAAAGAAGCCTATGGTCATAAATAGGATAGGAGTAATAAACTAAGGTGGCATCTAGGGTATAGGACCGTATCCATGGCTCCAGAGACTAATTTAATGTACGTACGGTTCATTTACTCCATCCGTTCCTATTTTATAGTCTATCTTTTCTTTTTTTTGGATGTTGCAAAAATAAGTGTCTATTTTCAAAAGTAAACACAAAAAGCGATTCAAAAAACACAAAAAGGGATTCAACTTTTTGTTTTTGCCTTTTTCAAACTTTAATTGTTGGCCAAACTCAACTGTCTCAGTTGGTGTGCAGCATAGGCTTTCCCAGTAGAGGCCGTGGTTCGAGGCTATGATAGCGCCTCTGGATTACCTGTTGACTAATCTACTAACTCACTAACTTTCCTAATCCCGCTGATGTATATCGTTATGACAAAAAAAATAACTTTAATTCTTGATTATTGCTCCTTCACCTTTTTGAATTATGAATTCTTTTATATTATCCGTCCAGTTGTATTTTTGCACTACTTGGAACCAAAACCTCTCTAATTTGGGAGCCACAATAATTATATAACCACAGCCACTCACACAAATATATTAGGCACACACTCGCATCTTTTGGGGGTCCCATACACGTTGGAGGTAAAGTGTGTGTGGGTCCCAATGTGAATATAAATGTGTTTGCGGTTGTAAAATGATTGTTGGGAGCCAAGCTTGCCGCCTCAATTTTCGGGATTTGGGATTTTTTTATTTTTTTATTTTTTGGAAACTGCATGTACCAAAGTTATTCTATAAAGGATAAAATTGAAAAATTAAAATTTTGTACATGTAATACTCTCTCCATTCCAAAATGAGAGTCCCTCTTCGGAACTCCAACTTTTTTAGGGTACATGTAATCATTATACCTACTTTCCACCATTACCCCTATATTCTACTTATTTTCCACAATTTGTATTCAAATAATGGGGGCACTTTTGGAATTTTATCAAATTTCCACTTCTATTTTTGGAATGGGACAATCATTTTGGAACATCCCAAAATGGAATAATGAACACTCATTTTGGAACAGAGGGAGTAATAATTATGGTCCCTTAAAAAGTTTCACAAATTGAAAAGAGGGAGTACCATTTTGGGCGGAAGGAGTATTTTTGTGTGTGCAAATGGGGATCCCAACCATCTATGCTTTATCGAGATTCGCACCAAACCAAGAGTCCTTCTACACCTCTGATATGACCCCATACTTTTTAAAATAATAAAAAAAAACAATCAACTCAACCCCAATGAAGTTCGATATATCGCCGAGAACTGTCCTTTCGTACCCCCGAGAACTGTCCTTTTCACAGCCTCGTCTCATCTCATCTCGTGAAGACGACATGCTCCCATCGGATGGCAAGTTCGTAATTCCCCCCGAAAACCGCTCCCGAAGTCTCACGAGGTCCGTCCGAAAAATCACGTCGTTTTCAACGGGCTCTCAAATCTTCTGTCCGGACTTTCTCGGACAACTCCCCAGGCTGTACGTCCGCCTCCTCTCTCGACCGTCCGATTCAACCACTTGAAACAATCCCCTTTCCGATCCAACAGCGGATGCTCCCCGAAAAACTCAGCACGCGTACTCGTCAGTCGCGTGCCCCTTGCCCTCGCTCGCACAACCCAGCCGCAGGACAGCTGCCAGCTGTAGATTCCGCGCCGATCAAGTTCGACCGGCTCGGTGGGACCCACTCGAGGCTTCCTTCCATGAATCCTTCCACTTATCCATACGCCGATCCACTTATCACCTCTATCAGTCCCTTAGCTTATCTAGGACGCTATTTCTCGCCTCTCCCCATAAGCGGATCCACGGCAACCGGCCGAGTCTAGATACCCCAGTAACGTGGCTATCAAGGAGTAGGTTCTGGAAACAGAGGAAGAGGTGGACGAGGTGCAAGCAAAGGAGGAAGGAATGAAACGCCGAAAATACTTAGAAAAACACCTATTTGTTAGCTTGACTGTGATATTAAAGCCTTGACATGGGGATTTTGGCTGCCATTTTTCTCTATCCTGCGCAGTTTGAAAATCTCTCTAGCCTCTGCAAGTTGACATGGGGATTTGGACTGCCATTTTTATAAAGTTAATCCATCTTTCTCGAGAAAAAAACATTGAATTGTTAATCACCGATTCATCTTAAACTTGAAACTATCTAAACAGCTTGTAGTGAAAATAGTGAATTTCTTTTCTCTCTTGGGGGAATTGTTTTTCAAATCCAACCTCATGGAGACGAATTTAAAAAATGCAAAACTATGACAAAAATCCACAATTTTAAAATGTAAATGAGTACTGAAAATAAGTTAAGTAAATCTAAAATTACTGAATAATCAGTTTTTTCACATACTCCGTATTATTAATTAGAAGAAACCACATTATCCTAAACCGAGTCCAACTCAAGAATAATCGTGTTAGCTTTTTCTGCATATAAATTCAATTTAAAAACTCACTTGTATTATTAATTAAAATACGCATACAACAATGATAATTTAAGTAGGAAGTTGCTTCTTTTGCCACAACAACGTCTTGATTTTGATTTTGTTATACAGTTCATTCCCTAGCCTTAAACAGGCTTGAGTAGATTTCTTGCATGTTCATGATGAAAAATACAGCTACAACACCAACTCGACTACTTAAATATACGTTTTCAATTCTCTCTGTTAAACGAGACAGTTTAAACCTGGACCATCAATTTATATAATTATTAATGGTTTGGATGTACTCAGATACTCTTACCATAAGAATAACTGAGTAAATCCGAACCATTACTAAGGTTGAGTTTCGCTAAGCTTTTTAAGCTATCCTTATTCAAAAAAAAATCGCATTTAGTAGTTTTGCATGTCACATTTTTTGTTTTTCAATTCGGCTTCGTTATCGTCAGTCTACTGAGCTGACGATGAGCACACTAGCTAGAAGACAAGAAAAACAAGTATTTCTGTGTTTTGTTTTTATATCCTTTAATACACATTGACACTCATTATTGTCAGCTCATTGGATTGATTTTATAATTTTCCTTTCCAATTTATCTTGTCAAGACGAATTAAAAAAAGTAAAAAATTATGACTTTTACCTAAATATTTTTTGAAATATCCAAAATAAAGCCAACTTTTTGTAAATTTTCTTGAATATTTTGGTGAAAGTCATAATTTTTTTACTTTTTTGATTCGTCTCGAAAAACCAAAAAAACGAGATGCAAAACTAATAAACGCAAGAAAAATTTGAATAGAGACAAAATAAAAAATGCCCCAAAAGTACCAAAAGTGCTTAGAGAAACACCATTGAAAAATGACGGCCCATTGAACAATAGCAGACGATCCAAATTTGAACAATCCTGTCCGGTCCAAATTAAAGGCCTAGGAAGATCCAATTCTAAAGAGGGTGAACATTACCCTCTCTCTCATTGGTTGAAATGGTGTGGACCCCACCACAAAGTGATGTCATACTTACCATGCAATACACTTTTTGATAAGCATGACATCACTTCGTAGTGGAGTCCATATCATTTCAACCAATAGAAAAGAGGGTAATGTTCACCCTCTTAAGTGGAGGGTGAACAAAACTCAACTCAATTCTAAACTACTCCCTGTACAATCGTTTACCAATTAGGCAATTATCCTAGTGGTATTTAGATAATCATTTTCTTTATTTTTGCGAGTACAGTATATCGCGCGTGTGACTCAAGCGCGAAACGTACACGTCGTGCGGTGCTTAAAAATAGAAAGTGGGGTCTTTCTCGGACTCCGTGGAAACAACTGGCAATAGTACAGTACATATCGTACTACTTTTCCCCCCGACATAAGTCGACACGAGTTAAGAATATCGCGATAATTTGATCCATGTCGATGGAGGTCTTTTTTTTAGTATTTTTTATTTGTGGGTGTGTGTTGGGAAAAGAGAAGTGTTTAAGAAAGAAAGGACAATTGGACAGAACTGGTCCTGACGTGACTGCCACCGACCTTAAAACTGATGTTTTAAATGACCCCTTGACTTCTTGTGTAATTTCGAAAAAACCGCCCATGGAAATCGAGTACTACTGTAGTTTTTATTGACGCATCAAACACCCCCCCGGGATGTATGTACGGATTGTTTTATATGGGGCCAATTTGGAGGGACTTCGGATTGGTGTTGTGTGTGTTCATTATTGAGATGAGATTTGAGTCATCGGATACAATATTTGACAGTTTTGAGCTGCGCAGCACATTACGCAGCACAATCTCCCAATTCAATTTGGAGGGTGTTTCTAGTAGTGAGTGAAAATTTTGTAAAATTTGATTTGTGGTTGAGAAGTTTTATAGGTGTTTTCGATAGTAAATAAGTTGTTGATGGGTTTGTGAGTATAGTTGAGTGCAATTTTGTTTATCCTCTTTAAAAGATGATGAACATTACCCTCTTACGATCTCATAGAGAATATAAACATTTATTTGCTTTCTTGTGCTCATTTATTGAAATTAACCATTTGGAGTTATGTGGACCAACATCTTCATTTTGGAATACAATAATCATAACCCAATAAATAATGGATAGCGTAAATAAAAGGGAAATGATTTTCACATTTTCGTTTTTTATATTTACACTTCTCTCTTTTTTTGCCTTTTAGTGATGAAAGTGTATTTTTTTTTTCCTAAAGGACAAAAAAAATGAGCATGAATATAAAAATAAGAGTGTAAAAATCATTTCCTAAAAAATATAAGAGAGTGGTTTTCACACTCCCAAATTGTCGAAAATCAACATATCCTAGAGTTGATTTTTGCCCTTCCCAAATTATTAATTTTGGAGAGTGAAAATCTCCTTGCGGATGTGGTTAACAATTTGAATAGTGTGAAAATCTCTTCTCAAAATATATTAATAACTGTGAAAGGTGCAGAAAGATTTGTGTGAGAGGCATTGAAATTCTAATTTCTTCAGCACCACACATGCATTATCCCAAGTAAACTGTGGTAAAGATTTAGTTTTTCAATTATTTGGGACTTTTGCGGAGTCAATTTCATTTATATTGCAATAACCAAAAAAAAATGGTGAACCATTAGTTTATCAGATAAACTTTATCTTACAATTTGCTCGGTTGAATTATTCTATAACGTAAATTGTTTGGGAGAATCTCAAACGATTTAAGTTACAGTTTCTTTTATTTGCTACCATATGATTTTACTTCAAGGAACTTCAACAAAACAAGCGGAATGCCATTGCAGTTGACACGGCTGCTCGCATCCATACATAAGGTGTGGTGGTTTGAGTCCCACGTATCCTACTCTTAATACTAACTTTTAACCTTTAATCCCTATTGATGTAACATAGAAGTAACACATAAACGTTGATGTGGCCCGCCCGCCACATTTGACAACTACTTCTATCAATTTATCACCACCAACAAGTGCACAGACACACATGCGATTGGAAAAGAAGGGCCCTAATTAAGTATCAAGGTCCATAAGTATTATATTTAGATAAGTGTGCTTCCAGCACAGTCATGTGGTGTCATATGATTCTTTTCCGTCAAAAATTAGAGCGGTAGACACATGCTTTGTGATCAAACCGTACTAACATATAATAAAGCAGAAATTGCGGTACTCCAAGATCACATAATAATTTTTCGAGTTTGAGATCTGACCGACCAATATTTTTGGTGGATTGGAGGATTTGCCGACTGGTCCCACCTTTGTGCTCCGTTAGATTAGATATATCAAGATGTTAATTGATGATGACCATGATGCGTAAGTCGTGGACCCCTGGTATTTAAAATTAAAAAAAAAAAACATATCAAAAACGACAGGAAAAAATTATTAATTTTTTTTGTGTGGTTAAAGGAGAGAACCTAAACTTAAGTACTTCAATTGAAAAGGAAAGAAATGTGAAAGGGCTGTATTTTTTTTTATGATTCAGGTATTCGAGCCAGCTTACCACTTATGCGCATCTCGATTAATCTTAGGAGCACAATTCCACCATGCAAAAGGGTTGTATTATGTCTTTATGTACTTTCACTCACATGACTATTCAGTACTACTGGAACGTACGATGTTTTAGAATTCTTTCAATCACACGATGGTTTGAAAATTGAAAGATACATGTTTGTGATGAAACTTACACAAATGTATTGTAAAAATGAGCTATAGAACATCATATGGCGGTGATCTTGGAGCAATATAATAATTTTTTGTCTAGTACATGTTGATAACGATGGGGTACATGAGATTCATCCATGAAATTGCTGTAAATCTGAACCATTTATTCCCCTTTCATGGATGAGTTTCATGTACCCTATCAAACCTCAACGAGTCTCCTGTTAGTAGACGAGGGGATCAGCCTTCTAAAAATTACCCGATATGCAAATAAGCTGGTCCGAACACACCCCGAGATATAAAAACACAACTAAAAAAGCTTTGCATTATTGCCGACAAAGGTAGCAACAAGACGTTCAACGTGGTAGATGGCCCGTGTGTACATGTTTGTGTGTACGTACGTGGCCCTATAAATGCCTCTTTCATTTTTGGTTGGGCTTTTTGTTTGGTGGTTGCTTTCTTAATTAATTTGGACGTATCCAAAAACCCATAATTTCGTTTTCATCTTCTAGCTTTATCTTTAATTATGCTAAGCAATCCAATCCAATCCAATCCATTTTCTGTCATTAGACTCTCCTTTATATTGTATCCGTCAACCATGCATTATATTCTTAATTAGCACAAACTTTTCAAAGAATAATGTGATGGGACTGGTGAACCAATGCCAAGAGGACCGATCGAGGAGCATTGCTATCCGGAACGTCTAACACATTTTTGATAGAGGAAGAAGCACTGCTCATAAAGCTAACACAAAATAATTTTTTCGACAGTAATCTCACTAAAACGTCGAAACTGCGCTTCCACAGTAGCTTATGGTAATTTCAAGTTCACGTCACTTTGAGAAAGCAAAAAGGAGAGGCCAAATCATCGGCCAACTTTCTCCTTTTATGGATTTAAAGAATGTATATAGGAGATGAATTTGAAGCATATGCTTCTATGGAGCTTTAACTTGTCAACAATTCCTTTTACATAATACTCCATCCATCCCGGTTTGTTTGTCTATTTTTTAACTTTTTGAGAGCGTTTGACCTCTCAAAAAGCTGTCTATAATTTTCAATTCATAATGTTTTTAATATGCAATATAGATCTTATTTGATAGATCTCAATTAGTTTTATTATACAAAATCTTCAAAATCATAAAAAATATTATAAAATGTAAGATATAAGTATATTTTTAAAAGACATGAATTTCGACAATTTGACAAACAAATTGGGACGGAGGGAGTAGTTGCTTCTTTCTTGGGTCATTTTTTCCCCCTTTATATCTTAGTTGAATGGTACACTTTGATGATAAGATGGGACATGATGAGGTTCTGATAGTGCAATCATGCTTCACCAAATCCAATACTTTTGTTTCTAATTTTTATTTCTGCAGGAAAATTGAAAATATATTATGCTTTGTTTGAATTGGAATTTGAAAAGTCTTTTTAAAAAATAGTAGGGGTAATGAGTGGAGAGAGATAGAGAGAAAAAGGTGGAAAGTAGGGGGAATTTTTTGAAAAATTCTTTTTGAATCGCAAAGTGAACAAGGCATAAATGATGATAAAAATAGAGGTATAGCTAGGGATGTGTATGATCGGAGTGACAATGAATAGTAAATTCTCCTCAATCCACTTTTCTGTACATATATGAAATTTTATTTCAGTCATCTGAAATAAGGTTTAAGAGGTTATTAATAGATTGGAGATGCACTCTTGGCTAAGCTATTCATGATCCTCTATTTTAGGTGCAATATATATCTTTTCAACTTAATACTTTACTTTAATAAAATAAAAATAAAAAACTTAATACTTACACTTAAACATATAGTTAAGAATCTAAGATAAAGCATACCAAGTGAAAGCAGTTAATTGGTAGGCACCCTATACTCTTTGTACTAGGTGAGAGTTGAAACCCCACTAGCCTCCATCCTCAATCTTTCTCCTAAATTAGTAGTAGAATATAATTTGTCTAGTCCAAAAAGAAGAAGAAAATAACTAGAATACTCTGATACTCATGTGATTAAAAATATATATCAAGCTACTTATGACATGGTTGCATAATGTGAATTACTATTTTTTATATCGGATTTAAATAGTAATAGTCTTTAGTTGGATTTTTCTGATGGGAAATGGGAAATATGCGGACACAAACATCAAATTCATTGGGATGATGATGTATCTGCAGATGGGATTTTGAGTTCGAAATCATTGACCCAAACTAAAAACCTTGAAAGTGTCAAATAATATTTTGTGTAAATAAAACCACGAAAGGTATAGCCATCGGCATAAGATAGCAATTGTAAGTTTAAAAATTGAGTAGTAAAAGATAAACCAATAACTTAAGATTATTCACCATTTATACTTTGTGTGATCTTTGAATTTTAAAAATTTTCCTATAGGACTGAAAAGAAGTAACGAAAAAATTAAGATTTCAAGCAAAACAAAGAAAGAAAAAGAATGAATTTGAACTGTCTTTACTTATCCTTTTTTTTTTTTAGTTTGCTCATTTTCTTCTTATCAAAATAAATAAATTATTAATGTTGTTTTGTTGAAGATTTCTAATTAATGTTAGAACTGTTTCTCGTAATGTATTATATATGGTGTTTTTAATCTCAAAATTATTTTTATTTGTGCCAAAACTATAGTAATAATCTTTGCATTGTGTGCAGGATACAAGACTTTTATTCGCTTAAATTTAAAAAAAAAAACAATTTTAATATTATCATTTGTCGGGTATTATATGGCATGATGCATTCTTGGTAGGGGAACCACTGGATAGTTTTCTCAAGTTGACACCTCTCCTTGTCTGTCAATCTCTGTCTGTGTGTCCTTACAGTTCAAGCCAATAATCAATAAAAGAGCTGTGCAGTTGCACAGATTATGTGCACATATCACTCCGTGGGATCCATTAAGGGTCTCGTACAATTGATCCAAATCATTCATTAAAGATGAAATATTGTTTTAAGAGATCTGTGAAAAATCAACTCATATAGTTAACGAATGGTTTGGATAATTTGTATGAAATTCGTAATAAGTCTCATACCGTGATCTATGAACAAAATCCGTGTAGTTAGACTTTCTGATCAATCTGAAGTTCAGAGAAAAAAAAAGGGTCACCTCAATCTCACTTCGATTCTCTCGCGGTAAGATACAAGCATATTGAAGCTTACGAAATCTTCAAATTATCGTATATATCGTATGAAGCTCTAGTAACCAAAATATTCTCGATATCTTGAGAAAAGTAAAAAGTGTCTCACCATAGAAAAGAGAAAAGATTTTTTTTTTTATAGTGATTTTGCCACTCTCATTTTTGTTAATGTCACTTCTCTTTGTGTCTTTATTGATTAGATGATTTATTTTGTGAGAGAAGGAAAGTGACATTAACAAAAAGGGGAGTAGCAAAATCAATTCTTTTTTTTTTCCTTTAACAAAAAGAGAAAGACTCCGCAACCCCAATGACGAATGCGACAATTTTTTTAGTGTCGGGTGGGTACCACATGGTGCCTAATCTGCACATCCGGGCTGTCCATTTCGATTTTGAACAGCTCAAATTTAAAGAGAGAAAGAGGAGAGAGAGTGGTGGGATGAGAGGACATAAAATATTTCAATCTGGGCCGTCCAACATATGCTTTTGAACTGCCCGAATGGACTGCTCGGACACCACATGGGCTTGGCCACGTGATAGCCAGGGTACTGAAAAATTTCTCTGTTAATGCACATAAAACGTTGGAAAAAAGCTAGAATTTCTATGTGCTTTTTAGGGAAAATGATGTTTAATGACATGTTCTGATAATTAATACCCGTCAATGACATGCTAAAAACATTTGTTAATACTGAAAAAATCTTTGGCGGATATTAATTATCAAAATATGTCCTGAACCGTCATTTTTCCTACTTTTTAGGGATAGCAATACACTTTGAAAGATATCACTTATTACATATTTCACTGCTCCCGTCGGAAAGATTATTCCAGTGCTCTCGCCCTCGACAACACATACAATGTGGATACCCATAGAAAACGAAGTAGAACCAAATAAGCTTGTAGCCTAGCAATTATCTCCTCCCACCAGAGAGATCTGGTTCGTGGATTGAGGGCTATGAATAGCTTTCGTACTTTTTATGGGCTAACCCCCAATAGATGTATTCTTTTTGTTGGCTATGAATACCATTCACGGAAGATTAAATGGGCATTGAAAATTTGACTGCCCTACGTACAGCGAGTACGCATAACACTTGCCCATTAATCACAATGAGAGCGAGTCCAGTGGAGTACAGTACTATTTTCTAAGATAAGATTGTGGACATATTTGGTTGAGTTTTAAAGGGAGATTTTTTGAATAATGATCCCAAGTTTTTTTTTTAAAATTCGTATGATTCCGCTATGGTCAATTTAATTTGTAGGATTCCAAGTATTTTTCTAGAACAAAGAGACAGTGTCGGCTCTAGGAATTCTTCCGAGGGTGTTAAGAAATTATACTATACTATCTCGAGAAACCATAACTATATATATAAACAAAAAGTCATATATAACATCTGAAATGTGACCAAAAAATAGCAAAGTATATAAGCTATTACAATTGTTCTCGACAAGTTTTCATATTTTGAAACCGTTGCATGATATTCTCGTTATCAATGGTATCAAATACATCACTCTCTATATAACTAATTAAGCAATCATTCATCCATTGATATCTCATTCGATTGCGCAAATTGCTCTTTGGGGTGGGTGTTCAATAACATTTGGATTGGGTGTTTAAAGTAAGGCTAGTCTAAATTTTTACATTTATTCTAAGAAAAAAAAAATTTTGGGTGGTCAGGTGACCACGGTTTCATGTGAATGAAGCCACCTCTGCAAAGAGGTGTAATATTCTATATTGACACAAAAATAGGGTGCAAGCGAGCCGAACCGAGCTTTATATATTGTGTTCAAGCTCAATTCGTTTGTAAACGAAACAAAATGAGCCCTTAATGAGCTGAGCTAGACTAATTTATTTAGCGAGTCTCTTTGAACGAGCGGAGCCTATAAATCAAGCCGAGCTTTTGAGCTCAGCTCGTTTACTAAAAATGCCTAATACTTAAGCTCAACTCGATTAGTGAACGAGCTGAGCCAAGCTCTAACTTTTGCGGCCCTAGATACAAATTAGGTGCGGATTACATGACCATTACGGCTAATAAAACAAAAACTTAACATCTAAAAATTAAAACGAAAAATAAAATAAAAACGGTCGATCCTAACATATATATGATCACCACGGTAAAATATGAAAAATAGAGACAAATCTACAACTCTCGTTGTATTTTCCCTAAGCGGGATGTCAATGAAACTCGTTTAGGCTTTCCGCATTTGGATTTTTTGGGTTTAGGCTTTTTTCTTCCCTTCGGTTATAGGGTTTCGGTTTTTTTGGTTGTCGTCTTGTCTTTCTCTTCGTTTAAATTTCAGTGGCATTTTTGCCAATGTGCTCTCGTTACTTGATGGAAATTTTTTAGTTCTGACCCAAAAAGACTCAGAAAAATGTTTGAAAAGCGCCAAAATCTCAAGATACAGAAACCTCTAGGTTCCTCCAACCTCTCAAATGGAGAAGTTATACATTATATGGGAGTATGACCTCATCTTATTTCCAAAGAGAAAATAGTGAGCAGTAATTTACTGGGATTTACTCACCATATCCCATTTACTCCGGCGTTCGATCTCCCCTATCCTAAAAATCCCCGTGCCAAGTAGGGGTGGAATTAAGTAGAGCACGTCAAGTGACCGACCTAAAATTGTTGGAATTATGTTTTTTTAACCACGAAAAAAAGTAATATATATAAAATTACCCATATTAAAGCAAGGTCGGCGCCTTGTACTAGCGGTAAAACTGTTTGCTTTTATGCTATAGGTCACTGGTTCGAACCCCTGGCAGCTTCTTCCAACTTTTCCTTTTATTTTTGATGCTCAGACGGCTGAAAAACAAAAAATCCTTGCAGTTTCGAATAAAAAAAAACATATTTTTACATATTATTTTTTATTACACCAAATTAAAGTACTCATTGAATACTTTAATTTAGTTTAAAAAAATAAAAATATGTAGAAATATGTTTTTTTTCGTTCAAAATTGCACGAATTTCTGTAGGGAGCATTTAAATTTGGATGGAGGGAGTATTCCGTTTATTTTTTCTTAATCTTCTTCGCTATCTATTGTTTGATCAAGGCTATGATTGAGAGGTGGCCCATCTATATACAATTCTTGAATCCGCCACTAGTGCCGAGTGGGTTTTCGGCTGTTAAATTGTGTGATTTTTCAAACGGCCGGAAAACTCCTCGGCACAGAAGTAGTGAGGCACAGGAATTTCCAGCACAAATGATCATGTCTCTTTTACCCCGGACAAGGGAAAAACATGGCATTCTAATATTGATGGAGTATATATACCTTCTGAAAGACTAATGTTATGTTTGGATAAGTTTTTAAGAATTTTTTTGGGATTATGAGTGGAAAGAGAAATGAGAGTAATGATTAGAAGTATGAGTAATGAGCAGAGAGAAATAGACAGAAAAATGAGAATAATGATTGGAGATAGAGATAATGAGAAGAGAATAATAATTAAAAGTAGGGGTAATAAATTTTTTTTGAGTTGAAATTTTTTTCTCAAAAAGCTTGCCAACCGAGTAAGGCATAAGAATTCCTCCATTCTACGAGGGTAATTCATTCTACGAGGGTATATATCTTGTTTTGGCTGTTGTACTGACTACTGGATATCTCTTGATATCAAGTTGGGGCTACCCTGGTTTAGAGCCCATTCAATGAAGCAACCTTCATTGAAGGTATTTTCAGTTTCTGTCTTTTCTTCTTTTTTGGCCTTTACAGTTCCTCAACCTCTGTGGGGTTTTTTTGGTATTTTCTCGATGTACCATTTGTCGAGTTTTTAATAAAATTTTGTCACTTATCAAAAAAAAAAAAAAATCATTCAAATTAAGTACTCCACTTTAGAATTCATCAACTATATTCGAATCATGGAACTCTAGAGAGATTTTGTTGGAACAAGATAAAGATCTAGAAAGTTGAAAATTTACTTAGACGAAAGAGAAATCAACTAAAGTTTTTTTTTTTTTCATTTTTAATCTTTCTTTTTGACGATCATTTAATTAATTCGTAAATTCGATCGCGATCTAATTAAATAAGTACAAACTTGCAGTTTCAACGCTCCAACTTGATAATGACATTTATAGAAGTCTGTATCAATGACGCAAAGGCGGATAATATGATATATTCCTAATTAAATGGTTTAATTATCAACACTTTATTAAATTGACAGAACGTTTTTTCTTTTCATTTTTTAGGAAACCTATATATGAAGATCCTTAATCTGAGTCATCACCTCGTGTTGACTACGTGCCCTTTGTACGGAGGCGGGGGGGCTGCTCCCCCCCTTGCTGCTCCCCTTGCTGCTGCCCGGGCTTTCCGGGCCCACTCCGGTCTCGCTCCGATGATCGGAAACGTTCACTTTGTAGAGCTCGTCGAGTAGAACAATCATGTCAAAAATCAGCTTGATTGGATATCATTAAGTATTTGATCGGAACCTTTTTATCTTAAGAAGAATGGATCCGAAACACTGGATCAAATCCATTGTAACCCATGGACCGAGAGTTATATGGGTTCCGATCAGGCACTTAATGATATTCAATCAAGCTGATTTTTGACATGGTTGTTCTACTTGACGAGCTTTACAAAATGAACGTTTCCGATCATTGGAGTGAGACCGGAGTGGGCCCGAAAAACCCGGGCAGTAGCAAGGGGGGAGCAACCCCCCGCCTCCCCATTTGTACACACCGACAAAAAAAAGATCCTTAAACTGCTTGTGGCCTGACTTTGATAATCATACCCAAAGCGCGAGCTGGTAGATTCTTCCTCCCAACTAATTTTTTTTTTCCTGCAAACAGAAACAGTTAACTTAGAGAACCTAATAATAATACAATAATACTTCACCAACATTGACAAGACAAAGCAGCAAGAACCAACCACCCAAAGCCTAATGCTACACCAACATACACTTTCAAAGAGATAATGTACGTAGTTGTACATGGAGATATTATATAGCTTAGATCTAGTATATATCTTGACCTTCATTAAAGAATTTCCATGGATTTTGTTTGAAGCTTCATTCATTTTTATTGAGACCTTTGGTTGAGTTTTTTTTTTTATCATTATTGACGATCCCGTAAATGTAGGCTGATTTTAATAATCAGTTCAACAGCAAAAATCTGGTGTCTTATTGGTTGAGATAGTTCTTGCATTTATTAATTGCAAATACACCAACAAGACTAATGGCATGAAAGCTTGTCAAGGAGGAATCCATTGAAGAACTCAAGGTTGGAGGCTCGGTGGAGTACTCCAGGCGGTTGAATTACCTGAGAGCATCTCCAAGGGAGCTAGGTAGCAAAATCAAAACTAAACTACTACATATGAGGATCCATGGCGGCAAAAGGCACTCCAACGGAGATAGCAAGTTTTTTTTTTTTTTTTTTTGGAACCGCGGGTGAGAGCAAGTTCGCTACACCATTTTGGTATAGCTCTCTCTCTTCTAGTTTGAACAGTGAGAAATGGCTCTTCAAACTTCCACCTCACCAAATTTGTGATTCATGATTGGTGAACTAATTATAATATTCTGGCAAAGTGGATCTTTTAAAGAGTTAAAGTAATAAGAGTAATAAAAAAAACTATGGCTTTGTTTGGTTGTGAATTTAGTTTAGTTTAATTTTTGTAGTGGGTGGGGAGAGAAATTGGGTAATGATTAAAGAGAGGGGTAATGATTGGAGAGAGATAGAGAAAGATGAGAAAGTAATAATTAAAAAAATAGGTTAATGATTGGATAAAGAAGTAAGATAATAATTGAAAAACAAAACTAAAACTAAAATAAAATGACAACTGAACACTACCTATATATTTTAAAGTGAATTTTTACTATCACCCTTGGAGATGCTAGACAAGCCCTAGGCAAGAGAAGCCTATGCCTTAGACCAGACTCACGGACCGGTTTGTAAGGTCTCTTGTAATTGTGCAAATTAATGCTAATTGATCGCTAGATTCTCTCTTCCATGATTTCTTCTCGTCTAAGGCATTTTCCACGTATATTTTGTGTTGTGCTTGGGTTCCGTATTATTTCAAAACTAGAGCTGTCAGATTTGATTTCCATGGCGCTTGGTTGACTGTTAAGGTAGGTTTGTCATATTTGATTAACAATAGGCTTGTAGTAAAAGTATCGCGTGTGCATTTCCAAATTAGTGCACACAAGTAAAAAATAGATGTACGAAACTAAATTGATGGGAGGCTAACCTGGACCTTAGGAACTGGGGGTGTTTCTGTAGCCTCATGTACAATTGTAGTAGACTGTGCTGCAACTGCTGCCTGAGAAGAAACCAAAATAATAGCCTGAGTGGAGATAATTGAGAAAAGGAAAAAGTGAATTACTTAACACAAATAATTAAGCAATATATATCATATATCTAACAAGGACCTAAGAAGCACAAGCGTTAATCTGCCTCAATTGTCTGTGGTGGATATATTCGGACACATCTAAGACACTATTATACGTGCCCAATTTTTTTTATTATACCTTGATACCCGGACGTTGGAGATGCACTGAGGACACACTAGGAACCGTTGCACAATCGAAATGCAATTCCAAAAGGTTGAGGAGGGGGTCAAAACTACCCTTCATACTTAATATTGAAATATGTATTTAGTGACAGTTTGTATATATTCGTAATAGTACTAATGTTAGTTGGGTTGACCCCTGATTTAATTAGTCCTAATTAGATAGCAATAATATTTTAAATTACAATTTGACATGATTTTTAATAAGAATATAGTATGTTATGTGCTCCCAACCTACTGTGTCCTAATTTGTCTATCTATAAATGTTTTTCATGCTGTACCAGGACTAGAGCAGTTACCGAAGAAGATTTGTTACACCATTGACATTGAGAAACCCTTAAAGAATGGTCCAACCAACATATATGCCAATAAAAATGTTGTTGATATTTATTTGTTAATCGAGTAACTAAATTATTAAGAATATGAGCTAGTGATCGATACGAAACCTAGCTACTTGGAAACTCTGCAGTTGCTGGGCTTCTTCAATATCTGCCATTTGCCTTAATTTCATATTCTCTCTTGGACTGGATGAACAATATTCATAATTAGTAAGAATTAAACAAAACTAAAAAGTAGATGACAAAAGGCATGCACGTACCAATGCTTTGGGAGAGTGAAATGCCACCCAGAGGATATAAAAACACAACTGCCAAAGCATAATACAAGCTAGCCTTGATATTTGCAATATATCTTCTTTACAACAGTCCAAGCAAGAAATTCACCATAACCCGGCCACCATGGCTAATAGCCAATAGGGAATGAACACAAAAGGCCTCAAAATATGGGAACCATCTGTAATGCGATCCTATAGTCTAACTAATTGGGTATAAATGAATCAATGATCTATTAAAGACCCAACCCACTTATAACTTATCCAACTTGACCTAAATCCGCCTACCTGACACCCCTACTTTTAAGCAACAAATGTGCAATTCCATTGTGCTGTCATTAGCGAACGGAGTAGTAAATAAAATAGGAGTAGTAGTAATGGAAACATCTTTTGTGTGATTTGTAGGAGGCAAGATTCCCGCAACTTAATTAGAACATTGACTACAGATCAACAGAGGACGAAGCTAAAAAGCAGTTTTCTTCACTTTGACGATCCTAGCTTCTGTTCTGTGAATGGATGCGTATATATATAGCTTGAAAGTGCAGCCACCTTTAATCAAGCTAAGGTGCCGTTCCTTTTTTTTTTTTTTTAAACCTTCTTTTTAAAAAACAAGATAATTTCAAGCTCAAATATAATAAAAATAAAATAAAATATTTAATTTTTTTTACACCGTTTAAAAGATCTCAATGAGATCTATCAAATAAGATCCATATTGGTACGAAAATTATTTGGGTAAATACATAATTTTTAAGTTTGAAATTACCTTCCTTTTTTAAAAGTTCATTTTTAAAGATTCCCGCAGCTTAATTAGAACATTGACTACATAACAGAGGACGAAGCTGAAAAGCAGTTTTCTTCACTTTGACGATCCTAGCTTCTGTGAATGGATGCGCATATATATAGCTTGAAAGTGCAGCCACCTTTAATCAAGCTAAAGCTAACAGTTGTGCACCACCAATTCTACTGTCCATGTCACCCCCCGGGATGCCCATTTCTCCCTTCTTGCTTCTGGAAATTACTAGGAAAAAGATTAACGTAGCCAAACATGTCCCAAAAAAAGATTAACAATATGCAAACTGATTGCCGAACTTATTATTATTCTGGAAGGAACAAAATATGTGGACCCAGAGAAAAGAAGCAAGGAATATATAGTACAGCAATAACTAGGATTTTATGGAGTAATGCTCGTCAATCTCCTTTTTCCTATTAGTATTTTCCAATTGCTTCACATTAATCTCTCTTGACTTTGTTGATTTGCTTGCTTTCGGTCAAATAGATAAAATATTTTTCTCAAATTTTGGTTGCATCTCACACTACAATATGAGATTTTTTTTTCCTGTGACTAATACATAAAGTAAGAAAATAAATATCTATATTACTATGCGTGAATTCCACATGTATGTGAGAAATTGTATAAATTATTATTTTTAAATTATTGTGTGAGTATCATTATTTATAAATAAATACTACAAGAACTAGTCTCTTGGTTGACTGAAGAAGTGTGGAAGTTTTACCACTTTACCCACTGTCACGGGCTATATTTCGGAACTGCCAACAATTTGGCAGCAACACCAATCCCTGGGAATTTAGGTCAAAAAATGGGATCCTTGTAACTTGTAAGCAGAGCCGAATCTAATTCTCCCCCTTCGCAGCAGGTAAACCGAAGAAGAATACACCATACGGCCGCTCTCTCTCCCCCCCGCAGCTTAAATATATACCTTAGGGGAGACCAGAGTGAGAGTGAGAGAGTGCAAGGATTCGGCATATTGGTATGAATCTTGTTCCATATCGTCTTTAATGTTCCTCTGGCTACTCATATTTTGTTCTGCACTAAATCCGAAAACTGATGACACTGTTCTTTCTTTATTTGATTTGATTATCTATTGATCTTTCTCGAATTCGACCAAGAGTACAGTTTGGTGCTCTTCTTTCACTCAGTATTGATTTTCGCGACTTCAATTTTCATATCAAAGGTGTTGTGCTTTGGATTAAGGTAGCACTATGGCTGGTGGCGGGGCCAAGACTTCTACTACCAACGCGAACACTAGTGAGTATCGTTTGTTTGTTTGTTTATACCAATCTAGTACTAGCTTGCAACCCCCGTCCCCCCCAGTCTCTATCTCTATACATGCGTGTGTGTGTATGCAGCAGCGTTTTTTTTACTCTGTTGAAAATCTCTCTAGGGAAAAAGAAGGAAGTCAAAAAAGAGACTGGTCTGGGTCTGTCCGCCAAGAAGGATGACAACTTTGGGGAGTGGTATTCTGAGGTGCCTCATCATCTATGTATATTTTATTGATTGTTCTATTTCATAACTGGAATTCTCTGTTCTCTTCGTACCTATTGTTTACTATTTCAGTATTTTGTGTTAGGGCTAAGGAAGGCTTTTGTTTTGACAGGTTGTGGTCAGTGGCGAACTGATCGAGTATTATGACATATCTGGCTGTTATATCCTACGGCCATGGACAATGTCTATTTGGGAGATCATGCAAGTAAGCGTGGAAATATTTTACATGGCCTTTTTATATTTATCCTCTTGAAATGGCGATTGCATTTGCCAGTTAGCTGAAAATCATTGGTGG
>BPLS01000459.1:448123-494647 GCA_019656275.1 Rhododendron kiyosumense | reverse complement strand
TCTCTCTCTCTCTCTCTACCTCCTCTGTTTTGCGTTCTCCGTTCTCTGCTCAATCGATCTCTTCTGTGTTCGTTTCCAAGGTATGAGCTTCCCTCTCACCTCTCTCTGTATGTACGTGCAGATATGTATACGTATATCTCGGTTCTGGAATATTTTACTTTCGACTGTTTGCTTCTCTCTCTCTCTCTCTCTCTCTCTCTCTCTCTCTATGTATTGTTTCGCTTTAACTGCTTTTTCCTTTCCTTTCCTTTCCGTCTCCGATTCCCCCTTGGTTTAAAGCTGCTTTTTTTCATGTCACCCAAAAAAAAAAGAAAAAACAGGGTTTTTTCTCATTTCCCCTGTGTCGGTGATATATTCCTAACTTTAGATGTTGTATCTTTTCGCAGAAAATGTTGTTCTCTGTTCTAAATTGAAGATCACGTCAAGATCTAGCTCTGGTGAGAGTTTCAAATTCGTGTTATTTTTGTTTAATTTAAATTTAATTTCCGTAGTTTTTTCAATTATTTAGTTAAATTCCGATGGGAAAAAATATTATTAGGTTAACAAATAAGAGAGCCTCTAGCTGACTTGTTTTTTCATTTTCATTTATTTATTTTATTAATTGTTTATATACGAGGGTACTTATGAATATGTGATTAGTAAGTGAATGGTTTTTTTTATTTGTTTTTTAGTTTTCAGATCTGCTCATTCTAAAGCTGGTTTTTGTTCCTCTGGATTCAGAGACGGCCTAGTTACAATGTCGTCTCTCAGCAGAGAGCTTGTGTTCTTAATCTTACAGTTCCTAGATGAGGAAAAGTTCAAAGAGACTGTTCACAAGTAGGTGATTTTTAATTCAACTGATGTGGATATAGTTTATTTATTGGTTATTGTTCATTATGTTGTCGTTTTCTGGTAGCTAATTAATCATCTCGAAATGGGGTATTCCTGATGTTTTAGGCTGGAACAAGAATCTGGGTTTTTCTTCAATATGAAGTATTTTGAGGATGAGGTGCACAATGGGAACTGGGATGAGGTTGAGAAGTACCTATCTGGTTTCACTAAAGTGGATGATAATCGGTACTCCATGAAGATATTTTTCGAGATTAGAAAGCAGAAGTACCTTGAAGCATTGGATAAGTAAGCAACCTTATTGTTAGTGGAATAATTTTTTTTATTCTTTGGAACAACTTATTCTTTTGGTGAAGGGCGGCCCGGGCGCAGTGGTCAGGTTGTTCCAACGTGACCTGGTGTCCACAGGTTTGAGTCGCGAAAAACAGCCTCTCCGCTTGCGGGGTAAGGTCGAGCGTATCCAACCCTTCCCAAGGGCCTAGACCTTGCAATAGCAGGAGCGTCATGCACTGAGTAGCCCTTTATTTTGACCGTATTTTAAGTAGATTCTTTGCATAAAATTGTGACATTTGCATTTTGTAACAGGCATGACCGGTCCAAGGCCGTGGATATACTGGTAAACGATCTTAAGGTTTTCTCATCATTTAATGAAGAGCTCTTTAAAGAAATAACTCAACTCTTGACGTTAGCGAACTTCAGGTAGTTAAGTATGGAATTTAAATTTTTCATTCTAAGATTGCTATAGAATTGGAATTTAAGAGAACTATTTGTATTGCAGGGAAAATGAACAACTCTCTAAGTATGGAGATACAAAATCTGCAAGGGCAATTATGTTGGTTGAGCTCAAGAAGCTTATTGAAGCAAACCCATTGTTCCGTGATAAGTTGCAGTTTCCTAATCTAAAAAATTCAAGGTTACGGACTCTCATTAACCAAAGGTAATCTTACAGCGAGGTTTTGAATGGATTCCAAAGTGTTTAATGCATTTGAGATTCATGTATCAATCTTGTTGGCATGGAGTATTAAGTCATGTTAAGCCGTTTTTTAATTGGTTTCACAAACTTGTCTTGTTATTGGTTGGTAAGTATGTGTTGTGGAATTTCCACTAACCATTCTTACAATAGCTGTCTCTGACTTGGGCCTCAACCTCAACTGCTTAGTGATGCCTAAATTTCCTATACTTCAGTAATTAGGGTAGGGTATAGTGAATTTTAGGCAACCTAGATGGCAAATAATTAGGTTTCATGGGCATTGATACTTATCACTCACTATGTTTTTCAGCTTTGAAGAGAGAACTGACATTCTTTATGATTGCAGCTTAAATTGGCAACATCAACTTTGTAAAAATCCTAGGTCAAATCCAGATATCAAGACCCTTTTTGTTGATCATTCATGTGGACAACCAAATGGTGCCCGTGCTCCATCACCGGCAAACAATCCACTTCTTGGATCCCTACCAAAGGCTGGAGGTTTCCCTCCTCTGGGTGCACATGGGGTGGGTTTTTGGTGCAGTTGACTACCTAAATTAACTCAATTTCACTGTTGTTATGTCTGACTCTTATCATGTTTAAATTGACGTGTTCAGCCCTTCCAACCTACACCAGCACCAGTTCCTGCTCCCCTTGCTGGCTGGATGTCTAATCCACCTACAGCAAGTCATGCAGCAGTTTCCGGTGGAGCTATTGGTCTGGGCGGACCTTCAATGCCAGGTACCACTTATATTGTCTTGCTATAAGCTTCTAAATTTGCTGCTATAAGGGTTTTATGCATTCGATTTATTTCTTAATTCTCAAGTTACCTCATTGCTCTCTTCAGCTGGTTTGAAGCATCCTAGGACTCCTCCAAGTAATACTCCTGTAGATTACCCATCTGGAGATTCAGATCATGTATTGAAAAGAAGGGCCATTGGGATATCGGATGAGGTTCCTTTGTTTGATTTTGACTTTATTCATCTTCTAATTATGTTTCTGCATTGAATTTCTGTTTTTACCTGTTTTGTTGTTAATGTAGGTAAATCTCCCTGTTAATGTGATGCCGGTGTCATTTCCTGGTCATGGCCATAGTCAAGCATTTAATGCACCGGATGACTTGCCCAAGAATGTTGCAAGGACTTTGAATCAGGGGTCATCTCCTATGAGCATGGACTTTCATCCTAACCAACAGAATATACTTCTAGGTCTGCTGTTCGGCAGTTCATTCTTTGGATTCGTAGCACGTGATTTTTGTTGTTAATTTCATTTATGTTCGACATTGATTTGAGAATTTGCTATGTGATGCATCAGTTGGTACAAATGTTGGGGACATCGCATTGTGGGAAGTTGGTTCTAGGGAGAGATTGGTTTTAAGAACCTTCAAAGTTTGGGATCTCGGTGCATGTTCAATGCCTCTGCAGGTCTGACCCTTCTTATCCTTAAGGAAAAATTACACAAATAAATATGATGTTTAAAGCCTTTACATTTCCTTATGGAATTTCAGGCTGCTCTAGTCAAGGATCCTGGTGTCTCAGTTAACCGCATTATTTGGAGTCCTGATGGTTCTTTATTTGGTAATTAGCTTTTAATTTACTTTGATGCTTCATTAGCATAAATTGTATTTTCATATGCAAATGCCTGTACATATGGTCTTTTACATTAATGCATAGTCATACATTATGTTAACTAAACTGATTTAATGTGTCTATCCTTTTATGTTACACAGGAGTTGCATATTCCAGGCACATTGTACAAATCTATTCTTATCCTGGCGGTGATGACGTGCGGCAACATTTGGAGGTACTTTCAGTTGACATTGATTTATATTTTTATGTTTGGAGTTTCCTATTTCAAAATTGACATTGATTTCTATCTTTCTAGATTGATGCTCATTTTGGTGGAGTAAATGATCTAGCATTCTCTCATCCCAATAAGCAACTTTGTGTGATAACCTGTGGTGACGATAAGACCATCAAGGTATTTTCTCACAAATTAATTTTAGGGTCTCATGCTAAATTGCTGCAAAACATGCCGAGTTGTTGCAGAGATAACATTTTTAGGTAAAAGAAAATGATGTTACATAACAACAAGATAGGACTGCGGTGATGACAAATTTTCCTTCTTGTACTCTCTGATCTCAGGTTTGGGATGCCATAAATGGTTCAAGACAGTACACGTTTGAAGGCCATGAGGCTCCTGTCTATTCTGTCTGCCCTCACTTCAAGGAAAACATTCAGGTAAGAACTCCAATAAATCCACTGCTCCTTTCTTATTGTGGTGATTAAGTTTGAACTTGCCGGGTATTTGTTTAATGTTTTTCCTAACTGCCTTGTGCTTTTATATTTCAGTTTATATTTTCCACAGCCCTGGATGGAAAGATAAAAGCTTGGTTATATGACAATTTAGGATCTCGAGTTGACTACGATGCTCCTGGTCGCTGGTGTACAACAATGGCTTATAGTGCTGATGGAACAAGGTTGACCCTCTGAACCTACAGTAAATTCTGCTCTCTATCACTAGGAATGCATGGTCAGATTGTAAAGTTTTGGTCTGTTTTCTTTGTTTGGCTGGTTGGGTTGTGTATCCAGGTTGTTCTCATGTGGGACCAGCAAAGATGGTGAATCTCATATTGTAGAATGGAATGAAAGTGAAGGCGCTGTGAAGAGGACCTATCAAGGGTTCCGAAAACGATCTTTGGGTGTTGTACAATTCGATACCACCAAAAACCGGTTTTTGGCAGCTGGTGATGACTTCTCCATTAAATTTTGGGATATGGATAATGTCCAACTTCTGACAAGCATTGACGCTGATGGAAATCTTCCCGTGAGTCTTTTTTTTAATTGTCAGTTCGAGAAGAACATTCTCCGGTTTGTATTTAGTTCGTTGGTTGAATGCTGTTTTAAATCTTTAATTCAAGGCAAGCCCGCGTATCCGCTTTAACAAGGATGGAACTCTCTTGGCTGTTTCTGCCAATGACAATGGGATAAAAATCTTGGCAAATTCAGATGGTCTTCGTTTGCTTCGCACATCTGAGTCTCACGATGCTTCAAGAGCATCTGAAAACGTGACAAAGGTAGCTGCTTTATACGAGTGGATGTTCCTGTGACAAATCACTGTTTCTTGAATTAGACTTGCTGATTTAGACTTGCCTTAATGTGTTTTTATCTTATGCAGCCTACAGCAAATGCACTATCTGCTGCTGCTGCTGCCACTACTAGTGCTGGTCTAGCAGATAGAGTTGCATCTGTTGTTGCTTCATCTGGAATGGTTCGTTTGAGACAATTGTTTGTTGTTTGTTGTCCCTCAGTCAATCTTAAAATACATCGTGAGCTAAATTTGCAATTATTTTATGTTTTAGCAACATCCGTTTGTTTTGTGTAGAATAAACCTTACGGCAACCAGTTTATGACTACTCACCTGAATACATACTAAGTGACGTCTCTTTAACTATTGCAGAATGGGGATGCCAGAAATTTGGCAGATGTGAAACCTAGGATTGCTGAAGAAATCAATGACAAATCGAAGATTTGGAAGCTCAGTGAAATTAGCGACCCTTCCCAGTGTCGATCTTTGAAGCTCCCTGAACACTTGAGAGTATCAACAAAGGTGTGTTTTTCACTGCTCGACTTTCTTTAACACACTCACTAGCACAAGCGCGCGCACACACACACATATATGGGCATGTACATTATAGTAATATATCAATAGGCTGATCATGTTATTCGATCATGCTTAGATTAATGTTGACACTTTTGTTAGGATTTTTAGGCATTTCGGCCTTTTACTGGTATGCATTGATTCAGTTTTTCTGTGCATATAACTGTTTTTTAACGCATCCAATTGTAACTATTCGAGGAACTTTTTTATTGTTATTTGATTGGCTCTATTCTAATAAGCTAATGATGTTTCACAAAACTATACTGAATTCATGCCTCTTCATTGTCTATCTGTTTCTCTTCATAAAAAAATCAACCTGCCCATGGTGGAATCCACTGCCATAATGTACAAAATTTGACAAAATAAGCTCATGCGTATTGGTATAACAACCAGTGGACAAAAATCTACTTTAGTTTCTGTTTAAGATGGAGTGTTTGGTCCTCTGCCAGTGGAATTAACTGGTTGAATCTCAAAATTATGGAAGTTCCTAATTCTTTAGTGTCACGCCATATGTTAGCAGACGGTGCAAAGAGATAGTGAAATTGAACTCAATTAGAATGTACAAGGTCTTTTGCAAGAGTGGGGAAATGTGGAACCCTTATGCACATAGTTTGCCCGATGTTCCTTGAGTTATTTGGCATGTTTTTTATCTATAGAACCATACGCAAGAATATATAAAAGCAAATCGAATCAATATTTCCTTCTATGTCGAATATGATTAGAAAGCATTCTTTGATGCATAATACTTGTAGGTTTAATTGTTAAAGCATAAACTTCTTAGGAGAACAATTTATTTCACTTTCTGATTCTTTGTGAACTCAAGTTGCTCTATGTAAATTCCTAGAATTTTCTACTTCCAAAGGGAGAATGTACGTTATAAATAGTCTGTCGTTCTGTCATTATGAGGCTTTTGACCCCATTTGTGTGTACTGAAAATTGTTTTGTCACTTGCTTCATTATTCACTCACTGCAGATATCAAGGTTGATATACACCAATTCAGGCAATGGTATTTTGGCATTAGCAGCTAATGCCATTCATCTACTCTGGAAATGGCAGCGACTTGACCGCAATGCAAGTGGCAGGGTATGAAGGATGCTAACTTTGTCATTTACATTGATTGGGTAGTCATTTTCTTGTTTGAATATGAACTCATTTTGACCGTAATATTCCATCCTTTAGGCAACGGCCAGTGTTCCACCTCAATTATGGCAACCATCAAGTGGCATTTTGATGACCAATGAATTTGCTGCCACCAATCCTGAGGATGCTGTACCCTGTTTTGCTTTGTCCAAAAATGATTCTTATGTGATGTCTGCATCAGGAGGAAAGATTTCTTTATTCAATATGATGACATTTAAGGTGATAGATGAATTGAGATATTCTCTCTGCTTAGTTGTTTTGTTTTATAATTTGTCATTTGACTAATCCGATCTTTCCTGGCCAAGTGCAGACAATGACAACTTTCATGCCTCCACCACCGGCAGCAACATTTCTTGCATTCCATCCACAAGATAATAACATCATTGCCATTGGCATGGATGATTCAACAATCCAGATATACAATGTCCGTGTTGACGAGGTATGATAACACATATTTATGGGCAAGAAGTTACAATACATTTTATGGGTAATAAGCGCCCTGGTTTTTTTATAAACAAGCCTTCTTATATAAGTATAATAGCTATTTCTTTATGACAGGTCAAAAGCAAGCTTAAAGGTCACTCTAAAAGAATTACTGGCCTTGCCTTTTCTCATGCTCTTAATGTGCTAGTTTCATCGGGAGCAGATGCTCAGGTTAGCAATTTTTGTTCTTTCTTTATGTGTATAGAGAGTTGTTAAGAGAACTATGTTTGTATTGGTCGAATGGAACTGGATTTCTAGTCGCTATTCACTTCTTTGGGCTTCTACTAAATTGAACAATCGCCCTCCCCCCTTTGGATTGGAAATTGGAAAACAGTCTTCATCAGAAGTTTCTAGAATATTACAGATGGGCTTACATAAGCATTCTCCAGTACATATGTGATGGGAGTTAATTTTTCTGGAAGAGTTTGTGGGGTTAATGACTTTTTACTCTATGGGTTAATGGCCTCGAATCTCGATTGAGCAGCTATCACAGGAGCCAGGCGGCAATGAATAGCTAGGCCTCTCTCCTTCTTTCCTCCTTTTTTTTCACCCTGATTTAACCCACTCTTACGTTATGTGGAGGAAATATGGAAAACAATATCGGCAGTGTGGATTCTTGATGGAAAAGACGTCTTTGTACTTTGTTCCCCAAGAGTTGGGCTAAGTTAGTAAGTCTATGTTTTGCTGTTTTTATGACTAATTACCTGCTTTTCCTTCTCTCCAGCTTTACGTGTGGAACTCTGATACCTGGGAAAAGCAGAAAACCAGGTTCCTTCAGATTCCAGGTGGGAGGACGCCAACAACACAGTCAGACACTCGTGTACAGTTTCATCAGGACCAGACACACTTCCTTGTTGTACACGAGACACAACTTTCAATCTATGAAGCAACTAAACTAGATTGTGTCAAACAGGTTTCTTTTTTATTCAAGTGGCTTTGTTGGAAAACACCGGTATGGCATAGTTGAGTCATATGATTTCTTGGTTTTGTAGTGGGTCCCGCGTGAATCTGCTGCTCCAATCTCTCATGCAATGTTCTCATGCGATAGCCAGCTGGTGTATGCCAGCTTCTTGGATGGAAGTGTATGTGTGTTTACTGCTGCTAATCTCCGAATGCGGTGTTGCATTAGCTCTTCGGCTTATCTTTCACCGAGTGTCAGGTATTTCCTTATCTTTGTTGCTTTCTTTTGGGTTCTTGAGAATCTGAGATGAAGGTAGAGTATTATTGGGGCACCATGCCGGTTGGTTACATTTAGTTTGCTGGGTATACATTTGGGGATCGAATTTCGTTTTGCACTTCGTTTTGCTGTAGAACCATGTCTTAAGTTTCATTTATCAAAGAACTTAGGTCCTGTTGTAGTATTAACCAAGGGGACCACGGAGCCCACATTTTGTCTAAACTTTTGCAGCTTGGACTATATATAAGTCAGATACACCCAACAGAACAGGGGATATGCCATACTTGGGGAATGTGGAATTATCAATCGCCTCACCATTGGTTCGATTGGATAGTGTGCCCTATTCATCCGATCAAGCAACCATGGCCTTAATGAATATGAATGAAGTGATCTTTTCACAGAATCCTACTTGTTAAGTGTATGCCAACAAAGTGACAAACTATATTTCCTTTGCAGCAACTCAAACGTCCAGCCACTAGTTATTGCGGCGCATCCACAAGAGCCAAATCAGTTTGCAATAGGTCTATCAGACGGCGGGGTTCATGTCTTTGAGCCTCTAGAATCTGAAGGCAAATGGGGAGTTCCTCCACCGGATGAGAACGGGTCGGCAAGCAGTGTAGCCGCTACACCTTCAGTAGGAACTTCGGGGTCAGATCAACCTCAAAGGTGATCAAGTGGCTGCCAAGCAGAAAGTTATTTTTCATGCTTTGCTTGCTGGCTCTATATCCCCAGATTATAGGTATGTTTCTCATTTGACTAAACTCCAATACTTTGTGACAAAAGGCAATGTTTGATGGGAGTTGAAGAACTTAAAAGACTAAAGGCTGTGTTTGGATTGTGGTTTTGGGGTGGCATTTGTGGAAGCAAGGTTTAAGGAGATGATAAAATGGTTTCCCTTCCACTTTCCCTTCTCTGTGGTATATCCCTATATGACTCCATGATACAAACACTGCCTGAGAAAAGACAGAAGGAATTTGGACATACCAAACCAACATGTTAAACCAAAGAATTTGGACATATACCATTCCAAACCACCGATGGTGGTATCCTGGATGGCAAAAGCCTCCTTCATTTCCAGGCAAGACTCCTTCATTTCCAAAGTCTTGTCAGTGGCAAGGGAATGGGAGATTTGTTCCCTTGTCATCTTGTACCTAGGTGGTGCTGTGGTGACGGTCTGTCCACACGGACAGTAGCTATAGCTTGAACCGGACATTCCATAGCGGGTAGGGAGCCTCTATGGTCACACCCAAGAGAGGGTGCTATGCTGGTCACCCCCTCGCACCTTTTTTAAAAAAAAAACCCAAACATGCTAAACCTCTATTGGAGCCCCCAAACGTAGCCGCCTTGGTGGGGTTAACAAATTACCATATCCTGAATATTTATTTCTGACATCCTACTCCTCTGGCCCAACTTGACATATTTTGTTTGTGTTTTTTTTTTTCCACTTTTGTTCTTTTCTGCAGTTTTGAAGATCAAAATCTGTGTAATGTACTTGATGATCGGGACGCGGACGTGTAGGTCTAACTTGTTGGTCAGTTATGTAAGCTTAGTCTTTTAGGAGTATTGACAGTGAATAGCCCCAAACCCCCTCCTTTCCAGAAAGGAATTTCTTCTAAGAAAAATTGTTCTGTTTTGTACCTTATTTGTTTATATTCTTTTTCCATTTTTTGTGGATACAACTGTTGTTCTATGTATGAAATTGTCTTCTAGGTTGTTTATGTTAAATTGTCTTGCACTCACAGCCCTTGCCAGAAATAAATAAATAAATAATTAGCCTCTATAGGGCTTCCAGCTTTGGAGTTTTTCTGCAAGTATATGTGCAGTCTTACAGTTCTGTTAGGCCATGTTTGATTGACCGAACTAATTTACAAGGGGATACGTAATCCAAGAAGATGAATAATCCCACCAGACTTGTAGCGCTTGGATTTAGTAATACTCTCCATATTTGGCAGGTTTATTATTAGACGGATGTGTAATTCCTCTATTGTTACTTTGAAGTGCTAGAAATGTGATCTCCTTGAATTTGTTGTACAATCCCATTTCTAATTGGGTTACTTGGGTTAACCAAACAGACCCTTAAGGTCAGAATCTGAAACATTTTTTTGTTGGGGGTGGAAGTACATTTGGCCGTATCATGGATTTGTGGAGGTAGAAAAAACGAACGGGAAAAAGTACTTCGGAACTTGGTTCAGTTACCGAATGATGTTACAGATTTTTTTTTTTTTTTTTTTTTAATAAGAAGCAATGGTTGTTGCATTCATGAAAGTCATCCAGCCCTTGCAAAGATTTCCATCCGAAAACAAAGATTAGAAACTTGGGCCAGAGCCGTTAGGATGGTTTTGGGCTCTTGGGATGGGTTTGGCCGTTTTGGGCCTTACCTTTAGGATGTTTGGGCTTTGCCTATTAGGAGTTGTGGGCTTGGCCCATTGGACCTGTGTTTCTTTAGCATCTAATTATTGGTTCTCCTCCCCTATCCCCAGCGTGTGTACCCTTATCAATAAAACTTTATCTTGCCGATAAAAAAATAAAAAGAAAATTAGAAACTACCATGACACAATCCACCTAGCGAAAGACGAACCAATGGTGGGAAGCAGGAAATCCTATAACAAACGAGAATGGAGAGACCCAACTTAATAGCTAATTTCTGTCCAATGACATACTGAGCATCACGTCTAGAATTCGCGCGAAAACGCCACAAACCCAATGGCAGAACTGCACTAGCTTCAACCCAATAAATTCTTTCAATCTAACTGCTCAAGTTCGACCAATGGTGGTGTTCAGATTCGGCAATAAGTTTCTAAATGAGATGTGCCTTTGTTGAGCATGGTACGAACATAGGCCGAGTCTGATACCTGAACAATCTTTTTTCTTGGGAGGATGGTTGGGCATAAGAATAGTCATATTGCCAATTAGCTAGTAATACTGAAGTATATTACCTGGTACCTATTTGGATTAGCTCCCTCTTCATCCAACAGTCAGAAGCAAAGTTGTGAATACCGTTTCAAACCGGCGGTGGGTTGTGCTTTTTTTCCGTAAAACCGTAACCTTGCTTCTAGATTCGTGTTAGGAGTGAAGCTCCAACAGTCAGAAGCAAAGTTGTGAATACCGTTTCAAACCGGCGGTGGGTTGTGCTTTTTTTTTTTTCCGTAAAACTGTAACCTTGCTTCTAGATTCGTGTTAGGAGTGAAGCCTTGTGGTTTTCCGAAGTTTGCTGAAAATCCCACCTCTTTTTTTTCTTCATAAAACTATAACCTTGCCTCTCTATATTCGTGTTAGGAGTGAAGCCTTGTGATTTTCCGAGGTTTGCTAAAAATCCCACCGCCTTTTTTTCATAAAACCGTAACCTTACCTCTCTAGATTTGTGTTAGGAGGGAAGCCTCATGTAATCCCACCGCTTTTTTTTTCTTAAAATGTTAGGAGGGAAGCCTCATGTAATCCCACCGCTTTTTTTTTCATAAAATTGTAACCTTGCCTCTAGATTCAAGTTAAGAGTGAAGCCACATGGTTTCCCAAGGTTTGCAGAAAATCCCACCCAAACAGAATATTCTAAGCTGATTTGACTTTGGCCCAAACCACCCAGGTGGCCCTCAACACCACCCGGGCGACCCTCAATCCCACCTGGGTGGGATTGAGAGCCACCCGAATGGTTTTGGCCAAAGTCAAAGGTGGGATTGAGGGCCGCCCAGGTGGTTTTGGCCAAAGTCAAATCAGCTTAGAATATTTTGTCGTGACTTACGCCCGGACGGTCATACGCAGGACAGAACATATTTAAAGCCCTAAAACTAAATAAATAAATGATAACTTCCAAAATTTTCTATTGACAATTTTCAAATTTTTCTTGCAAACTTGCAAAAATAGCATACTTATTTTTAAGTCTTCGTTTTACAAACCAAATATACATTTTGGAACAAAGCAGTACTATACATTTTGCAACAAAGTAGTATTATATAGCCAATGCGGGGAGTTCAATTTGTTCACCCGCCAAATGAGTGGACCAATGGAACCCTTCTAATTTCTTTCCCCTTGTATCATTTCACTTGAATATAAACAAACATTTATGCATCAGCATAATATAAACGTTTTCCAATAGCTGAAGCACAATTGAAGTAGCAGAACAATCATGACAAATTGTCCAGAAATCATCCAAGTTCCTATTCCAACAGTATGTACAGTTACATCCCAATAGCAATTATTTACCACAGCTCCTAAGGAAGTGCACTTTTAGACCATGCCAAGGAAGCTTTATCTACATTTTCCTTTCGTACTCGGCATCGGATACAAAAAGAAAGCTTTCACATGCAGCACATAAAGAAACTTTCCTAGCCTTCCATCAGAACCATAAATTAAAGCCACGCTCAAGTCAACCCTAATGTACAAATTCATGAAATGGATTCTTGCTCTATTATTGACCTTATATAAACAAAGCAGCAGCCCTCCATTTCCGACTAGCTATTTACAGGGTCTTTCCTCTGAAGAATTATTCGGGGCGAAAGCTTACTAGATTTGGGAGGTGAATGGACTTGAGATTCTTAATTTCATTTGCAGTCACCTTGCATGAGTCCAATGTAAGCGATTTCAGATTCTTTAGTGGCCTGAGGTACTGCAACCCTGCACCGGTTATGCGAGAGTTTGAAGCGTTCAAAGAAACCAATTGTGTCATCCCTGCATTGAAAAAGGCAAAGTATATGAGCAGAAAGGGGAAACAATGTACGAGGCAGAAAGATCGGATTTTTGGATTAAACTGTCGTTAATAGCACTAATTGCTTGTCCATGCAAAAGGACTAAGTTTTCCGTAAGCCATCGAGCATCGAGAAACAACGGTGAAGTTAGTTTAAGAAGGATACCAGAAATCATTTCCAAACATTTGTCGGTGAGGTTGCTGTTTTGTGAGAGATTTAGCACTGTCAATGATGACAGATCTTTGATGTTCTTCACACCAGCATCAGTTAACCCTCCTCCACATATTTCCAAGGACTTAAGGTTCTTAAAGTCTGAGTCAAAATACACAGGAAACACTATTAATCAGAAGGTAAAATAGGATTATCTGAGAGTAGATATTTTTAAAAAAGGGTGATTAAGAATTTCAACACTAGCCAAACCTCCACACTCCCCTTCAAGAGACAAGAGACATTTACAATATTAAAAGTATTGGAGGCAGCTAAAGTGAATTTTTTAGTACAAATTGAAGCTTTCAATCACATACCATGCTTCAAAAGGCGAGTATGTTTTATAAACCATGGGAAGGACATAAAAAATGGCAAGTCAAGCATTTGGTTATGATGGATGTTTTTTTTTGGTGCATGTCAGAAATACAAACCCAAACTATGGTTACATCAGTAGTTAAATTGAACATACTCCGCAGATAGTTTGTTCCAGAATCTGTTATACGTGCTCCAAAAAGATCCAAATGAGTCAATCCAGTCAAGCCTGCAAAGAAAGGGCAGTGAATGCAATGCTCACATGTTAGAGAAATATGTGTAGCATACTTTAACTAATGGACTGGAGAAAAAGAAATGAAACAGAAAAGCAAATTAATGTACACATCATTGCAATTTCAACAATCAGACTACTGTATTTCAACAATCGGACTACTGTCAAAACAAAACTGACAAAACAATAATCATTCGAGCGCGCACACACGGGGGGGAAGAAGGGGGAATGTTGGTTAGGGAAACAAAAGTTGTGCTAAACCAACAAGTAGACCATAGACTCTTTGAATGTCACCAGATTAAAAAAAAAGGGCTAGAATAGGTACTAATCACGAAGCATCCATTTTTCCCTGGTAAAACTGAAACCTGATGAGTTGGTAATCATCAAGCTGTGTCGCTCACATCCCAAAACATAAGACAGTTGGCAAAAGTATCCAGGAAGGCAGGAATGACGGTGATGCTGTATCAGCGTCTAGTAGGACCAAGGTAAATTCTGACTGGCGTGGTACAAATGATACAATACAGGATCCTGCCGGCGTATCACCTTCCTTGCCAAGTTTTGAAAAAGGTGACACTGCTAGTGAGACACCAGATTGCGTTAAAGGATTCCTAAACAACTTGTGAAGCAGATGATGGCTTTTACAATTGTTTGCGGCCAGATGGGTACACTTCGGGGAAAGGAGTAAAAGAGAAGGTCAGAAAAAATGATGGCAAAAATTAACAAAACCATGCTGGCATTTTTCTTATTGGTATCAACCATACAAGCCACCACCCTTAGGTTACATCAGAAGTTGCAGGCACTACGGTCAGTAGCGAAGCCAGAATTTGGATTCGGGAGTGGGGCAATTTGATAGGAGTCCACTTATGTTTGTATACATTGTCCGTACAAGTGTGAAGTGAAAGGTTATGTATAAATTCGTATAATTTGACTTTGCCGGTGGCTTTTTGTTAAAAAGAATAACAAGAATAAAAGCCATTGAGATATTATTATGATCCCAACCATTCTTTTTTTTTTGAACCCTTATCCTACATTATCTGCATAAAATATAAAGTTGTCCTCCGTACCAATAAGAGTCTAGTAAATTATATTAATGTAAAAATAATGGTTCGAAATTGGGGGTGGGGGGTGCCTCCGCCTCTGACTACAGTGTCAACTTCACAACAGTTTGGTCTATGAAGGTCCCCATACCTGCTCTCCAAACTTTCGATGTTTGCTACTCTACGCATAAAATGTCAGATTCTATTATGGCCCTAGCCCATGTCATCCTTCAGAATCTCCGACTTGTCAAATAAGCAGCACCAACAAATAACATCGAACCAGCCACTGATGGAATGAACTCCCAATGATATAATCATGTCATTTTAATTTTGGTGTTTAACGTCATACATGAGCGAAATGTCCAGAACTTCATCAAACATCATGAAGCAAAATGAACAAATTTCTACTCATGATATATTCCCCGTGTGAAAGTACGATCTACCAAAAGGGCATAGACATGAGGAGAGCCGAGACCAAATTATAGGCCAATAGTCGCCGACAAATTACAACTGTGTAAAGTTACAGTTGAATGTTCAATCTTTGTGCATGGCTCCACTAAAAAGAATAATGCTATTTGTATAGTTCTAAATAATTCTCACATCGAAATTCATGCAAAACATCTACTTTCCAAGTTTAATTCAAAAAACTATGACGCTGGATATGACGTCTATTATTTATCTATCAAGCAACCGTGGGAGCTAAAATCAGCATAAAAATTCATTCCTTTAAAAGTTCGACGCACAGTCCAATAGTAGCATCTAGTAAACATCGAATTAGGAAATGTAAGCACGATTATTATAACTCTACTAGAAAAGACACATACACTCACAAACCATCTATTAAGGGTAATCTACCAAATTGATCAGCCATAAAAAGAAAATTGACTACTCTACAAAACAGGCACCCAAACACAACACCACCTCAAACACACTTACTCGTGAGAGAGGCAAGCCCAACATCTGTAACAGTGCGGGAGTCCAAATTTAGCACCTTGAGCGATGACAATCCAGACAACTTTTTTAAACCACCATCAGTGACAACAGTAAAGGACAGATTTAAACTCTCCAAATTAGTCAAACCTACAAAAAGAGATCAGTACTATGAGTAATACAGATTAGAAATGACATGAGATCCTAATCGAGAAACTTTGTTGTATCCAAGTGCAAGCAAACATTGGAATTGTGAGGGAGAACAGCAACATAACTTCAACACAAATTACATAACACTCCACGTGAAAAAGGAAAAAGATAGGTTCCTGCTTTAGCAGGCTTTCCAAACTTTTAATTTCCACCCTGTTTACCAAAACAGGACCCAAATTACAAATACATTCCTTGACACCTTGTCTAAACTAGTAAACACTTCATCCACCCCTACTCCCCACGACGAAGAAGAAAATTGAAGAACTTTGGCAAGTTATACATGTCAATGTGTCCATAAACTGCAGAGATTAAGAAAATCTCAGACTCCCACAAGCAAACATACATGAGCAACGTATACACGTATTATGAAAGAAATAAAAGTTGAAAAGTTAGGTTTACATGAGTGGATTCATCACAAAAAGTATGTTAGCCCCATCAGTGTGTTATTTGTTTTCCACCCACAGATGTTACTAAGCAAGGCAAATACCAGAGCAGGAACCAATTGCCTGCAGTTGTTGTGGCCCCACAATAGCATTGTTTGATGCACCGCTAAAACATCGACCTATTCCCAACACAAACTAAAACACCTAAACAATCAAAAATCCAAACCAATATGACCTTACGCATACCTAAAACTCAACACCAGAAACAAATACACATCACTCAGTACCAGGCATAAGGTATCAGATGCAGAGACATATATCGTCATTGAGGAAATAACAAAAAAGTAGATTGATAAACCAAAACAACTATTAGCGAAGTGCCTGAATAAAGCAAAATCCAATTCCCAGCACATCAAAATATCATTTTATTTTAGGAGTATTTGTCTGCTGCATACTATTAAGTAGAGGAAGAATCTAACCAGAGAGATGGCGGAGGCCATTGTTTCCAACTTCAGTATCAGACAACTCCAAACATCGCAAAAGTCGAAGGCCTGCGCTTGAACCATAAGCATGCAAGGAAACAGCATCCCTAGTAAATTATATAGATAGATAGACAGATAGATAGATACCCATATGCACCCACACAGACATATAGAGAGAGAGGACATATAAGTATATATGTACAGATAAAGAGAGACTGGAATGAGAAATAAGGTCCAGATGTATGAAGACAACCCCTTTAGGAGAAAATAAAATGTGCAGGTTGGTTCTGAATCCTGATTGCTCTGAAAATCTGTAGGTACATGTTGCGTGACTCTAAAGTCCTAACAAATCATCAATCACCATCAGGGTGATCACCATGATAGCATGGAGAACCTCACCGTAAAAACACTGCCAAGTGCCCAATATCCTAGACATATGGACCATGGTACCTCCAACTCGTCACTGCGGGTTTCCCATTGTGGCACACCCATTGTCTAACTTTAAGTTCCTAGAAGGCAAATAACTCATCAAAGAGGCATCAGGCATGGCATATGCCTAGCACCCACATCCTGGAGGCATCAGTGAGTAGGAGGCCACACTGCATTTCCCATGCGTCAAGTTAGATTCTAACTTCATGTGATGTCTCCAACCAACCTTGTCACCAGAGAAGTCTTCCCACACCTTGTGATTTACTCATAACTGAAGCATTAGACAGGTTTATATGACCCTCCTCAACTAAAGAGAGGCTAAACTCCATCACTTCCACGTTCATTCCAGCCATATTCTCCAGAGTTCTGCCACTCTCTCCCAGGGTTGACGGTATTTTGGCAGATGTTGCATCACTCATCATAAATATCTGCTCCAGAAGCAGCAAAAAACAGAAAAGAGACGTCTTGTATACAGCAACCCATTGATCTAGGTTTTAGGAATATCTCTTCCCTCATATATTGGCATGTAATTTACACAAGACAACTAAAACTTAACCACCAAAGGTGAATAATTGTGCCTGACTGGAAAACATTAGAAACCACTAACAATGGAAGTCAAATAAAATACAGCTTACATGTTACAGTAAAACATGCAACATTTTACTCACCTTGAGGGAAACATAACTGCCACTATAAGTGCAACATGGACAAGAGGAACCAAATAAAACAGGTAGTAATTGAATAAGAATGACCTGCCAAGTTAACCAGGCCTTCATCATCAATCCTGCATGAATCCAAGTTTAAGTTCTCCACGTTCGTTAAACCTGGTTGAAGCAAGAGCAGAAGAACATAATCAACCACCACCACCCAAACTGAAACAGTAATCCCTGTATACTTCAGAGTTCAGAGTTCAGAAATGAATCTATTTAGATCTATATGAACGTATTCACCAAACAATGAGAAAACCAGGTATGCAGCAACACACGTGGTGTGAAGTCAATATGAAGAAGAAAAGTTCTCCCTTAAATGGACTGTAATGAAATTTTGCATGCAATGCAACATTTCAATAATAGCATGAGCTACCATTTTCCCCCAAATAAAATAAAATAAACAGGAAGGACAACCCACAAGTGGGAAAAAACTAATGTTTTCCATACTGTTATCAAGCTTAATGTAAATGCAAGGAAGGAAAAACCACCTCTCAGGTGTACCAAACAAGCACCAGTGATATCATTGAATCCGACGTTTAGCACTTTCAGATTCCGTAGAGCTGCAGAAAACATAACATGCAGAACGTGAACTTTTTGTTGTGACGGTTACCTTGAATGTTTTCCACATGAAGCTAGAGATAGTAGTGACCATCTTAACTTACAAGATGTTTCCACTATTCTAACACTGATGATGTAAGGTTGACATTTAACAAACCTGAAAACTTTTCACAACCATCATCAGTTAAATTACATCTGCTTAGGTTCAAATATAAGAGGACAGGAAGAGCTGCATAGAACAAGTGAGAAACTATATCAGTACCAAAAATAGAACAGAATTTTAAAGTAGGCCATAGCATGCATGACTCCACAATCCACACTCTGAGAATCAGAAGATATTTCCAATTAGAAAACATTCTACAGGCAATAAATCTTCTCCTTTTCTCATTAATCTGCTTTTTTGACAGCAAAACTTTTTTATTGCCCTTGCTGCACAAAACTTATAATTCTCATAGGAAATCATACAAAACCAACCTGAGTTACAAAAAAATAAAATTAAAATTAAACGCAGCTAATAGCTGAATAGCATTTTAAGACTAACCTGAGTTACATGGCAAATAGCATTTTTTAAGTTATAATTCTCGAAGGAAATCATACAAAACCAACCTGATTTACAAAAAAAAATTTACACGGCTAATAGCATTATTTGAGATGTAATTCTCAATGGAAATCATGCAAAACCAACCTGAGTTTAAAAATATATATATATATATATATATATATATATATTTATGCGGCTAATATCATTTTTAAGACCTTGCTAATTCAACTCCCAAGAAAAACATACAAAAGTCTGTTTCTTCATGCCCTAAAAAAATTCCATCAGTAGTAAGGTAATATATCGCTTGGCATCCAATATTAATTTTCCTCCATCCCATGCCCTTCTCTCAAAGACCATATTCACTAGAATGTCCAATTACATAAGTACAATGCTAAGAACTCCAAAATTGGAAGAGAAGCAAAGGCGCAAGTGAAACCTGCAAGTGTCTCCAAGCATGCTGCAGTAACAGGGCAACCTTCCATGTTCAATAGAGAGAGTTTGTTCAGACCTGAAATGCAAGGAAACCAAATATTGAGGAAAAGGTTTGATTGACTTTGTTAACACCAATAAAACCATGGAATTAAAACTGACCATGGCAGAAGGTGAAATTGGGCTCTAAATGGAACTATTATCACTTTATCAGACTATTTAGATACAACAAAACCATACCACACCCATGTTACTATGGTCCAAGGAAATGATGAAGAAACACTTACTAAGGTGGGGAATTCAATGGCTCTGCCAGGAACACATGGGAGGAGGAGTACTTCAAATGCTAGTGTTAACAAGAATAGGTCTAGCAAATGCATAGAGTACATTGATATCCACTCTACATGAAAATAAGACGTCTTTGACACTTCACAAAGAAGTGATATTCATGCATTAGGAAAAATTAGTCCCACTACCAATTTCCTTCTACCACATACATTATGAGCTGCTGCCCGAATGCCAATGGCTAAGGCGAGGTCTTTCCAGTCATTGTTACCTCTATAACCTAGCAATCCAAATCTTGTTGTACCAACATTGTAAACTATCTCCGATTGATCAAATACACTTCTGCTACGGTAGGGTCCCGGAAAGGATTGGATGTACGCAGCGTTACCCTCGCAAGCGGAGAGGCTGTTTCCATGGCTCAAACCTGTGACTAGCAGGTCACATTGGTGCAATCTTACTGGGTCGCCTGGGTCACATTGGTGCAATCTTACTAGGTCGCCTGGGTTGGCCTTCACTCGGGGACCATACTGCATTAAGACAAATATGTAGAACAAGATAGTAGCTTCAAGGAAAAACCAAGTACCTCTTAGATAAGTGACACCACAATCTGAGACCTTAGTGCAAGAAATATGCAACTCTTTCAAGTTGGCAAGACCTGAAAATGATGAAAATAGCAAGACAGATGACTGGATCATTTGCACAAAAGGATATTGGATGTTCATGGCTTCCCATGACTAAACTATGCAAACTCTCTACCACATTGCTTCCAAAAGTAAATGAATAACGGAAATGGTTTTGACGTCACACACCCCCCCCCCCCCCCCCCCAAACAAAAAAAGAAGAAAGAATCTGAAAACATAAAAAGAACACGCCCAGAGGAAAGAAGACGGGGGACCCCTGACCTAGACCTCCAGTTGGTCGAATAGATTAGGACAGGTAGAATGGATTCCAGCAGTACGATGTTAGAAATCTGCATGTATCCATTACTTCAACCCGACCTCCATGCTAGGAAATGAACCCGATCCACTCTAGATAGTGGTAATCCAAAATGACGATTAAAGAAATAAAGTTCCGTTCTAATCAGTAGACCACATACTTTATCAGTGCAATTAATGAAATGAAAAACAAAATTCTAGAAACTGCAGGTGAAACCAAATGAATGTACCCTAATTCAGTATTAATGGTTAAGGACACCAATAAACAAAAGAGTGTGCGTGCGTGAGAGAGAGAGAGAGAGAAACCTGAGAGATGCTTCATATCAGCATCTGTTATGCAATTGCAACATTTCACATTAAGAGACTGAAGCTTTGTTAGACCTGCAAGATAAGTCATCCATATACAAGCCAGGTACTTGATGAATGATCATTGATACATATTTCAACAACAGTCAAAACTTAGCATACTTGACAGTGCATTCAAATTTTTTATAACACTAGTCAAATCCCAGAGAGAAGAATGAACAAGTGAGGCCAATTAAAAATAAATAAATTGGAACACGTGAGAAAGTTAATCCATGACCCAAAACTACATATGACTGATATCAGTAGTTTCATGAAGCTCCTCGCATATATTCTCCAAGAAAGTAGAACAGTATAACACCAATGAAAAAACATGAAAACAAGTCAAATTCAAAAAGTTGATTGTGACCCTCACTACTACTATAAAATGAGTTGGTAAGCATCTCTGCATAGCTACTACTTCCCCGAAAGCCCATCTTATTTTCCATTTCTTTTTACACTAACAAAGCAATCCAAAAAGAAAAGAGACAATAAGAAAGAAAATGAAACAATGCCTGAGGTTAAGTCAACCATACAGGCACCATCAGCATATTTTACCAACATCGCATTATGTTTCTCATCATGTAGAAGCATGTCACATAGATTATGAAACTCTTAAGTTCATTGGTGGCAATTCATGAAGTAATGTGTGCTTTTTATCAAAATTGATGGCACTGCCAGATATTTTTTAAGAAGTTTAACACTGTTTCAAATATTGCAACACCAAATAGAGCAGATATGCAAAAGCAAGGCAATGGAAGTTTACTTTCAGACCATAGAACTTTGAGCAAGAACAAACCTTTGAGGTGAACAAGTCCACCACGGATTCCAGGACATCTCTCAAAATCCAACTTCAACAAGTTAATTAAGCCAGCCAAGACACTCAGTCCTTGAGCAGTAATTTGATTGTTTCTTCTGAAACTCAAAGTTGTTATGTTTGAGAGACCTGAAAATTTTAACCCCAAACATATTGCATAAACCACAGAAAGAACTTTCTCATGGAAAATGTGAGGTGGTTCAAGTCCATTTTAATAGGTGGTGACTGAAAAGAAGAAGACACAAAAGAGGTAAAAGAAAAAAAAAATCATTTGGAAGGCAAATAATTTCATTAATCATTGAAATTGTTACAATGACAATAGGAACATGGAGAAAGGCATCATATTCCTATAACTAAGTTAAGAACAATCTTGTGCCTAGTCTGAGACCCAAACCCTCGATTGGCAAGATACCAACCGAGGAAACCCATTGCGACAAGCCCATACCACCAAAAGGGCGAAGCCCATAACATCTTTTGGGACAAGCCCACAAACCTAATGGGCCGAGCCCAATACAAAAAAACCTAGAAATCAAAAAACAGAACACCACCAAGCCGCCCTACTTGCCAAATCAATTAGTAGTGGGAAAATGGTAAGCCATATGCCCAAAGCTCAAAAACTGTCCACAAG
Source organism: Rhododendron kiyosumense (assembly GCA_019656275.1). Taxonomy (NCBI): domain Eukaryota; kingdom Viridiplantae; phylum Streptophyta; class Magnoliopsida; order Ericales; family Ericaceae; genus Rhododendron; species Rhododendron kiyosumense. The sequence goes on along the minus strand of BPLS01000459.1, from coordinate 472,245 downwards.
GCCGCCTTAAGGAAAAAACAGAAGCCAAATCAATCAAGGAAAACCAAATGTCCGCTTATTTCAGCTGTCCTTACAAACCACAATTTCTACAAACCCAGTGCACTAACAGGAACAACGGAACCCGATTTGACAATTTCTGCAGCTGATTTTGGTGAATGGAGGAGTCGAGTTATTCTCAATCATAGGAAGATTAGTGGGTGGCAAAATTGGTAGTGTCGGAAGAACATAAAAAAAATTATTTAATCATATTATAATCCCTCCATTTACCATTCTACTTTTTTTGCTGCCTTGCCAAGAGATCACACACCCGGATATTTCTTAACCATAGAAAAACTTGAATACTCAATTAAAATAGGCATACCACTGATGTGAGCTAGACCACTGTCTGAAATCAGGTCACAGTAATTGAAATTCAGGGCCTGAAGATTTGTGCAGCTTTTGAGAGGAATCAACCCCAAGTCTGTAACTTCAGAACCAGAAAGATCAACAGAAAGTAAAGAAGACCCCTGTGAAGATATGACATCCATCCAACTGTCCTTCAATCCTGGGTATTCTCCCAAATCAAGATCCTGCCAGATGAAAATAGACACCTCTTGAGTTCCTTTTAACCAATAACTAAAAATTAAAAATTAAAAAAAAAGATTGAAAAGAAGAAGCTTCTATAACCTTAAATCAGTAATTACCTGGAGAGCACAATCTCTAAAAGCTTCAAGATAAACCTCAGTTAGAATTTGTGAGTGCACCAATTCATTGAAGACCTGCTGACTAATATCTCTTGGCAGCATGGAGAAGGTGCTATATTTTTTGATATCCTGTAGACAACGCAGATAGAAAAAATTAGGAGAAGCAAACAAGAGGAAAATTATTCAGCCATATTCCCCATATCCACATCTATGGCCCCCCAAATAGGGGTCGTGTGGGCTTTCGATGCAGCTACAAATTGTAACTAGCATCGTCGTATAAATATCAAGTCTCTTGCGGCCTCACAAAGCATAATATATACCTCTCGTATTTTGTAAATACACAACTCCATCAGAGATGGGCATCGCACTTTTCCAAGCTCATTATCTTTAACAGACCGAGATAATGAGTTTCCCAACCACTTAAAACTTCCGCTCTTGCAATATCTTCCAGAAACTCCTCTATTTTCACTGTCTTCGTCAACCTGTTGGTCTCGCTTCCTAGAACAAGCTCCACCCATCTTGCAAGGATCTTTGTAATCTATAGCTATATACTACATATAACTTCACCAGAAGAGTGATCCATTGAACCACAAAAGGTCAGGACACTCCACTCCAATCTGTAAAACTGAACAAGACAGAGAGAAGGTATGCCAATTAAAGCCAGCAATTGATTAACTAATCGTTGTAATGCGTAGATGGCTTTGGAAACATGTTTCCAGTCAAAAGGAACTGGTATTCAACTATTTAAGTGTTCATTGCAGAGGCATAGGCAAACATGTGAAGTATGTGTTTACATTGAAATATGAGAAATAGAGAATCCATCTACAAAAGAAAAGGCACAGTTCTAAGTTCTAACGCACTTCACGAGATCCCTAAACAATCCATGTTCTACGTACAGATGCATTTGAGCACAGCACTCCATAATTGAACATATTTTCTTGGCTACTCAGTTTCTGAGATACATTTGCCATGTAAGAATAAGCACGCATGGACGCACCAGGCACGCATAATTGTAGAGCGTCCTTACAAAGGTGACTAGCTAAAATAGAGAAGTGACTTTTGGATAACAAGTTGATCCAACAAATTTTGCTGAGACTTATGCTTACGCACATCATCGAGGAAGTTTCCTTTGCCATAGAAAAAAATATCCGTTTCAATAATTAATACAGGGGAAATCAAATGCATCGAATTGGCTAGCATTGTATCGCAATCGGATTACTATAACGGTATAACCCAATATCCCTTCCATTTACTTGTGCGAAGAACATACAGAAGAATAGGCTGCCGATGCTTTCACTGTTGCTTCGGTTACCGAAATTGAGAATTGTGAACAAACACAACTTAAACCAACAAGTAGAACTAGATTTGTACACGTATCGCTTTTACTCCCTACATCCCGAATTGCTCTCCCCCAGACAAACACATGGTACAATTTTAGGATTAAAGAATAGAGTACTCCCGTGCATAATTTTTGGAATTTATTTGCATCAGATTAAAATACACCTTGAATACTTTACTTGGGTGCAAAAAAACTCAAAAAAATAGAATCTGGATGGCATAAAAAAAAACTCCATCAATACTTCAATTAGGAAGCCTCATCAATAGTGGAGCTAACGTGACAACTAGCATGCTTTTCTCCAATATCTAAAGTCGGATCAATTTATCGCTGCATGTATACTCCATTTGATTTGAATGTATGTATCCTCCATTTGATTTGAATGTGTAATTCGTTGTTCACGTGTGCAGAACGAGGAATCTAATCCACCCTGGGCTAACCCAAAATATATATACAAACGAAAAAGAGCTCTATAATTAATGTCCGGCAAACTTGTATTTTAATGCGTAAATGTTCAACAACAAAAAAAAACAAAGGAAAAGTATAAAAAACATACACTATTGAAGTTGTGTCCTACGTTATTTCAGAGAGTATAAATCATTTAGTAATATCGAATTTGAGTCAATATCTTCAACAAATTCTCTTTCAATGTAGATGATCATAGAATGAGGTGGGCTAAAATTTAATGAGCTAAAATTTTACACATAAATTTTACTTCTTTTTTTTTAAGTCCACATGGGCAATAGCCCACCCTGGTCTCCACTTAGTTCCGCCCTTCTGTCGTGCACCAGTTGAATTAGATACAGGTTATAATCACGAAACTGAACAAGTGAACAGTACAATTCACGAAACTGGACAATTCTCGGCTTTCCTTCATTTCCTTAGGAAACTAAACACAAGACAAAGCATCAGTAGCGGACTAAACCCGTATGCCTACGAAACAGCAAATACGCAAATTCTCATACACGTACATACAGATACCGTCGCATATATGCTTGTATAAATACGAAGGAGAGGAATCTAACCGAAAATCGCGATCATCTGATCAGTACTCCGGTTTGATCGTCGGAGTCAGAAAGCTCTAGAGAGAGAGAGAGAGAGAGAGAGAGGAATGCGAAAGTCATAGAAGAAGAATTGGAGAATTTATTGAAGAAGCGTACAAGTGACAGTAGTTGCTGATGACGAGCCGGGGTTCCGAAGCTACGGATGGCGGCCACGTGTACTGCGGAGTCAGTGGAAGGGGTTAGGTTCGGAGGATTTTTTTTTATGCTTTGGAGAAGATGAGATAAGCGGGAGCCGGGAGAGTGGGGCCCACGTTAGGGTTTTTCCGTTCGCCGCTTGCTTTATCCGGTTGGGTTGCTTGGTGGGGAGTGGGGCCACTTTGCTTGAAGATATTACACGCAATGTTTTCGGGATTTTTAAATTCAAAAAAATTCCGAACTACTAGTGCTAGTGGAGTAGTATTTTTCTGATGATATTTGGCCAAATACGTAGCGCTACCGTATTACGTGAGCCGCTGGCCCAATTAAATTTCGTTCCGCTAAAAAAAAATAAGTACACTTATTTTAAATAAGCTAAGTTCTGCTAAAGTAGAAAGCGTTTTAGCTAGCTCTGTCCGTATTCAAATTTTTTTCGCGTTTATTAATTTTGTGCCAAACTTTTATGAATTATTGATTTGTCTCTTAAGGCGAATCGAGCAAATATATATATATTTTTTATTTTTACTCAAATATTTTAAAAAATATTCACTTTTGAACTAAAAAATATGCAACACCTTATTTTTTGAATTAAAGCTGCCAGTTATTTCTCCTTCAATTATGACCACTCATTGTGATTACTTTTTGAATTGAAGTAGAGATCTTGGATTCGAGTTCTCATGGATGAGGCACTCAACTCTTGTGATCTATCTATCTATCTATCTTTTTTTTAAACAGTATCTATCTATCTATCTATCTATATCTTATAAGAATGTGTTTAGGCCTACCAATTCTCCAAACCTTCATCTCTAATTTTTTAGAGTTTTGATTTTCTTTTGATTTGTTTAAATTAGGAGGGAGAAAGAGAAGGAGAGAGGGGACGTGGAAGAGATTTTAGGAGAATTGAAAAAAAATAATTCAATGCTCTAGTGATATTTTTATGTGGTGACCTAACTTATCTCTTCGTCTCACGTTTGTGTGGTTCTCACTGCAAAGTGTGGAATAAGCACAAATTGTTTTTTTTTCCGTGTATCGAATGGACACAATGCTAAATGATAAAAAAATAGTTTAATATTTTTTCTGATCTTATGTTCAATGCAAGCTAGTATTGGTTTCACCTTATGCATCAAAAGACATATGTGGTGGAAAATAAATTTGAAATAGGAGTACCACGTAACAAACGGGCACAAACACTAGTACTAATATTCTATCGTCTTGCAAAAATAAATTGAAGAATGCTGCTACAGGTACAAACTTTTGTGCACAGACAGCGCGTACAGCGCGTGTTTGGGCCCGTCTCGGGTCCAACAAAAATAATCGGAGCCGCTCATTTTGTTCAATATATGTTTTCTTAAGGTCCCTGTAAAAAATCAGCTCCATCCGACATCGATAAGAGCGTTTGCAAAGCATCCAAAATTGCTTAAGAAATTTTTCAAAGCAATTTTGGACCCTTCGCAAATGCTTTTATCGATGTCGGATGGAGCTGATTTTTTGCAGGGATGTTAAAAAATATATATTGAATAAAATGAGCGACTCCGATTATCTTTATTGGACCCGAGACGGGCCCAAACGCACGCTGTATGCGCTCTCTGTGCATAAAGCTGCTGTACCAGCAGCATTTTGGTAAATTGAATGTGTTTTGGAAACAAATTACAACACGGCATGACATTGCATTGGGATAATGAAGAAGTTTTATGGTCAATGTTTGGGATTTACTTAGGGAAATGATTTTCCGGGTCCTTTTTTTTTTAAAAAACCACTCTCCTGTAAGTGTATTTTGGTGCAAAACTATATTTGCAGGAAGTAACGTTAACAAAAAAGAGAGTGACAAAATCAACAGCCTACTTATGTAGTCATCATATTTTAGAGCTCTGAAATTTCGTTATTTGTGTGAAAGAGAGACAGCCAGTAGTTAGTTCGTCAAGACGGTCAACGGAAGTGTTCCAACAGCCAGGGGCGGAGGCACATGGGTACAAGGGAGGGCGGTCGACCCCCCTAACTGCCAAATTTCCCTTGGGATAGTATAATTTTTACCCAATTTTTACTCATTTGATCCCAAATTTTCATAGGAATAGGTATAATTTTACTATTTTGACCCAACAAAAAATTTCTAAATTGCCCCAACTAATTTTAAGTACATATGCGCTTTCCAAAAAAAAAAATTTAAGTACATATGAATCTAATTTTTTACCCGACTTACCAAAATTCTTGGCTCCACCCCTGCCGATAGCTTGCGGTTTAGCCGAGCTAACCTTGGGAGGAGACGCCGTCGACAGATCCTACAACACCCTCGATAGGCAGCGAATTTTTCTTAAGGAGACTGTGGTATCACACATGACTCGATTCATCTTCTGTAAATCCGTCTGTATTTCTGTTCTACGTAACTTGTTTTGTTTATATTTATTCTGTAATCGCAATGTTATTAGTGAAATTGTTATTTGGAATTACGTTTTTGCAGAAGTTTTCCAACATGGAAAACTATTCATTTGCTTGAAAAAATGTTCTTACAGAAAATATGAGCTTTGACATCCACCTAATTGAATTATAGAGGGGCGTTTCCGCCACCCAATAAACTACAGTATGAACAATTTCTTAAAATGCCCTTGAGCAAATTTCATTTGTCGTGAATTAAATAATGTTCTCCGATAAGGCTGAACGACCATAACTCAGTCTAGTCAGTTCTAGTCTACCTTTTGATTCTATGAACAGTTTATATATACAATTTTACTTCAGGAAATGCGACTGGAAGACTTCTGCACAACTGCACAAGCTTTTTTATGTTCATTATCAGGCTTCGTTACAGTTTCTTTTAAAAAGTCGTTTTTAAAATGAAATGTAATTTTAAACTCAAAAATCATGTGTTTACACACAAAAATTTCCTATCAATATAAATTTTGTTTGATAGATTTCATTGAGACCTTTTAAATGGTGAATTTTTTTTAATTTTTATTATATTTAAACTTAAAATTACTTCATTTTTCAAAAAGAAGATTTAAAAAGAAAGGGAACGGCACCTAAACAACAAAGAGAAATTGTTCGGCCTCATCCAGCAACAGGAAGTGTTTTTTGAAAATGAAGTGTTGAATATTCATCTTTTGGTAAGAACCACCGACAGACAGAAAGCCTTTATCTAGACAACGAAACCAAACAAAGTCAGTGTTTGTTCCAGAACACCTTATTAAAAAATAAGTATTTATTTCATAATTTTAAATTCAAAAATAATGTAAATTAAAAATAAATTTTCAGTTTTTTTGCACCATATTAAAGATCTCAATTATGAGATCTTTTAAATAAGATCTATATTACATATTTTTAGATTTTAGTAAACCCATAATTTTTTAGCTTAAAATTGTCTTCTTAAAAATAAATAGTTATTTGGCGTTCGGGAACGGCCCCCCCTCTCTCTCCCTCTCTCTCTCTCTATATACATCTCACTTCGGGGAATATAAGATGGAGATGGACCTAACTTGTTTGTTTGAGGGCTTTAAAACTCTGTGCTATGCATGGTTTTCAGTACACTTTCTCTATCTATCTCTTTCTACTCAAATCTTTTTTAAAATCCCCGATCGTAACGGTGGACTAGTTGACATTAATCTTGAGGGGGGATTGGTTGATCAGCTGGACTTGTCTGTGCCACTGAACTCCATTTTTTGCTTTTTCTCTCTTGCCGTTGCATAAGTGGATATTAATTGTGACAAGTTAACCACTGGTGTTACTCATTAGGTCGAGAAATACTATGCTGAAAAGTCAAACTCTTGGTAATGAATTGATTGAGGTTAAGATAATGTTAATTATTACTCAAACATGTACACACACACATATTTTTATTTTTATTTTTTTTGACAGTCAAAAGGGCTGGAGGGGGCGACCAGCGTAGCAACCCCCCTGGGCAGGGGCTCCAAACCCGCCGTGGAATGTCCGGTTCGAGCCATAGCTACCGTCTGGGAAGACGGGCCGTCACCACGGCACCACTTCAGTGCACAGTTGGCAAAGGAGCCCCCTCCCTGGTTCACGGACGGGTTTCGAAATTAAGCCAGAAGGCACCACCGGAAATTGACACCAAAGTGCCTCCGGGGCCTCGAACCCGCGTATGTGCTGGGGAGAGGTAGTGCCCTTTGCCACCTGGGCTACCACCTCAGTGGTTACACACACATATGTATAACTATAAATTCACTTGCAACGTTTATAAAGATTAGGATGTAATGTTGTTGTGGTTTGTGTCAAAACTTAACTGGTGAATGTTGTTCCAATAGAGATAAAGGGGGTGTTTGGATAGCTCATTTTTGCATTTTCTGTTTCACGTTTTTTTATTTCGAGTGTTTGGCTGAGAACAAGAAAATTCATTTTATGAGAATGGTTTTCCAGATTTTAAGAAAGGAGAAGAGAAATGAGAAAGAGCTCTATAGGAGCTTTTTCCATTATCCTTTTTCCATTTTTGGTTTCAAGCCACTCCAAAAGGCATCCCTGCCCTCTTTGTTTTGAGATAATTCTAGAGAACCTTCATTCGAACGTTGTATCTGTTCCTCTCTTTCACTTTACTCATCACATCATCTTCCACCACACAAGACAAGAGAGAGAGACAGCAGCAGAGGCCGGAGAGGTTTGTCGATCTACACACAATCCACTCACCTTCGCCCATCGTGGTTGAAATCGTTCACCTCTTCTTCATTCAACCCACCAAAATTTGGGGGAATCCCCATGTAATTTTTTGTTGAAGGAGAATTTAGATTGGGGATTAGGATGTAATGTTGTTGTGGTTTTATACATCTACACCTATGTTTTATGGTTGGTCAAAAAAAAAAAAAGGAGCAATATTCACCAAAAAATAAAGTTGTTGCAACGACTATGAATCATTTGATTTAATGGTTGAGGTGCATTATCATACTCTTACTAAACTATCCACCCTCTAGTATATTTTTGGCTTACTAATTTTCTAAATATTGATCAGAAAATCATAGTCCAATTTTCCAAAATGAAAGAAATCATATCACAACAAAAAGTACACAAAAAATTGGTTAAACCAAATTAGTGAACGTCTTTCAATTTGGTTTGGGATCATTGGAGGCTGGGCCAGGGGTTGTTCAACTTATTTCTGGGTGCTCTTCGAGCCCACAACGAGGATCATACTTTTGCTTATTGGTCGAGAATATTAATCACGATATAATTATCTTTAATAAATATTAATTAATATATTTCAAAACACATTTATAAGACTCTGAAATGAGTGTCACACAATGCGATGATACATGAATCTGGAAAACGTTGAGAAAATGAGCCCAATAAACCATTATTCTTGGACCAAAAACAAAACCAATATTACGAAAGACAACCTCAGACACAGATAAGCCTAAACCCCGGCCCACCGTACCCCTCTCTCTCTAGAAAGATCATCTAAAACCCCAAACCTCCATTACCCACCACCCAACGGGCAACACGCATAGAGATCTCCGGCCATGGCTTCAATCTCACTAGACATAGCCGCCGCCGCCTTCGTCGGACTAGCTAAGTGCCACTCGAAATACCCAACTTGCAGCAGGGTTAGAACCTCGGTTTTGCCCCTTTTATGGAGGCCCAAATGCCACCACACCGCTCTGAATTTCCGTTCCATCTCTACGCAAGTAACGCAACCCAGAATCCTCTCCATCGAAATGCCCAAATCGAAGCGATTCTCTCGTAGGTTCACGGCCGCTGCAGCCCCGGCGCAGGCGGAGAGTTCCGACGTTTCGACCAAGCTGCCGCCCGATGATAGAATCCCTGCTACTGTGATAACTGGCTTCCTGGGTTCTGGAAAGGTTGATGAATTCATATCTTTTTCTTTCTAGGCTTACTGGTATAAAGAATTTGGTTATTTGAATGATGGGTCGATTATGTTGGTGCCAAAAAAGCATTGTTTTAAAGCCATTTTTTAGCTCGCTACTGTGTCAGAAAGTAAAACAATAGTAATGCTATTGCACTTTTCACTTTTCAATGCAAATCAGATGGCTTGTATGTTGTGGCATGCAATTGCCAAAGTTGATGTCAAATTTGGCATTGAATTTGGCACAAGAGTGGAGAGGATATCACCATTCTTGATAATTCAAATCTTTATAAATTCTGATTATTCTGGATGTTTAAGAATCATAATTGAAATTCATATGCTTCGTATCAAATATCCCAAACTCAAAGTCTAAATTTGTTTGCAATATGTTAAAAGCTAAATATAGCAAATCCCTATATTTGAAATCCTCATCTATCCAAAGGGGGCCTATGTTTTTTTTTTTTGAACGGCGAAATATTAATGAAAGAAACATGGTACACCAAGAGCAGATAGCAACATAATGTGAAAGTAGAATCCCAACAAAGGGGGCCTATGTTTTGATGCCATGTACGCCTGAGTTTGCGTCAAACGTATTGAAAAAAGTGGAAATGTGATGAGTGATCCCATTAATGTTTTTGTGGTTTGGAGTTTTGTTGGTGATTATTATAGCTTTTCATGTTTAATCAGAAGTTTCTGATTGTTAGGGATGTTTTAACTTTTAAGGAACATAATTTGCAAGTATGGTATTTAGAAGTTGCAGACAGGCTTTATAGTACTAGATCATAAACTCAATCATTTGAAATGGCCTGTGAGCTAGAATGCCCTAATCTCATATTAATGATCCAGGGGAAGAAGTGCACTATTATAGTATTATTAGAAAATTGACCTACTTTGGCTATTTTTATGGCACCATAATGTGGTAAATAACAGATGGTTAGTTTTTGCCTTCGGTTAGTGGGATGCATTTTTCAGCTAACAGGGTGAAATGAGCAGATTATTGTTTTGAATTTTCTAGTGGTTAGTCATAGCTAGCTTGACCATGGTTCCTAATTTGATTCTTTCCATGGAATCTGAGTGGTGTTACTGCAGCTATTGACCCATTTCTCATGTTTTAAACAGACGACTTTATTAAACCATATATTAACCGCGGATCATGGGAAACGCATTGCAGTGATCGAGAATGAGGTATGGGGTTGACAACTTCCTTGTTAGTATATAATCTTGTTGAAATCCAGATGTGTTAGATTGTTCACTTTTGTGTTGGTTAGTGGTGATATACGAAGGAATTTTGGTAGTTTTGGTTTCACTGGATTTGCAATTTTGAATTGTATTAACATGATCCATTTATCCATTTGTGGTATTTGCAGTATGGTGAAGTAGACATAGACGGTTCTTTAGTTGCAGCTAAAACCACGGGGGCTGAGGACATAGTGATGCTCAATAATGGGTGTCTTTGTTGCACAGTGAGAGGTGATCTTGTCAGGATGATTGTTGAATTAGTCAATAAAAAGAAAGGAAGATTTGACCACATAGTCATTGAGACTACAGGTAGTGGCTATATATTCACAGTTTGCTAGATGCATTGGACTTCTCCAGTTGGTGTTGTGCCTTATATGCTATGTATCAACTTTGCAGGATTGGCAAATCCGGCACCAATCATTCAGACCTTTTATGCAGAGGATCAGATTTTTAATGATGTTAAGCTAGATGGTGTAGTCACTTTGGTTGATGCTAAACATGCTAACATTCACCTGGATGATGTTAAGCCAAAAGGAGTGGTCAATGAAGCAGTAGAGCAAATTGCATATGCTGACCGTATCATAGTCAATAAGGTACACAACTTCACATTTTTGGTTCAGTGTGGGCTAGGTAGCCTAGGTTATGCCTCTTAAATAAAAAGGTTAAACTTTAGGATTCTTGACTGACTTAGTCTATGTAAATTGTGTTCTGGTTTTATTTAACTCAGAGCCCTTTCTGTACTGATGGACCACTGAGTGCAGCTTCGTCAAAGCTGAAACATTAGAACCTCTGAAGACCAGTCTAGGGACCTTTGAAGACTGGTCTATCCATATCTTACTTTTTAGTTTGAATTTGGAGCCCTTGGCTCACCTCGTGGATTATGTTTCAGCTCCTAAAACCAACATTCTACCAAGTTCAGTTGTAGTAGTCTTCTGCTTGGTGGTACCTAAACTATCATCATAGGAAGAAATCTGAGGTTTCGATAAGTTCAAGCAGCTGAATGTCTTTTGTGCTGTCAATGCTGTTGTAGGATCTGGGTATCACTGTAAATGGGAACTTATCTATGTTAGATAGTGTATGGTAGTTGAATAAAGATTTGAGTTCCTAATTTATGTTTGCTGGTTTAAAACATGGTTAATTTGGTCTTCCTTGTTGCTGCTAGACCGATCTTGTTGGCGAGCCACAAGTTGCTTCTTTGATTCAGCGGATAAGGGTATATCAATGACTTGCTTATTTTCCACGTCCATTGTTTTTTATGCGCTTTGTTAATTTTGCCTCCTAACTTTTATGTGAAACTGGCTGAACACAGAGCATAAATGGTCTGGCTAATTTGAAGCGAACCCAGTTTGGGAAAGTTGATTTGGATTATGTTCTTGGGATTGGAGGCTTTGATTTGGAAAGGTTATATGGCTTCCAATATTTGTCAATTTGTTGACTTAGGTTCATAAGCCTTTGTCTTATTGCATTGGTTAATTATGGGAGTGTCAGCAAATTGATTTCCTGTGTTATTTAGATGCTGCAAAGCTTTTTAATTTCAACTCATTACGCCATCTTCACTCTTGGTTTACTTTTTTAGCTTATATTTCTATGTTTGACCAATAAGCTTACTTTTTATGTGCACTTGCCAGAATTGAAAGTGCTGTCAACGCTGAAGATTCAAAGGAAGATCATGCTAGTCACAGCCATGATCACGAGCACGAGCACGATCATGATCACGATCACCATCATGACCACAAACATGGTACTTCAGTTTGATCTTATGAACTACCTGTGGTAGAAGAAATTTTCTCCTTGCACATTCTAAATTAGTTTGCTAACTTCTTCAGTGTTTTGCATTTGAATAGGATGCACTGTTCAGCTGCTCTTTGTCTATTTCTTGTCAAAATAAGGCTGTTTTGCTTTTCTAAATAGCTGTCCATCAATCTTGCCAGTTACAATTTTGGTGATTCCTTCCCTCTTTATCGAATGAAGTGGCTTACTTTCTACTATGCATGCATGTGCACATGTGGCAAATTGAGTTCTATTCTGTATAGATAATGGATCACTGGATTTTACGAGGATATCATCACTAAATGGGTTGGTTTGGGCTTAAGAAGTTAAATCAGTTCCTTGAACCTCCTCCGTCCCTCTTGCGCTCATGGGCACCACACACACAACAGTAGTTTGTCTTTATCATTTCATATGGTTAACTTATTTGTAAGGATTTCGGTGTGTATTAGAGTATATTGACTTCGTTTCGGATTTCTGTGTGTATTCGTGTATATTTCTAATGATTTGCTGCTGACCGAGGACAAGGACTACTTTTTTTACTATACCAGCTTCTCAATTGTGATCTTGGTGTAAACATGTTGCTACTCTTCTACTTGTCTTAGTGGTTTTGTGAAGTATCGATTTCTTTAATACCAATGCAGAGCACCATGATGATCACCATTCCCATGATCACACTCACGATCCTGGCGTTTCTTCAGTCAGCATTGTTTGTGAAGGGAGCTTAGACCTTGAGAAGGTCAGTTTTGAATTTTTTTTTTTTGCGCAAATATTGTCAGTTTTAATCATAATCAAGTCTGAGAATTCGAGAGTGAAATCACTAAATGAGAATTTTCTGTTTGGGTTAGATAATACTGAAAAAGGATTGTCTGCTGAGTTGTGTATAATTTGTCAGGCTAATATGTGGCTGGGTACATTGTTGATGGAACGGAGTGATGACATTTATCGCATGAAAGGTCTCCTATCTGTCGAGGGTATGAAAGAGAGATTTGTCTTTCAGGTGATTATACTCTCCCTAGTGCTGGTGTTTCAATAATTCTCTCAATAACCTTCATTCTTGATTGCTGAAAAACATTCCTATGATCTCTCTTGTGGCAGAATGTACTTGTGATGCCAAGTTGATCATATTTTAGCAACTTATTGTGTTATGTTGTTACATGGAGTCATTTTCATTTTTTGGAGGACTCAAGCCAGGACTCAGGGACTCCTACTTCTGGGTGAATAATAGAGACATTGAACTTGATATCCGACAAAACCGGAAGCAAACAAAGCAATGTAAATAATAACAAAAATACTACACATTGGCTAGCTATGGCTACTTTTGGTGCTTTCTGGATTCATTTTGGCATTCTTGTAATCTAGCCCCGTGTTTTCTATTGTTTAGACTCGCGAGTGTTTTGTGTCTGATCTGAACTGTGCATTCTCTGCCACCATTAATGTTGCCTCAAGCTAATTTTTTTTTTCTGCGTATTTCAAGTTTAACTATCTGTTAATCCCGGACATGTGGCTATTTATATGTTGGTGCGACATAATGCAAACCAACCTAACAAACCTGGCCCATAGTACCCTGCCCCGAGATTTTAGTATCAATCCCTCATATTCTAATTTCACTAGAACTTATTATGCATCCTCCGGTGATTCTTAACCTGCCTCCATCTTATGGCAAACCAAAAGAAGCCTTGTGGCTATTTATATGTTGGTAAATTCTTATGGCAAACCACAAGAAGCCTTGTGTTCTCAGTCCATTGGGGTCGGCTCAACAGTGGAGTATCTTACATGCATATTTAGTCAGGGTGATGTGTTATTTTTTTAATTGCACTGGAATTCGTTGCTTATGTTTTTTGGGATCTGTCGCTCAATTTGGCAGGGAGTTCATGATATATTCCAAGGTTCACCTGATCGGTTGTGGAACGCAGACGAACAAAGAACAAACAAGATTGTGTTCATAGGAAAGAACTTGAATGCACAGGAATTGGAGAAGGGTTTCAAGGCTTGTTTAGTCTGATGACGCCATCCAGCAATTAGTAGTCATTGTGATTTTCTTCAAGCGTGATGAGTTGAGTTATATTGTAGAAACAAATCTTGGTCGAAGCCTATCTTTGTTCAATAGGTATACAACGGGCTCATTGTAAAACTTCATATGGATTTGACGCACGTTTTGTCTTAAAATGGCTATTTAAGTGGTACTTGCTGTGATTTTGGGCAAGTCTTTTGTATGTCAAATGAGTACCTACTAGTTCTTTTGTTTCTATGGCAAAAATTGTGCAAGGACGGACATGAAATTATCCCTTGGCAACTTCTTCCTCTGCCATCGTGACTGCTCTCTATATAGGTGCTAGGGTCTTTGGGCCATTGAACTGCATAATGCACTGACACATGAGTGTGTCTTAATGCAAATATTTACTCCGTACTTACAACGGACGGCTAAGATTGTGCACTACAACTCTGTAGTACCCCGGCACTACAGGGTCCCTTGTCCTTGATGCATACTCAAAATGGATGTGGGTCGTATGCCGTTGAACACATTTGTAGTGAATATTGTAGATTATTCCTATTTATTCAGGCCCCATTACAACCTTATCACAGTGCATCACGTGCATGCATGAGGTCGCGACCCCAATAACAAACTTATCACTTGCATGTATGAGAGCCACAACAATTAACCGTGATTTTCACATTCATGTACTTAGTCGCTATGTTTGTGGAAGTTACCAATTATCTGACTAACTACGAAGACTTTCATAATAAGAGTACAGACAGACACTATTAACTTTATGACTATTATAAAGGTTATCATAAAGCTATTGACCTGCTACGTACAATTATGCTTACATGCCATGCCAAATATAAACAGTAAAACTAATAATCTCATGAGCTTTGCTAAACCAGCAAATCCGTTGGCAACTTCTTGTTCCTTTGCCATTGTGACTACTGTCCATAGGTGCTAGGTCTTTTGCAGCATTCAACTGCGTAAACACGCTGACATATACATTTGAGTGTGTATATATATACTCTATACAACGGGTGTAAGTCCATTTAACCTACTCAAATAGATGTAGGGATGGCCATCTCGGTCGACTCGTCCGTATCCGATCCGTTATCCGTCCCGAACGAATCGGATTTTTCGGATATCGGACGGATTCGGATTTATTTTTAAAAAAATTTGGAGATCGGATCGGATTTGGAAGTAAGTCTGCCTCCGATCCGATCTGCCCTGAATCCGATCTCCATCCCTGATCCACCCCAATCTGCCCCCGAATATTTGAAAATCTTTTTTTTTTTTAATCAAAAATTAGCATCCGATCTGTCCCCGAATACTCTTTTTGATTAAAAAAAAGCTGTTTTTTTTCCCCCCCAAATTCGGATATCTGAATCTCCGATCGGATCTTCATTATCCGTTCGGGGAGGATTCAGATGTAAGAAAATATATCCAATTGGAGATCGGGGCAGATTCGGAGGTCGGATGGAAGGTTTGGATTCGGATTCGAATATATCAATATCCGCCTCCGATCCGCCCCCATTACCATCCCTAAATAGATGTGGGGTCTATGTTATTGAACATGTTGTACGTATAGTATAAAAGCTCACCATAACCTTATAACGTGCATCCATGAGTCACAATCAATAACCACCTTATCACGTGCATATATATATGAAGGACTGCCACAACAATTAATTGCGATGATGAACGATTAACCTTGATTATGACAATAATTAATCATGATAATGAACGAGATAAACCCTCTTAAATGTTATTTTCCCATTTCTGTATGTGTTCACAATATGTCAGTTCAAGTATGACATTGCTAAAAGCCAGCAAAATGCAATTTAGGGGTTGCAATTTTTTTAAAGTTAAATTACGTCATCTTTTTATGATGTCAAAAAATAAATAGGCCTCCCAATTCTACTTGAGCAGTGAAAAACCTTTACTACGGAGTATTAGAAAGGTGAAGCCATTTGATTTCGAAAGAAGTGATGGATATGGACAAGTAAGTATTTTGAATTAATGATTCTATTGCGAGAGAATGACTTGTCTCATAAAACGAAAAATAAGTACTTAAAAAATAAAAATTTTAACTGAACGGAGCTTTAGTGGTTTCACGGTGTTGTATTTTATTTGGTCTCGACCATTAATGTTTAGACACATTAAAGGAAATAGAAAATATATACTCACTACGTAAAAAGTCTTTTTGAAAGGTAAAATAATAACTCTAATAAATAAAATGGCTTGGTAATTCTTAAAGATATAACTTTTCGAGAAGGTAAAACAATAACGCTAATAAATGAAATGAGTCAATATTCTAGATAATCTTATAGGGAAGATTGAAAAACGACGCGGCGTTCCGGAATAGAGACCATATAACAACTTAATAAGACTCTGTTTGAAACTTGGGAAACAAAAGAAAAAAGATAAGAAATTGAGAAGGTAATGAGAGAAAGTTAAAGAGAAATTAATTCAGAGAAAGTTGAATTTGTTTTTGAAATTTTCCCTTTGCCCTTTTTTTAAGAACCAAACAAGAGAGTGATTTTATTTTATTTTTGTTAATTTTCTCTTCTTCCTTATTCTTTCCACAAGTTTCAAACAAACCCTATACGACCAGCATAAACCCTCTTTGCCTCTTGTGCTATATAAAGCGCCCGAACCCCGGAGACTCTTGACTGCGTCTCTCTCTCTCTCTCTCTCTCTCTCTCTCTCTCTCTCTCTATATATATATATATTCATACCCAACAGTGAATTTTAAGTTTTTAGTAATTTTTTTTGTTGTTTTAATATGGAGGTGGTGAGAGTAAATTCTGGCATTGTCGCTTTGGAGACAAAGGTCTGGCCAGCAGTAGTGGCTGGAGCGCCTTTGGTTGCTCAGAAGTCTCTTGCTTTGCTTCTCTTGGCGGTATATATTTCCTTCCCAACTCCTAATTTTTTAAAAGATTTGCCTTGTATTTTGGCATTGTTGAATGTTTTTATGTTGGTGGATGGAATATGATTGTAGCTATCGAGGATGCACTGGGTTTTGTGAAAAATTGGGTTTACTATGTTGTTGAAGGTTGCTATTTGTTCTTAGGGTTTCAAGTTTTTTATTTTATTTTATTGATGTTGCAGTGTTCTGTTTGTACCTCTTCATTGAAATACATTAGTACATTGAGAATAACTTATTCATGGTGCTCCGTGAATCAGTTATTATAGAGCTCAATCTTGGTTGTCCAAAAGTGTTTTGGACGATTCGGATTACAACCATAGATACAGGGTACATGTCAATATATATGTACATATTAGCTCAAAAACATGAGTTTGAAGTTCTCTATGCTTTCTCTCAGAAGTCAGAAACCAACATGTTTTTAAACAGTGGCCCAACGAAGTTTGCAGTGCAATGTTATCCGGAGTATCAAGCGATGAGTATTAGGACACGGGTGTAGCAGTCGTGAATTTGAACATCGTTGTAACAGATTCAAGTGTCAGTAATGTGCCTATTTTAATTCTCTTAAACTTTATTTTCATATTATAGTCGATGTTTCCATATGGATCCGTTTGTACCCAATGAGTTGGCAACTATGTACCACAGATACGGTCATATGGACATGGATACAGACACGAACACTGGACGCAAGATTTCTCAAAAATAAAACGGGGACACGGACATGGCAGGGGACACGGCAAAAATAAATAAATAAATAACATTTATTATGTACCAGTGGAAATTTAGTTAGATGTATAAGCATGGAGATTTAATATTTTCTGTATGTAAACAAGCATCACATACATTATATTACACTTTTAATCAAAAATATGTTAAGTAACACACATTTACTCCCAAAATTTTTAAAAAGTTGCATATTGAACCCTGCCGTGTCCCTCACATGTCCCAGCCGTGTCGCTCCCATATCCCTGCTATATCCCAAATTAATTAAATTTATTGGACATGCCATGTGGCGTGGTATTGTGCTCAAGACATCTCTTTTCAATTGAGATTTGTTTCATTTTTGGTAAAATAGTGGCATTCGATTGGTTTCAACTCATATGCTTCAATTGAAAGTAGTTCCCAGGAAGAAAGCTTGTGGTAATGTTTCTTAACACTCAGTTGACATGTCAAATGTCAAAAAGAAATACTTCCCTGTTGAGAAAATTAAAATCTCGCTAGAACAATTTTCTGTCAAATAAAATGTTGTGTTAAGACTAGTATTGGTTGCAATTTAACACTTGGGTGATTGTCTGACCTAACACTTCTCCTGTTTTTAGGGCATTTACACAGTTCAGTTGCTGCAAGTTGTCAATTTACAGAAAATCAAGTTGGCTGTTAATTTTTGCACTATTGTGGCAGCACAAGCTGTGTTCCATACATTGAAATTTTTTTTCATTTTACCATGGGCTCATCTTCTAAGGCTCTTTATGTTTGGTACACTGAAATGGTTACCACGCCTCACTACTACCATTTGCAGGTTAATTTACCTTATTTTAGCTATTTGCACGTTGATGGTTCTTGAAACTGTATGGGCTCCATTGTGTTTTGCTGTTTTTCACGCTGACTCTGTCTCTCTTTTTAGTTGCATTACCACTTCCCGATTTTAGTTGCATTACCATTTCCGATTTTCCAGATTTGTTGCGAGATTAACTTATTCCTGGATGCCCTTGGCGTAGATACGAGGTGGGAAGGATTTTTCAAGTAAATATCTGGTGCAGTTGTTTACTCGCCTTTTGACCAGTGAAATAACAGTTTTTATGATTTCACTCAGGTTTCCTCTAGGTGAACTTAACAGAGTGAAAAAGCCTAATGCTGAAAACAAGGATGAAGAAGAAGAAGAAGAAGATGATGATGATGATGATGAGTCCACTGATGATGACAGTGACGATGACAACAGCGACAACGATGACGATAGTGATGATGACAGTGACGACGATGATGACAGTGATGATGATGGTGGTGGAGTTCCTAGGGATAATGCCAGGGATGATGGCAATGACAGCAGCGATGAAGACGATGACAGTGACGAAGATGATGACGAGGATTCCAAAGAAGATGGGGAGGAAGATGAGGAGGAGGACCAAGCTCAACCACCTTCTTAGAAGAAAGAGTCAGATTCAGCTTGCTTTTAACCTGTTTGTTCCCGAAGTCTAGTAATCTTAAAAAATTTCCATTTCTTTTTACAAATGGTGGTGGTATCTTCATCGGTATCCCGTTTAGATGAAAATATGTAGTCACCAAATTTCATATTTTGGTTTACATATCCCAGTGAATGGCCGTTTTCGTCATGAACTCTGATTGTCTTCACTTGTCAAATGGATCTTGCTGTCAGAAATTGGTTTCTTGAAATCTCTAGTGCCATTGTATCGTCACTATATATAGGAGTGATTATTTAGTGCTCCAGGAGAACAGCTATGTGCTTCAGAGGCCTTCTCCAATCACACATCGGTGTGAGAGCCACACACTTTACATGGAATGAAACAATTTATACACAAGAGACGTGACTAAATGAGAATGGGAGATGAGGGATATTTGACTATTTGTTTGATCGGATTGGATATGGGCCATCATATGAAAGAAATCTAGAGGGACTCCTAGGTTCAATTAGATTTTTTATGACCCAAATTGAATTAAATATCCATGAGATATACTCCACAAGTACATGAAGACATGAAGTGTGAGATATGCAATAGTACCACAGAGGGTGTGCAATTTCTAATTCATTCGACGTGACAACAAATTATTCGTGATTATGTAATTCTTCACATTTTTAATATAAAACAGATCCTACAAGTACATGTAAATGTTACGAGAGTATGCAACTAAAATTGTGTAAGTGAATTTACAAAAACAAAGTGTGTCCGGTTTTAAAACTAACTCCAAACAACTATATTAGAGACACACGGACCTTTACACCGACACTTATACACATATTCACCCTATAAGTACACGTAAATGTTACGAGAGTACGCAACTAAAATTGTGTAAGTGAATTGACAAAAACAAAGAGTGTCCAGTCTCAAAACTAACTCCAAACAACTATACTAGAGACACACAAACCTTTACACTACACTTACGCACATATTCACATAGTGAGTGTGCGTCCACGTGTTTGTGCAAGTTTGTGTGTGGCTTTAGATTTTTCCATTTCCAAGTCCAGGCATCTACTAAATGTGCTTCAAAATTTCGACCCTTAACTGTAAACCAAACAAAGCCATTATGTATAATTATAGTTGCAATAAATTCGAAACGGTACTCAATATTTGACTGTTATTGATACGTACTATACCAGTAAGAAAACCGGTATCATAGCGGTATTCAGAACCTTCTCGTACCAATAGTTTGTTGATGGAAGGGGGTTTGTTGCCATTAGATAAATACACGAAGGGGTAAAATATTTGAGTTCAAACATTAAGAGCATACCATGTCAAAAATATTAATAGTATAAGGCTGCTGATTTTGCCACTCCATTTTTTATTAATGCCACTGTCTTACAAGTGTATTTTTGGGAGTGAGATTAAAAAAAAAAGTGGCAAAATCATTTCCCTTGCATAACTCGGAAATGAGAGATAATTTAAGGGGGTTTAGTATAATTTATTTTATAAAAATCAACAAAGATTCAGGATGAGATACAGTACCCGTATTCATATCTGAAATCATCTTCTCCGTCTCCACTCTCCCAGCAAGCCTCGCCGCCTCCGACCACCACCACCGTTTTTTGCCTGCTTCCACTTTGAGATATCGTACGTAATAACTAGTCTCATCTTCTACCTTCTCTCTTGTAGCTATTTCTGTTTCCAATAGAAATCTCGAATTTGCATATTTCGATCCTTACATCGCTCTAAATTCGATTGGTATTTGCAGGAGATGGAGGAGGATAATTACGAGGAATACGTACCGGTGGCGAAGCGCCGAGCGATGGAAGCGGCAAAAATCTTGCAGCGCAAGGGAAAACCTTCACCCTTTGAAGACGAAGTTGAAAAGTCGAAACTTGCCGAAGCCAAACCTAGTTTGCTAGTGAAAGCCTCCCAGCTCAAGCGCGACCTGCCGGAGATCACTCCCACTGAGCAAATCGTGCAACAAGAGAAGGAGATGATCGAGCACTTGTCCGATCGGAAAACCCTAATGTCCGTTCGAGAGTTAGCCAAAGGGATTACTTATAAGGAGCCACTGTTAACGGGGTGGAAACCGCCGTTAAGAATTAGACGGATGTCGAACAGATATTGTGAGTCGCTGCGTAAGCAGTGGCATATTATCGTTGATGGTGATGAGATCCCTCCACCTATAAAGAATTTTAGGGACATGAGGTTTCCGGACCCGATTTTGAGTAAATTGGAAGAGAAGGGAATTGTGCAACCGACGCCTATTCAGGTGCAGGGACTTCCTGTGATTTTATCGGGGAGGGATATGATAGGGATTGCTTTTACGGGTTCGGGGAAGACGTTGGTTTTTGTGTTGCCGTTGATCATGGTGGCATTGCAAGAGGAGTTGATGATGCCGATTGTTCCGGGGGAAGGGCCGTTTGGATTGATAATCTGCCCGTCTAGGGAGCTTGCTAGGCAGACTTATGAGGTTGTGGAGGAGTTTTTAGTGCCCATGATGAAGTGTGGGTTTCCTGAGTTGAGACCGTTGCTTTGCATCGGTGGGGTTGATATGCGGTCACAATTGGAGGTTGTGAAGAGGGGCGTGCATATCGTTGTTGCCACCCCTGGGAGGTTGAAGGATATGCTTGCGAAGAAGAAGATGAACCTTGATAATTGCAGGTTTGCTCTTTTTAATCCGATTTTGCTGCAAATTGTTGTGTGTCTCTGGCTTGTTAGTGTCCTGTGTTGAAACTGTAATGCTATGGATCACTACTATGAGCTTTTTTTGTGTCAAGGATTTCAGCTTGCCAGATGTTTGACAGTGTTTTAGTCTAAAGAATTGGATTATAGGGCTAACTAGTTGATCTTGCAAATTGTATCGTCTTTGGATTGGTGCTTGCTATTTCAGAATGGGTGAACTGATTATTCAGATAGCGGGAGTGTGGCTTTGCAATATATAGTATTATGCGGCTGGATGATAGCTCACACGCTGTCATGAGCTTAATTTTTATACATTTTGCGCTGAATTCATCGTCAGAATCAGTTTTATAGTTGGTAGTTTGTTGCTTTTTTCATTTGATCGTTGGTTTTGTAGTCCTTTCTGGTTCCTTCATGTGTAATGTATACAGGAGGCATCCCTTTGATGTTTTCTGGTCACATACATGTTCTTGGCTTTAGAGGGAAAAAACAAACGATGTGATGATTGGCTTGTATTTGTTAGTTTCTTAAGTGATGTTTTTGATGTTTTGAACTACATTCTGCCTAGCTTCTATGTTATGGTCCTCATAGTATTGCTGCTTCTCCACAGGTATTTAACTCTAGATGAGGCAGATAGATTGGTGGATCTGGGCTTTGAAGATGACATAAGAGAAGTATTTGACCACTTCAAAGCTCAAAGACAGACTCTTCTCTTTTCTGCCACTATGCCCACAAAGATTCAAAATTTTGCCAGAAGTGCCCTCGTTAAACCTGTTACGGTTAATGTAGGAAGGGCTGGGGCAGCAAATCTAGACGTCATTCAGGAGGTGGAATACGTAAAGCAAGAGGCAAAAGTTGTTTACCTTCTCGAATGCTTGCAAAAGACCCCTCCTCCTGTTTTGATATTCTGTGAGAACAAAGCTGACGTGGACGATATCCACGAATACCTACTTTTGAAAGGAGTTGAAGCGGTTGCGATTCACGGAGGGAAGGATCAGGAGGAGAGAGAATATGCTATCTCATCATTCAAAGCAGGAAATAAAGATGTATTGGTTGCAACAGATGTGGCCTCAAAGGGTTTGGATTTTCCTGACATTCAGCACGTTATAAATTACGATATGCCTGCTGAAATAGAGAACTATGTCCACAGGATTGGACGAACAGGAAGATGTGGCAAAACGGGAATAGCAACTACATTTATTAACAAGAATCAAAGTGAGACGACGCTTCTTGACTTGAAGCACCTGTTGCAAGAAGCGAAACAGAGAATACCGCCGGTTTTGGCGGAGCTTAATGATCCTATGGAAGATATTGAGGCAATCACCAATGCTAGTGGAGTAAAAGGTTGTGGCTATTGTGGTGGACTTGGTCATAGAATTCGTGATTGCCCCAAGTTGGAGCATCAGAAAAGCCAGGCGATTGCTAGCTCTAGGAGGGATTATTTTGGCTCTGGAGGTTATAGAGGGGAAATATGATATGTACTTTTTTTTTTGGATCTGCCATAGAACTCTCCATAATGATTCCAGGATGTGTACTTCAGCCCCTAAAGCTGACTTTTGTTCTTAATTGCTTGGCATGCTTGCCTGTAGAAAATCCTTGTTCGGGATTGAGTCTGTTGTGTTCTTTGTCCATCTTACATTTATGGGATCTGCTCGCAGAATTTTTGTAGGTCTCATTCGTTGGACTGCAGATCTTATTAAATACTATAAAAAGCATGGCCAGTATAATTTTCAGTCTCTGGATCATTAGCTATTGATTTGAAAGCTTAAAACAAGCCATTTTCCAGTTCTCAATGTCGTTCCAACACAGAAATCTTCATGTGTCAGTATGCTTTTGGGTTACATTATGCAGATACTAGTAGCTTATTCCACATTTGCATCGGAGATAAGTGGAGACAAAATCTATACGGTCCCCAAACACTTATTCTAGAAGGCCATCAACAGATAAATATAGCCACATCCTCCAGCTTTAAATTTTTTTTTTTTTTTTGAGGAAATGGAAACATATCTATAAATATAATCACTAATACATTACAGACTTAGCAAGATTATAGGCAATCCTTGCAGCATTCCTAGGAACTTTAGTGATTACCGGATAATCAAAGTTCTGCACCAAACCTAGAATATCCGTAATTACAGGTTTAACAAAAACATCAGCATGCTCCATACACCACAAAGCCTGAACCAGCACTAAGCAATCCGTTAGCACTTACAATTTGCTGAATCTTTTTCGATGTGCCCAGCATAACACAACCAGAGGCCAAGCTTCCACCATTAAGGCTGAAGATGCAAACACACTCCTGACATTCTTCTCCTGAACAAAGGACAAAGCTGACAAAGAAACCCAAGCCACAGCTCCTCTCCATGAC
>BPLS01000459.1:437144-448113 GCA_019656275.1 Rhododendron kiyosumense | reverse complement strand
CCTGATATTGTTTCTCACATTCTTGGCTGCAGTTGTAGAGAGAGAGAGAGAGAAAAAGACGATGAGCGTGAACACACCTCTTCCGGCTGACTCAGTGATCGGAACTCGGATCGGCGACGTGAGGGCCGACTTTGATCGGCGACGTCGACGTTGTTATAAAACGGACTACAACCAGGAGGAGAAAAATACACAGTATTTTCGAGTTGCAATCGAGTGTTCCCGGCTCATTTTTTCTCAAATTTTTTTTACATATATCTTCTCCGATTAAATACCAAAAAGTATCCGACTGACTTGATATTGTACATAATTATATTAGTTAACAATTTCTACAATGTGGACAAATCCGATTATAAATATAATTGGAAATTAAGGTTGAAATTTTCCAAAAACCTTATTATCTAGTTTCATAAAGGATAGGGTTGTAATCAAGTGTACCCAGTTAATTTTTTTTCATTTTTTTTTGGGATTTTTCTTCTCCGATTAATAGTCATTTGGTACTTGATTGGATTCATAGTTTACCAAAACATTATAATCGACAATTTATACAATAAGGACGAATCAGATCATCAAATTAATTCCAAAACAATGTTGAAAATTGCTAAAGCCATCTTCTTGATACTTCGCAGATGGAAGATGAGAAGACTGTTTACTCCGAAATCGCGTTTCCTACGCCCGCTTTACTTATTTCTCGGGCCTGTTTTATTCTGCCGAAAAGCGCTTTCCCTGAACACGATTTCGTCGTAATTCACATCGCATTTTTAAGACGCGATCTTACGCCAAAACAGAACTACAGGACATTAATAGTTGATCGTTTTATTTTGTTTTTCAAGATTTTCCTCCCACTCTACTCTACGTCAATCACAAGTCGTCAGTTTATTTTTGACGAATGCTATATCAAGGACTTTTCTCCGATGCCATTGTCCTCCAACGTCAAAGCTTGGATGACAGGTTCAGTCGTCCTTCGTTTATATATATGTCAAATGCAGTCTATGAAAGGATGCCCGTAAACTGCTCGACGCAAAGTCTGAACCAGACGTGGTTTCTTGGAGTGCTTTAGTTTTCGGGGTATGCTCAACTACGACATGGAAATAAGTTAATGTTATTCAGAATCAGTGTTGGCGTTTCGAAAGATGCATTTACGAGGTTTAAAGCCTAATGGGACCGGTATATCAAGTTTTCTCCTGCAGTGGGGGATTTGGAGGATTTGATTTTGGGTAGTCAAATTCATGGGCTTGTGATTAAGATGGAAATGGAATCGGACAAATGCATTGTTAGCGCCCTTATCGATATGTGTGGGAAGTGCGGTTGTAGTTCATAGATGTCACAAGTGTTTGATGAAGTGGACGTGTTACATGTAGGAGCATGGTATTTAGTGCTAAACTCCATTGCGAGCTACGAGTGTTTTGGGGCTGGGGTCTGCACTTTTGGGGGTGGTCTTTTGGGTTTTGGTCGAGTTTACATGGTGGGTTCCCTTGGGTCTATATTGTGGTGTGGTGTTTGGTGTGTCAGCATGTTTTGAGTTGTGTCTTGTTGTGCTGAGTCTGGTAGTAGTGTCTGTGTCTTGAGTTTGTTTGCGTCTTTGTGTTTTGAATCTTGTGGAGTCTTGTCCTGTCTGTCTTTGTTCCGGTTGCTGCTCATCTCCCTTAGCTATGGCATTTGCATCAGAATTTGGAGGTTACTTGGCCACTGCTGTCAAAAGGGGAGAATTCATCATAAGAACTCATCTTCAAATGGTTCTGCACGCAGTCTTTGCCATTGCTGTTATCTGCCAGTGGTAAGGATCACTGAAACAATACTCCTTCTTACTCAAATCTGGTAGGAGAAGGAGGTGTTCTTGCTGCTGTTTTTGCTGCCCCTGCCCACTCTTGGCAGTGGAAGTAAATTAAAAGCTGGAAGGTTCAAGCTCAAACGAAAGATCTGTTGCCACTAGTTGCTGCTACTCACTCTTGGCAGTGGCACTCAATTAAAAATTGGAATATTCAAGCACAAGGAAAAGGAACTTTTTTGTCTCAAGATAATGGTGATCAAGCACTGATCCGTATGCAGTTAGGGTTATTTTTTTACAGGGGTTTGGAACTAAATCTAGGAGTGTCTTATTATCTCATTTCTTTTTGTATTTTGACCATTTGTTGGATTCCTTATCAACTTGTGGGCTGAGTAGCATATGATTTTCGCAGGGTAGGGTGTCAATATAATTGAGATGTTACTTTTGTATTGTGATGCTATTATCTCTAGCCTCATCCAATGTACTCCTCTATTATATCAATAAAATTTCTTTGCCGTTAAGAGAGAGAGAGAGAGAGAGAGAGAGAGAGAGAGAGAGAGACTATGGAAACTTGTACCCAAACATTGAGCAAGAAACTTGAAGTATTTTCCCTTTCTCTTTTTTTCTATAACAAGCTGTTGAAGAATATAAAAATCTTAAAACATCAAATGCGATATATAAGCTCAATAGCTAATTATCATATTAAGCCGAATTGAAAGTCTATTTAGGGGAAGAATCTATAAATTTTTGCTTTCGGCAAGGATTGACCCTCTGACCGACCCTATAGAAGTGCACAAGGGTGGCAAATTGAGCTAGCCCCAGCTCGTTAGACGTTAATATTCTCTCAATGAATCAACCATTTGGTGGTATGTGTGAATTCAACTCTTGCTACACTCTTGCAGTCTTGCTTCCATCGTCCTAGACTGTCAAGTAGCAGGTCGTTATTTTGACGAGAGAGAGAGAGAGAGAGAGAGAGAGAGAGAGAGAGAGAGAGAGGTTTTTTTTTAATCCACAGAGAGAGAGAGAGAGTTTATACGAACGTTCTGGGCACTTGCAATGAAATGTCCTTGCTCCAAATGTGTCTAACCTGCCATTGGGTGGCAACTGTCTTGCTAATTTCAGATTGCTTGTTAAAAGGAGTGAAGTTTATGAGCATGCCGTACTGTAAAATTCGCAGAGATCACTTGGCTCTAAAGTTGGCATACAAAATTTGGCTGTTTCTATGCAGAATTAGCTCGTACTCCTTTCCCTAATCATCATCACAAGCATTCTTCAGCCAGTAATCAGAAGATAATAAAGTGAATTCTGTACATTAATCTCTTAGTAATCACAAGAAAGCGGACCGGGAATACACTACTGTGTACTATATTCTATGGCTCCATGCATATTGGCTTTGAATTAACTGATGTGGAAAGCATAAGCAGCTGGATTGCATGTTTTGATCTTTTAGATGAAACATTTCTGCTAGAGAGAGAGAGATGGTAGCGAATTTACAATCATACCGTGTTGCCTATTCTTATTGCTAGTACATATATTTTCTCCTGTTTTTTCCCTAAAAAAAATGAACAATGGTACAGGTCAAGAAAAAGCTGTGATTTCTCTCCAAGCTTCATCTTGAACCAAAAATTGCGGAATAACGCAGTCAGTCAACTGGAACTTCCACCTCCATTTTCAGTCCAAGTTTGCCAAAAATCTACAGTCAGCAAAACGAAGCAGACGTAAGGAAAATATATAGCAGAAACAAGTGTGCAGCGAAACTTTGCTAAAAGAGTCTCCAAGTGTTTAACTTACTCTTTTGGCGCAAATGCTTCTGATGTACGCTTATTCTCAAAAGTAAGTGCAACAAAGAAAATCTTAGGCCATTTCCAATCTAATCTGGCCACAGGCACTTCCAACGATTGGAGTATTGAATATTTATGCTCAACAGGAGCGGCAATAAAGAAAATGTTACGACTTTTGAACACTAAAAACTTCAAAATTCTTCAAACTGGATTGAGATTGTTGTGGACTTATTAGGGCAGAAGAACACTTAATGGATCACTTGGTAGAGCAGTGATCAGAATGGAGCCTCCCTTAAAGCTAAACAATCCCAATCCAGTTTGAAGAACTTTGAAGTTTATGAGACTTAACATCCTCTTTAATTCTCTCATTTTGCAGATAAGTACCAAATGCCAATGTTGACCCATCAAGGGAATCCCTCAAATCCGCACATTATGTGAAAAGAGGAACTAAAGATCTAATTCATCTACGAAAAAACATCTAATTCATCTATGAATAAACACTTGATTCAAAACCCTCTACGAGGTCCAAAAATTGTCCACAAATGCATCATTGCTACCTGAGATCTATACCTATACCAAAGGACACAATTTTAGTCTTCGAATTAGATATAGTTACAGTTCTGAGGTAAAGGACACAATTCTGCTCTTTAGGCACTTCTAGAGCGTTTAAGAAAATTTTTCATCGACTCATCACGTAAATTCTCCCTCCACTGATACATAAAGTTACAAATCATATTTGAAACCTTCCTTTTAGGCTTAGCAAGGCTGACCCTAAACATTTTGGGGCCCCATGTGGGATTCCAATATGGGGCCCCTTACCCCCATGTTTCTGTAAACAATATGAAAAGAGATATAAGTATTTTTTTTCTCAAAATAATTAGAATAAGGTTGTTCTATGTTTTCAATCATTTTCAATAAAGAATACAAAGAAAACATAAACATGCAATATTAGGGAAATAAAACTTAGGGCCAAAGGAAATTAAAGGAACTACAGTTTTGTACAAATAGTATTTGTTTCCTTGTGGACTCAAAGCCTATGCCACGGTATGGTGGGGTGATAGTGTACGCACACAAGTGTTTTGGGTTGCTGAGTTCAAAAATCCCCCTGTCCCCACTTAACCTGGAAACTCTATTTTAATTCTACTGATAAAATGGTAGGCGGCAAGACTCGAACTTGGGGTCACAAGGGCAACAAAAAAAGGGTCTACCACCGAGCTAGGATTACTGATGTTTAACTAATTCGAAGTATTTAATGTACAATACATATACCGAACGGGGGCCCTGTTTTGGGCCAAAACTTTGGAGCCTTAGACAGCAGCCTGGTTCGCCTATGCCTAGGGCCGGGCCTGCCTTTTAGTTTAGGAAAGGACTAAGGAGGCAATATATTAATACCCTGGTGGTGTGTGATTATTTTCATCTCTTAACCTTGCTAATTTTTCTCTATAGCACAAGTTAAAATGGAGCAGCAGTATGGAAGCTAAAGAACCTTAATGAAGTCATCCAACAGTAAAGTAGAGTCCCTCGAATATCCGGCTTCCTGCAAAACTTTGCTCAGAACTTCCTGTAACAATTTACAAGAAATATGTTAAAAGCTCCTGTAATATTAAAGCAGAAAAAGCGATACTAGTCAAATTCAAAAAGAAAAAGAACTGTTGGAAACTTGAAGATGTCACAAAAAGCAGAAAAATATGGTCAACGACACTTAATAAAGGCACATTGAGTACTTTCCTATTTCCCAGCAATAAAAACCATATAACCAAATGTAACATTTCCTCAAAACTAATTGTGTAGGAATAGAAGGGTAAAATACACCATCGAATAGGTTAATGCACTTTATGAGAGAGGACGAAGATAAGAAACTAATCAGAATTTGAAATCCGACTTCAAAAATAGTGTTTTTGAGTGTAAGATATGACTCCAAAATCTGGAAGTATACCTGCAGAAATAAGCAAATCCTGCCTGAAGGACTAGAACACCCACATCCCCAACTCCCAAAAAACGAAAAATCATATTTCACATGATGACAGATATCAAGTAGTCATTATATGGATGAAAGATACCGGGGTTGGATCCGGTCAATTTGGCTTCGGACCAGTTCGGTCCATTTGGTGCACCCGAGCTGTCCAAAATTGTTTTAGACGACCCAGATTTAAAGAGGGTGTTTTTTTTTTTTTTTAAAGAAACACCACTTTAAATTTGGGCCGTCCAAAACAATTTTGGACGGCCTTGATGCACCAAATTAGTCCGAAGCAAATTGAGAGGATCCAGCCCCAAAGATACCGATAGATAGCGTACTTTGATTGAATGACCTTACTTCTTGTGGTACGTTCCCTCAACATATTCATCAAGGGACCATCGGACCGATGAAATGTAGGTTGTTCATGGTCAGATGTGGGTTAACAACGAATTAATATGCAAAAGAGCAGGGCATTGAAAGTACCTCTCTTTGCTCATCCGACATGAATGAGCCTGTCAAATCCCGCAATACTTCTAATATGTCATTGAAAGTTACCTTCCCATTACTGTCTGAATCATATACTTTGAATATTACTGGGACACAAAAGCATTTTAACGTTGTTACAATGACACAATAAATAAGCATATGATGAGATTTATTGAAGAAAAGATAAATCCTTCTAAATAGCAGAAAAATTCAAGGCTAAAGAAAAATCAGATATCTTGTCTTAGTACTTAAGCTGGATGTCTGATTTAGCTAAGAAACCTCTTCCCTAACATGATTATG
This sequence comes from Rhododendron kiyosumense, assembly GCA_019656275.1. Classification (NCBI taxonomy): domain Eukaryota; kingdom Viridiplantae; phylum Streptophyta; class Magnoliopsida; order Ericales; family Ericaceae; genus Rhododendron; species Rhododendron kiyosumense. The sequence continues at coordinate 441,824 of BPLS01000459.1, read as the reverse complement.
GTCATCAGATCTCATATCAATAGGGACTGTGTGACGCATGTCAAACAACTAACCTGCCCCCTAACTGTTGATATAAAAAACTGAAACTTCCACTTTGTTCTCTCCAGACAGAACAAATAGACATCAATATATTTTCTAGACTCTCATCATTCAAAATTGAAATTAGAGCATCTTTTCAACTCTACAGTTGCATATAATTTGTCACTTTAACAAGCAACAACGATAATCATCAACTTTACCTATTGACACTCTGTGTTACATGGACTCTTCAACATCTGCTAAGTACATGTGTCGGATAGTCAACTCTTAGGGTAAGGCTATGAGATATGCACTGATATTTTCAGTTAAACTTTCAGTCAGGAATCTTTCTTAGCATTCAAGTTTACCATAGCACAATGCATGAAACATAGTATTATTCATGAAATGATCTATGACGCATTGTAAACACAATTTACTTCAGAAATAGACATAGATATAGATATATGGACATTTCGGAGTGTCCTGGTAATAAGAGTTTGCTACTTGGACACATACGAGCGCCCGAGACAAAGTGAAGGCAACGTGAGACTGCAATGATATTAGAAAACAAGTTTACAGCCAGAAGTATAAAACCTACAATGGACTTTCTGTGGCATACTAGCTTTCGTGCTAAAAGCGGACAAGAACGCCACAAAGTCCTTGAAATTCAATCCATCCGCCATCTTAAGCAGCCTCTGGCAGAAACCCACAAAGCCATATCAGCAAAAGTCAAACAATGGAGAGTACAAAACCCAAAATAGCTCAAATTGAACTATGAAAACCCAAACTTGGCAATCTGAAAATCAATCCAATGGCCCACCTGAGAAAGAGGGTTCATCGCAAACTCGGGTACGGATAAAAACTCATCGGCTGAGATAAAGCCCTTGGAATTCCGGTCAAGTTGGCAAAATCTCTTGTACAACGACACTATTTCTTGCTGGGAAACTAATTTTCACACCAAAAACAACAAAAAACCAAAAATCACTGCCGAGCCAAATACTAGAAAAATGAACAAAACAAAAACAGAAAATCCATGTGTATGGAAGACCCACATAGATTGTTACTGTGTTCTTGAACTTCTTCAATGTCATATTGAGTTAGCGTTGATGAAGCATTACCCATTGGTTCTCTCACTGCAAATAATGTTTCGATGAAAAACAACGAAAACCCACTAATCAAAATCAAATTTTGTTCACAAAAATGATACTGAAATTTTGAAAACGAATCGAAAAGAACACATACAAGTCCAAAAAGAAAAAGAAAAAGAAAAAGAAAGGGAAGAAAAAGAGTGAGAGACCTGAAAAAATAGAGATGGGTTGCGTGAGGATTGGGTTGGTGATGAAACAGAAAAAGAGTGTAAGACGATTGGGCTACGTCGCCATCAACGAAGCAAGCGTTTGGCAAAATTTGGTTGACGCAAGAAACTGATGCCTATCCGCAAGAAAAATCATTTCTTGATCCCATGCTCCGCTGCCGCATTCTTTCCAATGCTTTATCAGGGCCGGCTCAGGATTTTTCAGGGACCCATGCGGAATTTTCAATCGGGACGGGGCCTTCTATGTAATTTATTAGTAAAACATTTTTAAAAGATAGGGCTGTTTATATCGTGAAAAAGCATCCACCTGTCCCAACACCCCTCCCCTCTCTCTCTCTCTCTCCGAGTCTCCGTCCCTTTCTCTCTCTCCTCCTCCAGCAAAAATTGGTGTCGCTATCAGATCTAGCGACGGAGATCGTGATTCCGGCCTGCTCCGCGGTCGAATCGTGTTCTCACTGGTCTAGTGGGTCCTGGTATCCCGCGTGAAGCTCTCGTCGGACCATAATTCTTCCGGTTCCGGTCACGAACAACAAGAACGGGTACAACGACTACCTGATTGAAGGTGAACAATCTAAACCCTAGATTTCTCATAGATCTATTTCCGCCTTGTGTTGTCAAGAGTATATGCATCTTTTCTGTAGATAAGAAAGATAAATTCAACCCTTTTTTAGCTAACACTGTGTTCAGCAAATGGAGATAAGGTTTTTTTTTTTTCGTATATGGAATTTTTATCGTCTTTTTTGTGATTTTTTCAACCTCCTTTCAGTTCTGTTGGTATGGTTCACCAATAAAATACGATCAAATTTTGGGTAAAAGGAATAATTAAGAAAAGAAAATGCTAAAGACAGCCCAGTGGGCCGTTTTTATTAAGATTTACTACGGAAAGCTGATATTTTTGTTGTCCAGTGTACTTTCCTTTTTCAAACTTGGTTTATTTGACACAAAACTGAAAGGGAAAAAAGCTTGGAAACCAAAATTAATGTACACAGACCTGTTTTTGACATCCCTAAGTCATAGCTTTTTTCCCCCTGCTGGTTTGTTCATGTCCGATAGTCGATTTCACATGGCCTTTTTTTAAGATGTTGATCTTTTTGAATTATTGCATCTTATTTTTCTTGGGGGTATAGGGTTCTTGGCTATTATCAGGTATGTTGCAAATTTTGCAACCGAGGATAGGATTCACCAACACCACATCTAATTAAAAACTAACAATGTAAGTTGTTTCGTACTAAAAAAAAACTGTCATGGATATTAAGATAAAAAATTCTCTACTTTCAAACATCGAGGTGTGGAGTTGAGGATATGTGAACTCACTTGGAAGCCCTTTAATTTGTGCAGATTTTAATGATATTGCTGAGTACGACCGTCCTGTTCGTAGGATTGCACGGCCATTGAAGACTGAAGAGCATTGTGGTCTACCTTAAATCCTTATTTCTTCGTTCATCATTGTTGTTCAACAACAAAGAAGACTATTTGAGGGCTTAGCTACTGCACATACAATATTTCTTGTTTCATCTAGTGTGTGTGGGTTTTGAGAAAGCAAAACTACTTACCATACAATGTCTCATCAAGTTGTCAATTGGAATATCAGCATCTTCAGGAAACAAACAACAGAGCTTAAAATAATATTTTGCATCCGAAGAGGACAATATATCATAGCTCACCCTTAAGGAAGCCCAAACACTTGGGCTAGTGCCCTCTGTGTTCGTGAGGATGTGCCTCGCCAGACTACCTATTGCATTCTTCCACACGTGGTTTGGCTTACCTTTCAATGCTGCTCCAAGTGCATTTATGGAAATTGATAATTTTGATTGTATTCCTTTCACATTTATATTCTTAGAGACAAATGCACTTGGAGCAACATTGAAAGGTAAGCCAGTTCACAGGTGGATATAATGTGCTGGATAAGATGGTGAGGTACACGATCACAAACATTGGAGGCATATCCAAGTATTTGGGCTTCCTTAGGGGTGAACTACGATTTGTTGTGGTCCTCGAATGCAGAATCTTATTCTTTGCTCTGCTATTTGTTTCCTAAATATGTCGAGCTTCCAATCGACCACTTGACAAGACTTTGCCTGGCGAGGAGTTTGCTATGTTGAAACATACGTACATTAGACGAAGCAAGAAAACTTGTACCTAATCTTGACGGATGGTTGACTCGGCAATATCCCTCAGATCTGGAAAAATTGAAGGGCGTCCAAATGAGTTGGCATATCTGCAACTCCACCTTGATGTTTGAAAATAGTGATCTTGATGTTCCTGACTGGGTTTTTTTGTGGGATGAAACAACTTATAGTAGTAGTGTTAAACTTAAATCAGATGTGTAGTTCACGACTCATATCACCACTTGCAAAATTGTCACATACTACATATATGGTCCAGATAGGCTTCTATCACAAGTACTAGGTGTTTATAGGAGTTTTTTTGTTTGTTTGATAAAGAGCATGATATTTGAAAGAGGATATTTATCTTATGCATGCCATTTAGCATCACTATTATAACTAGGGGAGATATTTCGTCCCCTGTTTGAAAAAAGTGCCATGGCTTTGATCGTGATGGATTAGTATTTAATGATTGCTACCGGAGTACTAGTGTCCCCTGCACATGTGTTGCTTGTGAGTTGTGATGTGTAGTTCAACTCCAACACATAAGGCTTGTCGTAGAGTCACGTTTTACTTTTTAAATATGATTGATTCTTGATTTCTTTCTTTATAATCTATGTTATGTTTTGATGTCTTTCTTTGTCATTTCTTTTTTGGGTGTTAATGTTAGTTGGTGGCTGAGCAGATATATGTGATTTACACTCAGGATTGATTGTTTTGTTATGCTTGTGTGAAGTGCACTAGGTTGGTTAAATAATGTAGTGGTACAAACACGTGATTGAGGGGGCAGTTGAGATAGATAGATTTTGGCAACAAAATTTCTTGTTTGTCTGAAAAACTAATTATGTGGTGGTCCTGGTGGACATAGAAATTGTTCCATACAAGTTTACAACCAGGATTTTTTTCTTCTTCTAGGTTTTCCAAAAAACTGATGCAGCAAATCTTGCTCTCTTTGGCGAAGGGGATGTTTGCAGAACTAAAAGTTCCTCCCGATTCTTTTTTGTTCTTGATGTTTATGAAACTAACATGTTTGTGGCCTGTTATTATAATTTCTCGTTATGCCCTGTGGGAGTTTGTTCTCAGGTAGGACTTCTATTTCAAGGATATTATATTACCATTGTATTAAAAAAATTGGAGGAGTTCGTTCTCAGGTAACTTATGTTTTCATAGATTGTCACAAATGAATTCAAAAATTCAAAGAGCCATCCTAGTCCTTTCCTATGGTAATATAGGGTTAGATTT